>CM055861.1:17640515-18080515 GCA_029490765.1 Euthynnus affinis
TGTGTGTGTGTGTGTGTGTGTGTGTGTGTGTGTAGGTCCTGGGCTGGATCACTGAGGGTGAGGTCATGCTGTCGTCCTGCATGTTGAACTCCAGCTGTTTGTCTGAAGCAGAGCAGCTGCAGAGGGAACACGAGCGCCTCCAACAGGCCATCGAGGTTAGTGCGCACACACACACACACACACACACACACACACACACGCACACACACACACACACCTTGTAATAATGATGATTAAATGACTTTTAGATATTCTGCTGAGGTTTTGTTTACCCGCTTGTCCATCCCTGCAGACAGATGTGGTGGTCACCATGGCAACGTTACACTGACAAGGAGTTCAGACACATATGATTAATGCTGGATCTGTGTGTGTGTGTGTGCGTGTGTGTGTGTGTGCAGGCTCTCCTCCATGCAGACTCCCTGCAGAGGACTCATCAGGTGGCTCTGGCTCTGCAGCAGAGAGCAGAGCTGCTGGTCAGGTTAGTGACGTCACATGATTAAAAGTCCTTTAAATATAACAATCCTGGATATTATTTTGACCTCTGACCTCCTCTCCTGCCCCCCCCCTTCACCCCCCTCAGGTCAGGTCACTATGATCCAGATGCAGTGAGGTCTTGTGCCCAGACGGTGGCGCTGCACTGGCAGACTCTGATGCTGAGGATCGAGGACCGACTCAAACTGGTCAACGCCTCCGCCGCCTTCTACAGGACGTCCCAGCAGGTACCGCCATCTACCTGTCTGTCTGTCTTATCTACCTGTCTACCTGTCTTGTCCACCTGTCTACCTGTCCACCTGTCTGTCTACCTATCCACCTGTCTACCTGCCTACCTGTCTACCTGTCTGTCTGTCCACCTGTCCACCTGTCTTGTCTACCTGTCTACCTGTCTACCTGTCTGTCTACCTAGCCACCTGTCTACCTGTCTACCTGTCTACCTGTCCACCTGTCTTGTCTACCTGTCTACCTGTCCACCTGGCTTCCTGTCTACCTGTCTACCTGTCCACCTGGCTTCCTGTCTACCTGCCTACCTGTCTACCTGTCCACCTGTCTTGTCTACCTGTCTACCTGTCCACCTGGCTTCCTGTCTACCTGTCTACCTGTCCACCTGGCTTCCTGTCTACCTGTCTACCTGTCTGTCTGTCCACCTGTCCACCTGTCTTGTCTACCTGTCTACCTGTCTACCTGTCTACCTGTCTGTCTGTCCACCTGTCCACCTGTCTTGTCTACCTGTCTACCTGTCTACCTGTCTACCTGTCTGTCTACCTAGCCACCTGTCTACCTGTCCACCTGTCTGTCTACCTATCCACCTGTCTACCTGTCTACCTGTCCACCTGTCTTGTCTACCTGTCTACCTGTCCACCTGGCTTCCTGTCTACCTGCCTACCTGTCTACCTGTCCACCTGCCTACCTGTCTTGTCTACCTGTCCACCTGTCTTGTCTACCTGTCTACCCGTCTACCTGTCTACCTGTCCACCTGTCCACCTGTCTACCTGTCCACCTGTCTTATCTACCTGTCTACCTGTCCACCTGCCTACCTGCCTACCTCTCTGTCTGTCTGTCTGTCCACCTGTCTACCTGTCCACCTGTCCACCTTTCTGCCTGTTCACCTGTCTACCTGTCTTGTCTACCTGTGTGTGTCTGCAGGTGTGCGGCGTGCTGGAGAGTCTGGAGCAGGAGTACCGCAGGGAGGAGGACTGGTGTGGAGGAGGAGACAGACAGCCGGAGCAGCTGCTGCCTCTCATCAACAAACACATGGAGCAGAAGGAGGCGTTTCTCAAGGTGAGGAGGAGGAGGAGGAGCTACATCTGTAGAAGTCGCCCTGCTGGTGTGCTGTCATAGGTCTCTAACTGTCTCGTTTCCATGGCGACAGGCCTGCACACTGGCGAGGCGTAACGCTGAAGTTTTCCTCAAGTACATCCACCGCAACAGCGTCACCATGGCGAACATCTCCGGCCACAGCGTCACCGTTTCCGGGGTGACGGGGGTCACCGAGGTCACCGGGCACTCCAGGGTGCCGGAGCAACAGGTCAAAGGTGAACGAGGCACACGCACGCAGAAATACACGTGTGTGTGTGTGTGTGTGTTTAAATAGAGAAGTGCAGTGGAGCCAGGATAGAGCCCTGAGGAACGCCACAGTTAATACATACAGGCAGTTTATGGTTATTTTTGTTGTTATTGTTATTATTGTTATTATTTTGTGTGTTTGTGTGTGTGCAGGCATCCTCAGTGAGCTGCTCCAGAGGGAAAACAGAGTTCTTCATTTCTGGACTTTAAAGAAACGTCGATTGGACCAGTGTCAGCAGTACCTGATGTTCCAGAGCCACGCCCAGCAGGTAGACGCCACACGGCCCCGTTCCTGATTATTATATTATATTAATATATTATTAGTTTACTGTCATCGGTCAGGACGATGGAAACCAGTCTGTCAAACATCCTCGTTCACTCCAGCATCATTTTAAAGAGACGGTAATCACTCATGACAGCGTCTCATCTGTCCTGTAATACGCAGAAATAAAGATATTATAGAAGCAATTTAATGGCTGCTGCTCCAAAACTGATTATATAAAATGAACTATAAGAGTCTAGAATTAGTATCTAAATGGCTAAAAACTGATATCAGGCTGATTTATATAAATATAAAATACTAAAGTCTGATTATAATTGTGACTTTGCATCAATTTGGACGTCAATTTTGCTTTAATGAGCCAAAATGTTAAAAATAAACAAGAAAAGATAAGCGAGTTAAGCGAGTTCTAGTTGTTATATCTATTTGTTTTCATAATATTGCTTGAATATAAGTCTGTTCTGGTTGAAAAAAAAAAAGCTTTATACTAATTTTTACAGCTGGAAACAGACGCTGAGCTGCAAAATTAATGGAGTTTATCTTTAATATTCTTCCACAGCTTCTCCTCTGAGACACATTTACGTGATGGGAACATCCTGGACGACGGCGGCAGAAGCAGATTTAACTGAACTTAAAGCACCTTGTTTCTAACGTGTGTGTGTTTTGATCGCAGGCTCTGGATTGGCTGCAGCAGTCAGGTGACCACTACCTGGCCACGCACACGTCGCCGGGGGCGGCGGTGGCCGAGACGCAAGAGCTGCTGAACCAACACCGAGAATTCTGCGTTTCCGCCAAGGTGAGAACACAAACAAACACAAACAAACACAAACAAACAGAGATATTTATGGACTGAAATCATCGCCTTCCTGTCCGTCGCTCCGTCAGCACACGCAGGAAAAGGTTCACCTGCTGATCCAGCTGGCGGAGAGCATGCTGGCTAAAGGCCACGCCCACCGCGTCGAGCTCCGCCGCTGCGTCTCCACGGTGGACAAGCGTTACCGGGACTTCACCGTCAGGATGGGACAGTACCGCCACCTGCTGGAGACGGCGCTGGGCGGCTGCTCACAGGTAGCGTCTGGAAGGTTAAAAGCGGCAACACTTTTAATGGATGTACACGTTTCATCATGACTTCCTGTACGGTGTCCCCGTTAGGACAATAAGGACTTGGAGCTGGAGCTGATCCCCAACAGTCTGTCTGACTCGGACCCCGAGGTGAACCTGTCCGACCCGAGCCACCAGGTCAGCGACGAGAAGCGACGCTCCGCCCGCAAGAAGGAGTGAGTAGCCTCAGCGTTAGTTAGCGTTAGCGTGTCGGTGTTGCGTGTGCTTCACTAACACGCGTGTTTGTTTGTTTGTGTGTTTCTCAGGTACATCATGGCTGAGCTGCTTCAGACTGAGAGAGTCTACGTCAGAGATCTGCAGGAGTGTATCGAGGTGTGTTTACTTCATAACAACACCTCGATACTGTTGCACTAGTCACTGCGTACGGAAGCAAAGAAACGCCGTAAAAAGATCTGAATCACGACTGAGGCTAAGATTTAATTTTTAAATTTAAATCAAGTTATTTATAGCATGTTAGATATTTTACTTTGAGAACCATCTCTTCAAATGCATATTATATCCAAAATATGCTTTCTAAAACTTGATTTTAATAATAAATTCATCCATTAAAAAACTGTATTCGGTGTTCTAAAACTTAGTTTGTAATTCTGTATCTGAAAATATCAAGTAAATAAAAATAAGAAGAAGATAAAGTTGGTTTAAAAAAAAATGAAATGAAAAATTCAAGATGAAAAATAATAAATAATAAAGTTAAACATCTGGAGCTATCCAGTTTAAGTGATCAATGAAATTTGCTATTATTTGTTAAATAAGAAACTCTGAAAAACTTCAATTTTATATCAGAATTTAAATTCAGCAGTGCTTAAATAACATTAAATGATCAGTAAAGTTGTATTAAACTAAAATTTAATCCTTAATTAGATATTCAGTTAATTATGAGATCCATATTATTATGGCATGTTTTAGCTTCCATACATATACGACATAATACAGCTAATTAAACATATAATAGGTTTTTATGACAAACATAACAACATAGTGACATATTTGACCTCATAACTACTGAGTTATACTTTATTAAATACCTAAATATTAATTTTTAATTTCATGCAGTATTACTTCCTGTGTATTAACACTAACAGCGCCCTCTGCTGACAGAACAGCACGCTGACATTAAACCAACCCTGATCAGGCTGAACTGGGAACATAAACCTGCTTCATACTGGTAGTAACTGTGTTTACTGGTGCAGACGTATCTGTGGGAGATGACGAGCGGCTCCGAGGACGTTCCCGCCGGTCTGACCAACAAAGACGACATCGTGTTCGGGAACATCCAGGACATCTACGAGTTCCACAACAGGTACGCGTCCAGGACTTTAACTCTGCTGAGAGGTGAGAGGTGTGTGATACATGCAGGAACTAAAACTCTGTGTTCTGTCTGCAGTATTTTCCTGAAGGAGCTGGAGAACTACGAGCAGCTTCCTGAGGACGTCGGTCACTGCTTCGTTACCTGGGTAACCAGCTCAGTTCAGTGTGTGTGGAGTAAAAGTCTACATGTGATGAAACCACCTTCAGTAAACATGTGTGTGTGTGTGTGTGTGTGTGTGTGTGTGTGTGTGTGTGTGTGTGTGTTGCAGGCTGATAAGTTCCACATGTACGTGACGTACTGCAGGAACAAACCAGACTCCAGTTTACTGATCCAGCAGCACGGCGTCGGATTCTTCGAGGTCAGAACGAATTAACGTTTTATTAACAGACTGTCAATAATCATCATTTTATTTATTTTATTTTAAAGGTCTAAAGGTAGTTTGCTGATATTTATCTGGATTCTCTGAAAGGATTTTTGTAGTTTAGTTTGAATTATTATGTAAAATAAAGATGATTTCATTATTATATTTACATCAGAGAATACATAATAATAATAATAATAATAATAATAATAATAATAATAATGTGTTCCTATAAAGCATCGTAGTCAGACTGTGAGGCAGCATGAAGCAGATGAACAGTTGTTTATGTTGTTGTTTCTATGGCGACACATCAAAACGTCTTCAATGTAAAAATATTATTAAATGAATTTATTTATGAGTTTATTATCTATATGACATCATAAAAAACTGTTTTCTGTAGTTGTAAATTAAAAACATACAATTAAACTAACTAAATATTTATTGTATTATTTCCAGTATTTATTTAAATATATAGTATTTATATGTGCATTTTGGTTTAAATGAATCTGTTTTCTAACAGTTCTTGTTATTACAGCTGCAACAAACTGTTGTTTTAATCATTGATTAATCTGATGAGCATTTTCTCAATTAATCATTTTGTCTATAAAACAATAATAATAATATAAGTTGAAATCTTTGTTTGTTCCTGATTTATGTCCTAAACTCAAAGTTATTCAGTTTATTATCATTTATGACAAATAAAACCATGACATCATCACATTAAGAGGCTGAAACCAGCTGATGTTTGGTTTCTGCTTCAAAGATGATTAAAATATTTATTTGATTGATTGATTCACTAAATAATTAATCAACTAATCATTGCAGCTCCACTTTTTATACATTTTATAAACATGGCCTCTATTTTTCCTACAATAACAACAGATTATATATTAATATACAATAATGTAGATGAAATGAAAATAAAGAGAGAATTAGTGACAGCTGATAATCAATGAAGGATTGATCGGTTCCAGTTTTATTGATAAATAAATAAATAAAGAGTGTATTTGTGTGTTTTCAGGAGGTGCAGAGGAGACACGGTCTGGCTAACTCCATCTCCTCAGCTCTCATCAAACCAGTTCAAAGGATCACCAAATACCAGCTGCTGCTCAAGGTGACACACACACACACACACACACACACACACACACACACACACACACACACACACACACACCTCTGAGGATTCACTCACTGACTGCAGCTTTAAATCTAAACTCTTTATTTCTTTATGGAGCTCAGAGAAGAAACAGTTTGTGTTCCCAGACGGAGGTTTGAAAACTTTATCGTCCCTGCAGCTCTGCAGACGCCTGAAGGCAACGTTTTTTTATCTGTTCATGGAAACACAAGCTTAAAATATCACAGCTGTCTGTTTGTTATATTAATTTAGTTCATTTAAAGCTCAGAAAACATTTCAACTGCTCGAAAATAAGCAGTTTAGAACGTTAAAATAACAGGTTTTAAATGAATTAAAGCTCTAATCTTTAATTATTCCTCATTAAAATGTGTAAAAACAACCAGACCTGTGTTCTATATGTTGTTGAGCTCAGGCCTCAGCTCTGAAGTCCAACCCCTCCCATCTGAGAGAGCTGCATCTGATTAATAGTTTTCGGTTTTCAAACCCAGAGAAATCTGTCATTTTAATCAAAGTAACGGACCGTTTCATTTGGTGGCCTGTCAATGGCGTCATACCTCCTCTACCAAAGAGTATAGTGCACAAAATGCATGCGTCGGCGCCGTGTTTGTCCGCTACAATGGCGTCTAGCAAAGAGTAACTTACACACATACAAGATAATACATGGGCTTTGTTGTGCTTGTTCCACACAAACTGTTAGAAATGGACTTTTATTCAGTTTGAAGCCACATTTTCATGATAAATTTAGCTGGTTTTTAACTTGATCTTTTAGCCGCAAGAAGGATTTTAGTCATTGGACGTCTGGATCTTAAGTTATCAGAGAAATAAACTGGGCAAACGTTAGCAGCAGCTCGGCTAACAGCCCCTCCAGGAAGTCCGCTGCTCGCCCAACATGGTGGAGAAACACTGATTTTTTTAGCTGAAACTGCTTTATTCAGTGTTTTTACCTGTAATCAGCGGGTCCGTCTTTTCTTATTGTTGCGGCTGCAGGAAAATACAAACAGCTGATCTCTTTGTTTTCTCTCCAGGAGCTGCTGGCGTGCTGCGAGGAGGGAAAAGGCGAGATAAAGGAAGGTCTGGACGTGATGCTGAGTGTCCCAAAGAGAGCCAACGATGCGATGCACGTTAGCATGCTGGAAGGTAACAGAACACTTAACACATCCAAACTGTACCAGTGTGCCCAGTTTTATGCTTTCATGAAAAAGTGATTAGAAGATTTGTTTAAAGAAATGTCGTCGTTTGCATTTTGATCTTTAGTTCCAGTTGATTTCAGTGATTTCAGGTCGACGTGTGTTTACGTCTTCCAGTAAGATTCAACCAGATAAAACCTGATTTAACCTCCAGCTGGTCTTTAGGTTGATGTTTGTTCTGCAGCTGTACGTTAAAAAGCCTCCAGACTGACATCACAGCTCCTCTGGCTGCTGGGAGACACATGTTTGTGTTTTACTGTTAACAAGCTTCAGACTGGTTTTACTGGGAGGCAGCTGAAGGGCTCTCCAGTCACTTCCTGTCAGCTTAAAACGCTCTAAAAGATAAAAACCCGACACATTTAGAGATATTTTCCTGCTGATCATATTTTCCTGCGTGGCTGTGATGTCACCGTCAGGTCTGGAGGAGGGGCTGGAGGTGCAGGGCGAGCTCCTCCTGCAGGACTCCTTCCTGGTCTGGGAGCCCAAGTCTCTGATCAGGAAGGGGCGGGACCGACACCTCTTCCTGTTCGAGCTGTCACTCATCTTCAGCAAAGAGATTAAAGACTCGTCCGGACGAACCAAATACCTCTACAAGAGCAGACTGAGGGTAAAAACATCGATACGCACAGAAAATACAACAAATATGGAAAATAATTACAAAAACAATCATAAAAAATACACATTTCTTATTTTTTCATTAAATTATTACATTTTTTTTAAAGCAAAACATATTTAGCTGTTTAAAAACTAAATAAATCATATAAATTGTGTTTTTTTAAAAATGTTTGACTCATATTTATTGACTTTTGTTTACTTTTTGATTGTATTTTTATTTTTAACTTTAAAAGTCTCTAAATTTAAACTGTATGAATTCATTAATATCAACATATAAACATGTTTTTGTGGTTTACGGGACGTTTTACTGTCATCAGACGTGGAGTTTAAAGATTGTTTGTTTTTTGTATTTTACTGGATTATTTACACAATTTAAGAGATTAAAATGAAATTTGAGGATTAGTTTTAATGATTTATTGTCAGTTTTAAGGATTTTTTACCCTTTAACCTCTTAAACTGTGCAGATAATCCATCATAATCTGTTATAATCCCTTAATTTCTTTATTAATCTCCATTTTTAATTAATGCATTTGCAACTTTATTGAAGAATCAATGCAAATGAAGGTTTTTAAAATGAAGAAATGTTTACTTGTGACTCATCTTCAAAGCGTCCAGATGTCCGACAGACTTTAAACGTCTCAGTTAGTTTGATTTAATTCATTCTTAGAGGTGAAACTGTCCAAATATTTCACAAAAAACAAAGATTTAAGCCAAAAAATAAACTTTAACTTGAAGATTTCCCTTCATTTGAACTAAAAGGCTAAAAACACACGAGGCGTCCGCATACTTTTGGACACTTTCTTGTAAAATACAAACTGATGTTTTAAAAACTTAAACTTGTGCAGAGATGCAGAATAAAGATGACTAACCTCTTTGTTTCTGTCTCACTTCCTGTCTCAGACGTCAGAGTTGGGCGTCACGGAGCACATCGAGGGCGATCCCTGTAAGTTCGCTCTGTGGGTCGGACGGACGCCGACCTCCGACAACAAAACCGTCCTGAAGGTGAAACACGTTTTTACCTGATGACACTCTAACGCAGCTTTCTGTTGGTCGTGTCTTTTAAACGCCTTGTCTCGTCTCTCAGGCGTCGTCGTTGGAGCTGAAGCAGGAGTGGGTCCGCAGCATCCGTCAGGTGATCCAGGAGAGGCGGGGCCACCTGCGGGGGGCGCTGAGGGAGCCCATCCCGCTCCCCAAGACCCCGAACCCGACGCTGGGACGACAGCGCAGCATCACACGCAGGTCAGACACACACACACACACACACACACACACACACACACACACACACACACAGTTAACACACACACGTCAGATGCCTTTAAGTAAAACTGACCCCTGACCTTTGACCCTCCAGCTGCTGTTAATATTTTAGCTCCAGTACGTTTTGTCTTCTGATGAATTCATACTAAACATTTACAGTAAATGAAGCTTCTTTTATTTCCTCTGAGCTGATTTTCAGAGTAAAACTCATTAATTCAGTTCTGAGATTTTAAATAATTTCTGTAAATTTAAGCTGTAAATGTTTAAATATAATATTTATGTAAATATTTTTACTAAATGTTGGTTTGTAGTTCTTTCTGTTATTTATATATTACATATAATAGTTTTAAAGAACATGATGTGGCCAAAAGTATGCGGACAACAAACCATTCAAATGACTAAAACAAACAGTTTATACTGTATTTAAATATTTTACTGGATTATTTACACAATTTAAGAAACTTGAGGATTAGTTTTAATGATTTATAGTCAGTTTGAACGTCTTAAACTGTTCAGATAATCCATTTAAACACCTTAATCTGTTATAATCCATTAATTTAATCATCAATCCTCAATTTAAATGAATGAATTTGCAGCTTTATTGAAGAATTAAAGTTCTTTAAAGGTGCAAATGAAGGTTAAATGTAAATTTTACCTTTTAAAAAGCTTTTAAAACCTAATCCTGATCAAACTATTGTTTAAAACCTCTTTTTTTTTTGGCTTTTGACTTTTTAAAATGAAGAAATGTTTACTTGTGTCCCGTCTTCAAAGCGTCCAGATGTCCCACAGACTTTAAACGTCTCATTTAATTCATTCTTAAAGGTGAAACTGTCCAAATATTTCACAAAAAAACAAAGATTTAAGCCCCAAAAAATAAACTTTAACTTGAAGATTTCCCTTCATTTGAACTAAAAGGCGTCCACATACTTTTGGACACTTTCTGAAACAAACACCCTCTGACCTCTGACCTCTGACCTCTGCAGGGAGACGAGCGAGGATGCAGACAGTTTGGGAGACGCCAGCAGTCAACCGGACACCGTGTCCATCGCCTCCCGCACGTCGCAGAACACGGCCGACAGCGACAAGGTAACACACACACACACACACACACACACGCGCGCTCGGATCCAGAGGGGTGTGTCTGCAGACTGATGACCTCACCGCTGCTGCAGCTGGCTGGGTGTGTGTGTTTTATGTTTGTGTACGAGGGAGTTTCCTCTGTTCGTCGTCGGATTCCTTCTAGAAACTTTCTCCTCTCTGCTGCTGCTGCTGCTGCTGCGCTCCACGACGAGGTACGTTTGATTTATTTTACCTGCCCGGGTGGGGGTTAAGCTGGCCGTGACCTCTGACCCCGTCCTTCCTTCAGACTGCGTGACCTCGCTGGTGTGTGGTGGGGTTTTTTTTTAAGAGGCAACATGTGGAGAAGTGAAGAGTTAAATGACATGAAAGAAGAAGAAAATGTGGTTTTAAAGTGAAGCGCAGGTGTCAAAGTGTGAATACGCCTCCTGATTATTGATAAATGATGGATCAATACCCACAATCTCCTCTTCATGGTTAATGTCGTCTAATCTGGAGGAAGTTCAAGTTTATTAAAGTTCATTTCTGCCTTTAAAATGTTCTGAATGTCTCAAACTGGAGCTTCACATGAGACATAAAATAAACAAGAAGAAGAAAGTTTACGAGCTTTTCAGCAGCTGCAGGAGTTTTATATCATTAAAGAAGAAGATTTTAGTTCAATAAAGGTGAAAAAAGACAAAAACTAGGTGAGTTCAGCAGGTTGGATGTTCAGGTTTGTTTTTACTGAACTGTGTTTGAAGGATTTTAAACTGATTCTTCCAGAGAAAACATGATTCAGAGGAAGAATCATTTACTGAAGATGGAAGTTCTGAACGAAGAGGAAGAAACAGTCGATGTTTATTAAGGAACGATTGATTGATTGATTGATTGATGAGATGTTCAAACATCAGATCTGATTCAGTTGATGTTTGATGATTGAAAAGAAGGAAGGAAGTTTATTATCTTTGAGTTTTTATTGATCAAATAATTCAACTGATTAATCATGAAACTAATAATAAAGTATTTTAGAAGCAGAATCGTTAACTGTGAATGATCAATTAACTGATTAAATGATTAAAGTCTTCGTCATACATGATAGAAAATTGAATATTTTGTGTTTCTGATCGAACAAAAAGACGTTTAAAGACTCTGGAACAAAATAATTTGATTAATAGAGAAAATAATCATTAATTTCAGCCGTGCAGCTGATTGATTGATTGATTGATTAGTTATTCTGCAGATAATTAATGAAGAACAAACAATTAAGTTGTTTTTAAAGCAAAAATAGCAAAAAATCTTCTTCTCAGCTTCTTAATGTGAATATTTTCTGTTTATAGTTTTAGACTGTTGGTCAAACTAAACAAGACAACATATCAATCAATTAATCAATAAAACAATCCTTTAGTGAAGATGGAAACGATTAAACGTATTGATTGAAACTGATTGATGAAACACAGAACAGTCTGATCAATGAGCTGAAGAGCTTCAATTAGATGATTTCATTAATTGATCAGTGGAACGACAGGAAATCAATCAGTAACTATTTTGATCACTGATTGATCGTTTTTTTAAAGATAAAAAGTCTAAATTCTGATTGCAGCTGATTAAAGGTCAATATTTCCTGGTTTCTTTCGTCCTCGGTGACAATAAACTGAAGATCGTTGAGTTTCGGACAAAATGAGACGTTTTCCAACATTTTAAAGAGCAAACAAACTAATTGATTGTAAGGTGCAGCAGGCTGCAGGTGTGCCTGGTGATCCTGCTGCCGAGGGAGTCTCCTCGCCGTCCTGCACGCCGCCTGGAACGCCGTAAACACAGGAAGCATCATTTCAGACGCTTTAACGTTCCTTCATCCAAAACCAGAGCCTGGAGTCCAGCTGTTCCTGGGACTCCTCTGGACAGAGACCTCAGATGTTGCACCTGGGACCTGCTGGAGCCGCTCTGCCAGTCTGTGGGTCACAGCCCCCAGTGCTCCCAGTGCTCCCAGTGCTCCCAGTACCACTGGCACCACTGTGGCTTTCACTCCCCACATCTTCTCCAGCTGTTTCTTGGTATTTCTCCATCTTCTCTTCCTGATGTTGCTGTCCTTTGGGATCTCTACATCCATCACCGCTGTCTTCTTCTTCTGTTGTTTGTCTGGTTGGTTCACCATCACCAGCTTGTCAGTCTGGATCTGGAGGTCCAGCAGGATCCTGGCTTGATCATTCTCCACCACCTCAGGAGGAGGCGTCTTCCATCGTGACCTTCAGGACCTCCAACCCTCAGTGCAGATGTTCCTGTTCACTCTGCAGACACTTGGTTACAGAGATCCATGTACGCTGTTCCTGCATCTTTACTCCTTGATGTGCTGGACCGTCTCAGGATCTTTGCACAGCCTGGATCCTGCCTGGTGTGGTAGATCCTGGTAGATCCTGGTAGATCCTGGTAGATCCCGTCTGCTGTGGTAGATCTCCTCCTCTATTGATCTTCTACAGAGAAAGTCCTGCATCCATACCAGCATATATCTATAATGTACCCAGCATGCTTTGTGCTGCAGGTACAGCTTGTATATAACAGCTCTGACATCATCCTGTGTGTGTGTGTGTGTGTGTGTGTGTGTGTGTGTGTGTGTGTGTGTGTGTGTGTGTGACGCCTGCACAGCTGTGTTGGATCTGGACGGGGAACACCCCGGTATTCCCCGCAGACGCTGCGATGTGTGTTTCCAGCTGGAGTCCATGTGCTCCAGTTAACTATTAGTCAACACACACACACACACACACACATCTATACGTACAGAGTCACCGGTAACCATGGCGACCTCGTCTCATTGTCCGAGTGACGCGATGCTTTGCTGCGTCCTGCTGCTGTGATTGGACGGAGCTGAACGTACATGAAGATGATTTATGTGTCAGTTTCACAGTTTATTTATCGTGTTGAGTGAAATGAAAACAACAGATTTTATTATTTATGATGATATAAAAACAACAAACAAATAATTTCATCATCTAAAAACATGTTAAAGCTCTTATTTATTTATTAATAACGGCTGTAAAGTGGTTGTTTATCAGAAAATCTAAACAAAATGTCTTTTATTGGTGACTTTTTATGGTTTTTTATTGTTTTATGTTTATTTAATGAACCTGTCAGATGTGTTTAGTTGTATTTTTACATCTGAATTCATTTTTCTTTTAATTCTACATATTTTTTCATATCAAACAGTTTATGTCTCATTAAACCAGATTATGCTGCGTTCACTTCATGTTGGATTTTCTGTAATTATGAGACTCATAAACAGTTTCCAACTTTACGACTGAGAAACTTTTAATAATCCAGAATAAAAATGTAGAAAAGTAACAAGTGTTAAAGATTTACTGGCTGCTGTTATTGATATTATTAGAAAGGTTTTGATTTTATTGGTAAAAGCTGCAACTAATCAATTATTTCCTCAATTGATTGATTAGTTGTTTGGTTTATAAAATGCCAGAAAATAGTGAAAAAGACGAAAGAAACCAGAAAATATTCACATTTAAGAAGCTGGAATCAAAGAATTTGGACTCAAAACAATCAATAATCAATCAATATTAAAATAGTTGGTGATTAATTTAATATTCAGTAACTAATGTTTGCAGTTGAAGTTTTTAGATGTGAGTGAAGCTTTTCATGTATCATATTAAATCTTGTTTTAAGGATCAATACTGTCGTCAATACAACTGATAGCTGATAAAACAGATCAGTGTTCAGGTTTCTGGAAACATAAACACTGTTTATAGTTGTTTGTTTGTTTGTTTGTTTGTTTGTTGTCATCAACAGAGAATAATAAAGGAAACATTTACTGCTCAGAAATGAAATGTTAATAATATTTATATAATATTAAGTCACATGATGGTTGGTTAGTTTAAATGTTTTACCAACAAAATGTGACAATATTTGATTAAATATTAGAAGATGTCGTCATATTTATGTTCCACCAGCAGGTGGAGCTGCTGACTGACAAACACATGACAGCTGAATGTTATACAGCTGCTGTTTAAAGTCCTAAATGTACTAATGATTTATATTTTATTACACTTGAATGAAGCATTTACTGTTAACTCTGACTTTAATTCATTCAGTCTGTGTAGATATTATTATTTGAGGGATGAAGGTTGGCAGAGAGAGATTATTATTTTATATTATTTAAATGTTATTAATCTCACATTCCTGCTGCAGCATCTTCATCTTTATATGATATTAAATCAAGTATATTGAAGTATTATAATGTAAACATCCTGCCAGCTGCAGCAGCGGTCTGTTCTCTCCCCTCTGGATACTTTATGTGTGTATTAATATAATAATAATAAGACTATTATTATTATTATTGTTATTATTATGATTTACAGAAGGTATCAGATGATCATGTGAGTGTCACCTGTGTGTCTCTGCAGCTGTCGGGCGGCTGCGAGTTAGTGGTGGTGTTGTTGGATTTCTCCTCCGGCGCGGCTGGAGAGCTCAGCGTCCGCTGCGGTCAGACTGTGGAGCTGGTGGAGCGCTCAGCCGAACGGCCCGGGTGGTGTCTGGTCAGAACGACGGATCAAACGCCCCAGCAGGTAAAAATTAAATCAAACGCTCCCAAACAAAGGGATGAGTTAAAGATGTTAATTAAAGCTGCTGGTGTGAAATAAACATCTAAAAACACATCTGGAGCCTTTTATTCTTTATTTATTTCTCACCTTTTTGCTTTTATCTCAGTGTTTGTTTGTTTTAATCACCTGAACGTCCAGCAAACACGTCGTTCTGTTCCCTTTACAGGAGGGTTTACTGCCGATGAGCGCCCTCTGCCTGTCACACTCCCACAGTGCAGCCGACATGGAGGGGCTCATCCCGGCCTCCACCACGTCCTCCAGCAGCACCTCGTCCACCTGCACCACCACCTCCTCGTCCTGTAACTCCTCCAACACCACCACCTCCTCCTCCTCCACCAACAACGCCTCCAACTCCTCTACTGTCAGCGCCGGGAGGGGTGAGTGACATCTTCTTCCTGCTGTCTGCTGTCTGATAAATACTGCTGACATTACATCATCTCTGAGTCACAAATCACAACTTTACACTAATAACAGAAAAATATGTCAGAGAGGACAGATGGGTTGAACAAAGAGTAGAAGAAAAACCATCCCATAACAGAGGAGAAGGTTTGAGACACTGTTTATCTTTTGTTTACAAAGCTGCACTTTCAGCCTTTACCAGGAAAATAAAGAAGAAACGCTGCCTGAACCCAAACACAAGTGACTCTAACCAACAGAACGACTGTCGTTAACAGACAACCGCACATCAGGCCTAACGACTGTAATCTACCAGTAGCCTCGTTCACTGCTAACGACTGTAATCTACCAGTAGCCTCGTTCACTCCTAACGACTGTAATCTACCAGTAGCCCCGTTCACTCCTAACGACTGTAATCTACCAGTAGCCCCGTTCACTCCTAACGACTGTAATCTACCAGTAGCCCCGTTCACTCCTAACGACTGTAATCTACCAGTAGCCCCGTTCACTCCTAACGACTGTAATCTACCAGTAGCCCCGTTCACTCCTAACGACTGTAATCTACCAGTAGCCTCGTTCACTCCTAACGACTGTAATCTACCAGTAGCCCCGTTCACTCCTAACGACTGTAATCTACCAGTAGCCCCGTTCACTCCTAACGACTGTAATCTACCAGTAGCCCCGTTCACTCCTAACGACTGTAATCTACCAGTAGCCCCGTTCACTCCTAACGACTGTAATCTACCAGTAGCCTCGTTCACTCCTAACGACTGTAATCTACCAGTAGCCCCGTTCACTCCTAACGACTGTAATCTACCAGTAGCCCCGTTCACTCCTAACGACTGTAATCTACCAGTAGCCCCGTTCACTCCTAACGACTGTAATCTACCAGTAGTCTCGTTCACTCCTAACGACTGTTGTTCACTGGGACGACTCGTAACTCCACTAATGAACTCTTGTTTTAGGAGATGGGTGGGAGGTTCAATACCTGGCTCTACCTCCACTGTGAGTCAGACTGATGAAGCTGTTTGGATAAGAGACGAAACGTCTTCATGAGACAAATCTAAGTTGCCTTTGAATCAATTGTTTGCCTAGAAATGTGCACTAGTGACTCTCACTGGCCGAGTCGGCTACTTCCTGTTTAGCCCACAATTCAATCATGTGACTCTTTTAGTCTTCTGAAATGTGATCTGACTGAATGGATCAAATTCTGACAGTCAGACGAGTCATTTCAGTTTGTGATGCTCAAAAATATATCCACTGATTTCCAGACGTCTGTTTCACAATGTGAGTCTGCGGGGAAAGAGTCTTTCTGGGCCTGATAGCGTCATGTGATCGTCAGATTGGCCTCACAGCTCGGTGCTGTTCCTGGAGGCTCGGTCTGACCTCCATCTGGCGGGTGGAAGAGAGAGAAAGAGGTTGACAGGAAGCCGCCTAAATTAAGGCTGCAGGTCTAAACCACCCAGGTTTGGGTAGCTGTGACGTCCTCGCCATCCCCGCCCACTGGCTCCTGAGCCAAGACGCCAAAACAACGCCACACCCGTCACACCCTCCACCTTAAAACCTTCCATCCAACTGATAACAGCAAACACAGGCCATTTAAATCTATTGTACTATTCCTACTATTACCAATCTAATAAATCTAATATCTGTATTTATACAGCAGCTTTTATAAAGAGCTTTAAGAGACGAAGCAAAGACATAAAAGAGAAAACAACAACAGGTCTGACCTTAAAAAGACGGCAGCCAGAGACAAACAGAGACAAAAGAAAGATGATCAAAAGACAAAAAACATAAAAGCAAGTCTGTAGAAACGAGTTTTAAGATTTAAAGGTCGTTCCAAAGTCGAGGAGCTCTGATGGAAAAAGCTCCTTTAGATTGAAGCCTTGACTTTGGAACGACCAGAAGGTCCAGCTGAGGATCTGAGGGTCATAATATCTGCTCTGTAGCTCAGAGCTTCAGAGCCAGACGAGCTTTAAGAGTGATCAGTAAAATCAAACACTCTCATTCAGCAGCTTTGGATCCTTATCAGCAAATTCACAGTCAGATTGAACAGGAAGCAAATACAGGAGCCTCAGTGTTTGGTCCTAATGTAAGGTTAAAGAACAGCATGAGAACAGTGTTAATAGGTTGCTGTCGTTTAATCTTCATTTATCATCATCTGCAGCTCCAGTTGAACCTTTTTGTTCTTTGTTCAGTAAACTGATGCGACCTGACGACCTCGTCCTCTCAGTCGAGTGTCCGCATAAGTAGAAAAGATGTTTTTCTGTCGGCCTTTCACTCCTTCCTCCGTCTGCCGCCGCCGCCGCCGCAGCGCTTCCCATGTTTGCCCCGATGTCACTTCCTGTTTAAACAGAGGGAACTTTTAAAAATATCCTCGTCCACTGCTGTTGTCTGAACTGTTGTGATGTTCCCACATCCTGTCTGCCTCCTAAATATTTAAATCCATGTTGGTAAAGTTGTAAACACACACGTGGATCCTTTTGTGCGCTCGTTCAGCAGCTCGACATAAAAAATTAAGCAGGTTTTGTTTGTTTGTTTGTTTGTCGGGATCTGCCGCTTCACATCAGCGTCATAAGTTTAGTTTAGTGCTGCAGAGAGACAGTCCGCACTAACGAGGACACGTTTAAAGGAAAAATCCCTCCAGATCATCTCAGGAACACTGAAGTCTGACAGCTCAGTAACTCAGACTTGCTGTGGTCTATTGTGAGAATTTAATGTCATATATATATAAAAGTAGCTCACAGGGAACGCATTTAATAAACTAAATGTCCCCGAAACTTGAAAAAGTAATAACAAACATTTCCACAGTTAATAAAGGCAGCAAACTAACAAACTAAACGTCCCCACAAGTGACAAAAGTTAATAAATGTCCCCAAATGTCACAAATGTAAGAAACTAAATGTTCACACAGGTAAAAAAAAACTAAAAATGTCTCCGAAAGTAACAAAAATAACAAACTAAATGTCCCTAAAGCTTAAAAAACAAACTAAAACAAGTAATAACAAATGTTTCCACAGTTAACAAACAGCAAATTAACAAACTAAATGTCCCCAAATGTCACAAAAGTAAGAATCTAAATGTGCCCACAGGTAACAAAAAAGCTAAAAATGTCTCCACAAGTAACAAAGATAATAAACTAAATGTCCCCAAAGCTTAAAAAATAAACTGAAATAAGTAAAAACAAACATTTCCACATTTAATAAAGGCAGCAAATGAACAAACTAAACGTCCTCATAAGTGACAAAACTTAATAAATGTCCCCAAATGTCACAAAAGTAAGAAACTCAATGTTCCCACAGGTAACACAATCCAGACGTCCCCATAATGTCACATAAACAAACTAAATGTGTCTGTAATCAGCATTTAAACAGACATGAATGAATCTGCTGCAGTTAAAGATAAAGTATGTTCCTGTTGAGACGCAGCTGGAGACAGATTATCTCTTCATCTGAGGAATTAAAGCTAAAATAAATTATGATTCAAGTTGTTTACTTTAGGATGAGACCAAGCAGAGTAAACATGGCGTTTATTTATCTGTAAATATCACGACTTTATTGTCATGTGAGCTTTAAATGTCTGGTGTTCATATCTGTTGTCACTGAGTGAGAACGTTTCCTCGTTCTGATAAAAGAAAAACTCTGTCCGACTTTTAATCTGTAATCTGGTTTGGTGAGATGTTTCTGAGTCAGAGTCCAGAGGTGAGACGCTTTCAGGGTTAAACATTCACCCGAAGCACTTTCAGACTCAACAGGAATCCACCGTTTAACATCCGGACTCTGTGTGTGTGTGTGTGTGTGTGTGTGTGTTAGTGTGTGTGTGTGTGTGTGTGTGTGTGTGTGTGTGTGTGTGTGTGTGTGTGTGTGTGTGTGTGCTGCTACCTGCTGTGTCGTCTTCCCCATCAGAAGACAATGGGGAGCTTCAGTTTAAAAATAAAGCAGCTGTTTTCAGGTCAGCTGTTCTCTCGTGTTTATTTTTTATTCCTTCTGTTTTATTTATTTCTTTCATTTTATTTAATTATATAAACATGTGTTTTGCTGTTTTGTTTTATTTTCAGTTTGCTGTTTATTCTTTTAATTTTGACATTTTTACTTATATATTTCATAAAATTAATTTACTTTATTTTTATGTATTTTAATCAGTTTTATTTTATTCTCATTAATTTGAACATTTTATTACATTCAAACTTAATTTGTTTTGTGTTTGATATATTTTATTTTTATATTTGATTCTTTTATCTAATTTATTTATTTTATTTTACTATATTTTATTCACTCTGATGTTTATTTCATTTTAATTGATGTCTTTTATTTCTTTTATATTTGTATTTAATAAATAATATTTATTAAATATTTTGATTATTTTTGGGTTTGCTGGGTTTTTGATTTGCTGATTAAAATTTTGGATTATTTAGATTCTTTTAATTCATTTAAAATAAATTAAAATTACATTTTTTTTACATATATATTATTTTATTGTAACTAAAATGGAATAATTTTAAATAGATTAAATTCTTTTTAATTATTTGTCACAAATAATAGTTTGAAGTATCTTCTGTGCACTTGTGTTTACTGTAGATTAGTTAATTACAGCACTAACGTCATTTAAAAAGGGAATACCAATCAATCAGTCATCATAGGCCACGCCCCCTTCCTCATATAACCCCGCCCCTGCTTTAGCCCCGCCCACAGCCTGCTACCTCCTGTGTAGTCTCATTCAGTGCTGTGGAGAGACCACATCACCCCTCTGTCTTTTTCTTTTTCTTGTTTTTTTTTTGGTGTTTTTTCTCTGAATGGATTGATGTTGAAGCATGCGGAGGGGCAGAGGTGCATGCTGGGATTGTTCTGCCATTTGGGGATGGATTGTGGGAGAGGGAGAGGACGAGAGAGGTGGGTTTATTATGAGAGAGAAAGAGAGAGAGAGTGTGTGTGTTGGAGAGGAAATATATGCTGGTTAATGAGTGACAGAACAGGGTGACTGTGTTTCTTCACCAATAGAGCAAAACATACCGTTTAAATGACGTTTAGTAGGAATGTTACCAATGTGTTTGTTGTACGCATCAAACAGGACAAGCAGGTTTTCCTTTATGTCTTTAGACGCTTCATAAAACCATCACACACACCACACCCCGACACACACACACACACACACTACAGTAGTGTGTGTTCAGTCTGCAGGAGGTCGTAGAAGAAGAAGAAGAACACAGGAAGGACCGTCACCTGAAAAACGTTAATTTCTGCATCATGTGTTCGTGCAGCCGTGTTTTTTAAAAGCATGAGGGTGTGTGTAGAGCAAAGATAACTACACACAGTCACACATTCACTGCTGAGGAGTACATTCACTCAAGTTTATGTTACTTTCCATTTTATGCCATTTTTCGTAAAGAAATGCATTTTTTTTTTTACTGTAGTACGTTTATTTTACAGTCGTAGTTACAGGTTGGTTTATAGGTTGAGATTTTGGAAAGATAAGATACGCTGATTTGCAGAAGTGGAAAGTCAACAAGTTCATCTATTCAAGTCCGTAGTACTCCAGTATTTCCATTTCATGACAATTTTCATAAAGAAATAAACTTTTTACTGTAGTATATTTATTTAACAGCTGTAGTTTAAGATTTTGGAAAGATTAATATTGTTTATTTACAGATGTGGAAAGTATCTAAGTACATTTACTGAAGTTTGTAGTGCTTATACTTCAGTATTCCTGATTTATGCCACTTTTAATAAAGAAATGTACTTTTTACTGTATTACCGTACATTTATTTGACAGCTGTAGTTACAAGTTTCCTCACAGATTAAGATTTTGGAAAGATAAGATCTGTTGATTTGCAGTAGTGGAAAGTCACCAAGTTCATTTGCTCAAGTCTGTAGTACTTTTTACTGTAGTATATTTATCTGACAGCTGTGTACATTTTGATGATAATACTTAAAGTTTTGTTTAACTCTAAATCTGAAATATAGTCTTTTAAGTAAAATTCACAACAGATTGTTTGATTTCCTTTTACGGAGCTTTATAGTGAGTTTCAGCTCATTGTTTATCTGTCCGGCTGCAACTTTTACTGTCCTGGTTCACTCTCAGCGGCTCTCATAGTGTCGTTTTCAGAGAGAAGAAGCTGCTGTACGCTACCTGCTCAGTTAGCTGTAGACTAGCTGGTAGCATTTAGCAGCTAAAGAGCCAGATATTTCCCTCAGGAGTTGGTAGAGAGCAGAAACAGAAGCTAAAAGAGAGAGAAGACTGGACTGAAACACGACTCCACATGAAGGATAATGTTTATTAACCAAATCTAAAATTTTTTGTGATATTTTGTTTTTTCTGAATTCCTGATGTTCTCATTCAGGTTGCAACAGGTGGCTGTAAATGTATTTGTGTTTGTAATTTCATATTTAAATGAAGTGTGTTGACGTCCAGTATCTCTGTGTCTCTGCAGACTCCGGTCTGTACGGCTCTGAAGCTTCGGGGCTCCAGACGACCAACCAAAGTGAGACAATAATCAGAAACAGAAACTACTCACCAGAACAGACGGCGAGCTCATCATGACGTCGGTTGACCTTCGTCTTTTTCGTTTTCCTCTCTCTCAGGTGCGATCTCCCCAACAGTGTATGGAGTGGGCGGGGCTCCAGGGGGCGCTGTCGGCTCGCCGGGGCCAAAACGCAGCGGCTCCGGGACCGGAAACACCCTGAAGGTACCAACAGTGGTCATATGAGTAGTACATCCAGTATTTATCATAGTAGATCAGAAAACACCTGTTTTAAATTAGTATCAGTACATTTAGACAAGTTTCTTTCTAACAATGTAGAATTTGTATATATTTATATAATATAACAAGCTTTTAAAATACAACACATTGTTAAAGATGAAACCAGTGGTTACCTCTCCCATTAATCATCTCACGACCCCTCAGATTTATCTGCTGACCCTTTGGAGGGGCCCGACCCCTAGGTTGGGAACCAGTGGACTAAACTAGCTAACTGTATATAAAGTAGTGTAAACTAGCTCCACCTCCAGCAGCTACAACAGTAACATGCACACAGCAGCTTCACTCCTGAATCCTGCAGCTTGTTTCCACTCAGATCCAGCTCTCTCAGATGGGAGGGGTTGGACTTCAGAGCTGAGGCCAGAGAAGCACAGCTGATCTCTGACAAACTGCAGTCACCAAATCTTCTTCTTTCCTCTTTAAACAGTAACAGTGAGTAGAAGGTAGATCTCAGCAGGTTGATCTTGAATAACAACAACCTGCAGGATTCAGAGGAGCAGCTGCTGCAGACTGATAAGACCTTCAGAAACGTCACATTTCAGCAAAAAGTCCCAAAACTCTGAGTATGTTGTATATTAGTACGACGTTCAGAGGTTTTGTATGTTTTTGCAGCGCTGGTTGACGAGTCCTGTGCGGAGGCTGAGTCAAGGCAAAGCTGACGGACAGAAGAAACCTCCAATCAGAACCAGGAGGCGGGACAACAGGCCGGAGCTGACCACACCCCTAACTGGCAACGCACAGACGGTACACAAACACACACACACATACACAAACACACACTCAGGATAAAGACACACAAGAGATAAAGTCATAGTTTGTTTGTTTGTTTGTGCAGAAGGCGAGGAAGGAGGAGGCGGGGCAAAGCGGAGGAGAGGAGGAGCCAGAAGAAGAAAGCCACAACCCTCTACCCCCTCCTATGCAGATCATCAAAGACCCCAACAACCCCGAGGTAACCAAGGAGGGCTGACGTTGCAATCAGGACGCTCTTTAATGAAATATTGTGACTGTTTGCAGGATTGTTGGTGAACTGCTGTAACTAACTACTGTGAAAGCACCAAAAAAGTCACTTGTACTCAGTTTATTAACGTTTCAGCAGACAAAGACCAGCGTTAACATATAAATGTGAATATAAACCACAACCCAGTCAATCAAAACTGCTGCTCTTTGTCTGTGTGAACGATTCCAGATGTTACTTATCTGTAACGTTCAGATATCCTTCTCTGCTTTGTTCATTTATTCTTAAACAGGAAATTATACTGAAGACATTTTAGGTTGAAAAGTGACCAGAACAGCTTAATATCTCCTGTATTTATAGTGTTTTAGTGTTTTTACTCTCCATGTGAAGGAAAAGTGATAAAATACAGTGTATGAATGTGACTCATAGTGTAAAACGTGCTTTGTATTATCATAAACAGCTGGCAGGAAGTGACAAACAATTAATAAATTCATTTCCTTCATTCATTATTTAGGCCTCATTCTTCCTGCATGTCATTTTTTGACTTGTATGAACATAAAAATATATTAAAAAGGTCTAAAAGTCTTAAATTTAAGTTGATGAACTGTAATAATTTAATTTATTTTCAGTCTCTAGTTAAATATTTGTTTCTGAAAGGCACTTTTGTTTTGTTTTTTGTCTTTTGTGTCTTCAGGCTCTGGATTCAGATCAGGGCTCTAATGAGTCCGACACGGAGCAGCGAAACAAAGCGCTGAGAGGACGAATGTGAGACAAACACACACATTTATAAACAATGTCAACAACAAGAGGAAGAAACAAACATGAACTTTGTGTTTGTTTGTGCAGGTTTGTCGTTAACGAGATGATCCAATCAGAGAAGGACTACGTGAAGGACCTGGGCGTCATCGTAGAGGTGAAACATCTGATCTGATGTTTATTTAAAACAAGATGTTCATGATATAAAACAGAGAAACTACAACAGAACAAAAATGATTTCAAGGAGATTTTACATAATTTTAAGGATGTTTCATAGATGAGATATTTCAGGGTGTTTTACATTTATTTGAAGATGTTTCAGCTGTTTTGTTGTTTTTTCAGAGATTCAGGAACAAATCAGTGAGATTAATTCTCAGATATGAATTCATAAAACATGTTTTTATTGATTAACTTTAAGTTGTTTACAGTGTTTTATTGTGTTGTGTGTTTAAGAAACAGAGTTCTGATTCATTTTCTCCAGTTTTTCTTCTTTTCTTATAAAGTTTTTCATCCGTTTGTCAATTTCTAGTCGAGTCTGAACAACAGCTGCAAATAAACACTGATGTTTATTAGAAACTATTTTAAAGTTAAATATGTGTGTGCGTGTGTGTCTCAGGGCTTCATGTCCAGGTTGGAGGTCAGAGGAATCCCAGAGGACATGAGAGGAAAAGACAAGATCGTCTTCGGCAACATCCAGCAGATCTACGACTGGCACCGCGAGTCCGTGCACACACACACACACACACACACACACACACACACACACACACACACTAATAAACAAGTTAAAAACACACACACTGTCAGACTCACTGTGTGTGTGTGTGTGTGTTTCAGTTTCTTCCTGGTGGAGTTGGACCGTTGCGTTCAGAATCACGACCTGCTGGCCGACCTCTTCATCAGACACGTGAGTTCTGACACGATCAGGATCATTGATCACTGATCATTGATCACTGATCACTGATCAATGATATCTAACAGTCATTACAACACAGCGAGGAGCAGATCAGTGCGAGCTTTACCAGGCTCAAGAGGTGTCAGACATTTTCATTTTAAAGTTTATAGTAATAAAAGTTTTTAATAGTTTAAGTTAATATAAAACATCCTGTTTGTGTCCCGACTGTGTTTCCATGACGACTGTTACACAAACAGGTAAATTTATACTAAAAAAAATTAATTTTAAAAGATGTTCAGTTGATTTTTGTGTCTGAAGCTTCAGATTTGTTTCCTGATATTTAATTAATTGATTGATTGATTGATTGATTGATTAATAAATCACCACACACAGCTTGTAAACAACTGACACACTGCTGACCTGCTGTCACCATGGCAACAGCATCAGGACCATCGTTTATCACACAGCTCCTGCAGGAAGTTTCACCTGAAGGTTATTGATCTGTCAGTCTGTCAATCAATCAGTTAGTCAGTGATTGATTGCAGATATTAATGTGTGTGTGTGTGTGTGTGTGTGTGTGTGTGTGTGTGTGTGTGTGTGCAGGAGCGTCGTCTCCACATGTACGTGGTTTACTGTCAGAACAAGCCGAGGTCAGAGTTCATCGTCATCGAGTACGAAACGTTCTTTGAGGTAAAACGTCGTTTGTCTTTTTCTCCTCCAGCTTGTTTGTTTGTTTGTTTGTTTGTTTGTTTTGTCTCTGTTGACGGTCGTCACACTTTCAGTTTGAAACAGACGAGTAGAAAAGTTTTAATTTGAAGTTTTTCAATTTTTCTTTCTTTAAACTTTGTTTCTGTTTTATTTCTATTTGTGATCAGTTATTTTCATGATCAATAAATCTGCTGATCATATTATTGATTAACTGTTTTAATCTATAAAAAGTAATGAAAGTCATAAATGACAAAGAAAAGCAGCAAAATCTCAGTTTTTGTATTTTAACTTGAAAAATAACTGAAGCGATTATGATTCATTTCCTGTTGATCAACTAATCAATAAATCTATTTATTGTTTGTGTGTTTGTAAGAAAACAACTAATTATTTTCATTCATTATTTTATAACTTGATTTAATATGATGATGTTTTCTTATGTGTTTGTTTATTTACAAAATCATCTTATGTTGTTTTTGATGATAAATAATATAAACAAACATTATTATTATTATTATTATTATCATTATTGATAAATATGATGATTTTCTTCTAGAGTCATTGATTGTTTTTTGTGTAAAATGTCAGAAAATATGAAGGTGACGTCTTCAGATAATCTGAAGTCATTAAATAAACAAAGTTAAATAAATAAACATCATAAACATTGTAAACAAGAGACGTAGCTGCAGCTGGAAACAGGAAACTGAAACTGTTTGTTTGTTTGTTTGTTTGTTTGCAGGAGATTCAGCATGAGATCAGCTGCAGGATGTCGATCAGTGATTATCTGATCAAACCCATCCAGAGAATCACTAAATACCAGCTGCTGCTAAAGGTCAGAGGTCACAGGGTCAACGACAGGTTTCTATATCTTCTGTTTTTATTTTATATTCATCGTTTGTTTTGTTTTTGTTTTTCAGGATTTCCTCAAGTACACGTCTAAAGCAGGACTGGACTGTGAGGAGATCGAGGTGACAAATAAACATTATTATTGTCTGTTTGAGCTAAAAATGTTTAAATAGGAATAAAAATATTCAGTTTACTGTCGCAGAAGATGAAATAAACTCAAAGCTGTTTTCTGGTTTCTAAGCTGTTAAATGATTAATGAAAGTGAATCATCACCTGACGACCAACACACACTGTAATATTTAACATCTGTGTGTGTGCGTGTGTGTGCGTGTGTGTGTGTGTGTCTGTGTGTTTGTGTGTGTGTGTGTGTGTGTGTGTGTCTGTGTGTGTGTGTGTGTGTGTGTGTGCAGAAAGCGGTGGAGCTGATGTCATTAGTGCCGAAACGCTGCAACGACATGATGAACCTGGGACGCCTGCAGGGATACGAGGTACACCTGTCTCTCCTCACCCTTCTGTCCTCACCCGTCTGTCTGTCCTCACCTGTCCTCACCCTTCTGTCCTCACCTGTCTGTCCTCACCCGTCTGTCCTCACCCATCTGTCTGTCCTCACCTGTCTGTCCTCACCTGTCTCACCCATCTGTCCACACCTGTCTCTCTCTCCTCACTTGTCTCACCTGTCTCTCTCTCCTCACCTGTCCTCACCTGTCTCACCCGTCTCACCCGTCCTGCAGGGGAAGTTGACGTCTCAGGGGAAGCTGCTGCAGCAGGAGACCTTCTGCGTTTGGGAGCAGGACGGAGGAGTTTTGTCTCGCAGCAAAGAGCGCAGAGTTTTCCTGTTCGAGCAGATCATCATCTTCAGCGAGCTGCTGCGTAAAGGCTCCAACAACCCGGGGTACCAGTTCAAGAACAGCATCAAGGTTAGACTGGTTTACACTGGAAACATTTGGTTATACTGGTTTAAACTGGTTGCACTGGGAGCCACTCTGATTGCTGTGTGATGTGACCTCAGGTGAGTTACCTGGCGATGCAGGACAGTGTGGACGGGGATCCCTGTAAGTTCGTGTTGTGGTCTCGCGGCTCGGCGGAGCGCTTCACGCTGCAGGCGTCCTCCGCCAGCATCAAGATGACCTGGGTGGAGAACATCGCCGCCCTGCTGGACGCCCAGAACAACTTCCTGTCTGGTGAGTAATATCCTTAAAATAATGTAAAATTATGTAAAATCTCCTTGAAATATCCTTAAAATTGTGGAAATTACATAAAATCTCCTTAAAATTTCCTTGAAACGTCCTTATAATTTTGTAAAATTTTGTAAAATTATGTAAAATTACGTAAAATCTCCTTGAAATATCCTTAAAATGTTGTAAAATGTCCTTAAATCTTCCTTGAAACATCCTTGAAATTGTGTAAATTACGTAAAATATCCTTGAAATATCCTTAAAATTGTGTAAAATTATATAAAATCTTCTTTGAAATGTCGTTAAAATGTTGTAAAATGATGTAAAAATTGTATAAAATATGTAAAATCTCTGTAAATTATCCTTGAAACATCCTTAAAATTTTGTAAAATTACATAAAATCTCCTTAAATCTTCCTTAAAATTTTGTAAAATTATGTAAAATCTCCTCGGAATATCCAAAATGATGTCAGATCTCCTTAAATCTTCCTTGAAACATCCATAAAATTTTGTTAAATTTTGTAAAATTTTGTTAAATTTGTAAAAATTTTGTAAAATCTCCTTAAATCCTCCTTGAATCTCTGGACGTCGCAGCAGTTAATCTGAATTTCATCGTTCTCCTGCAGCTCTTCAGTCTCCGATCGAGTACCAGAGGAAGGAAGGCGGGATATCGGTGACTCGCCCGCTGTCGTCAGGGCGACCGCCGTCGGCCCCGCCCACGCCGAACGGCCACGCCCCTCAGCCTCCTCCTGACAGTGAGCAGGACGACCAGGTTTGCATCCCGCCTCGTTTCCTGACTCCTAACGGTTGTTTTTAACTGAACCCAGGTGACCTCTGACCTCTGACCTCTGACCCCTGCGTGTGTGTGTGTCAGGAGCTGGTGCTGGTGCTGCAGGACTTCGTGGCGGTGCGAGAGGACGAGATCTCGGTGTTTCGAGGCGAGAAGGTTCAGATTCTGGCGTCCAACCAGCAGGGTCAGAGTCTGGTTTACCGGCCGGCCAACAGCGACTCGCCGGCCGCCGAGGGCTGGGTGCCGCGCAGCGTGCTCAACACACACTGACACACACACACACACACACACACACTGACATTTAAAACACTGCAAGCCAACGGGGCCAAAAGGCATGATGGGAAAGTTTTATGGAGGTTTATTTCAGTGCAGAAAGTGTCTCTAACGCTTTATTTAACAGCTCCTTTAATGTTATACAAACATCTTTGAGGTTTTCTGAGTAATTTGCAGGTAATTAACAGTTAATTATTTGGACAGTTTACAGAAAAACTGGTGTAAATTATAAGAAAAAACAGAAAAAAGTGTGAAGCTGGTTGCTATTATATTTAGATTCTAGTTGTTAATTCTCTATAAAATACATTTTTACCATGTTAGATTGTTTTTTAAACGTGTATTTCTTGTTACTAATATATTAAATAACAATTTTAAAAGAAATGTCAGCAGCTAGTTTTAGGAAATTGTTGAAAGATTGTCCTGAAAATTAGTAGAAAAGAAAGAAAATGCTGCTGAATTTGTTGATAGACGCTCTGAGTTAATGTTAATATATCGTTTGACGAACTACGTGCTTTTTTTAAAAAATATTAACAGATGAATCCAACGATAAACAAACTTTTCTTTCACATTTTTATTATAATTTATAATAAATTGCACCAAAATTTTTGCAAAACGTCCTAAAAAATTTTAAAAAACGAACCGTTAACACACCTGCAAATTACACAGAAAATTTCCAGGTATTCAGTGTAAAATTTAAGGGCTGTTACCATGGAAACCGCTGAGATATCTTCCTCTGGATCAGATGTGCGTTTCCTAAAAAACACACTTTTTGACCCCTGATGGCGTGCAAGTTTTAAAAAAAAAAAAAAAAGTACGTTATAAACACACATTTTACACACACACACACACACACACACACACACACACAGACACACACACACACACACACACACACACTCTCCCAGCAGCAGGTACTGTTAGTCTCCTCCCTCCTTCCTGGTGCTTCAACATTACAACAACAACAACAACAACAACAACAGCCAAAACACACCTCCTCGCTCTCTCCTCGCCTCGTCCAATCAGACGCCTCCCAGTCGGGGTCGGCGCCGGGGTCGCTCTCTCTCCGGGTTTTACGGCCCGATTCAGTCGCCACAAACTGTTTTACCTTTCTCGGGTCAGTGGGAGGGAGATCACATGACCACGTACAACATCATCATCATCATCATCGTCATCGTCATCGTCACCACTACCAGACTGGGATTCCAGGAAGCTGCTGTTGCCTAGCAACAAGAGACAACTAAAATTTTAAAAAAATATATAAAAGTTTCCTGGAAAGAGAAGAGGTGAAAACGACCCGTCAGACCAATCAGACGCCTCCGTCCGTCCTCCGTCATCCTGTTAATAGTGTGTATAAACAGACTGAAGACACACACACACACACACACACTCACACACACACACACACACACACACACATATATATACAAACAGACCACTGCTATGATGAAGAAGAAGAAGATGATGAAGATTACTATGATGATTATTATAATTAAGAATAATGATAGAATCTGTTTTTCACCTCTAGTAGACAAAAAAAAAGAAAAAACGAGAGAAACTGTTTGTCATAATTAATGTTTGTGTGTGTGTGAGAGAGAGAGAGTGTGTGTGTGTGTGTGTGTGTGTGTGTGTGTGTGTGTGTAGTAACGCCATCCTGTATGTCTGTGTGTGTGTGTGTGTGTGTGTGTGTGTATGTGTGTGTGTGTTTCCCACCTCCCCCCACCCCTTCCCCCCAAAACTGACAGTTAGGTGGTGTCCCGGTGTAGCGTTGCCATGACGACTTGTTGTTGTTTTTTGCGGTGACACCCGTCTTTTTAAGTTTTGTTTTGTTTTCTGTTTGTTTGTTTGTTTGTTTGTTTCCTTTCGGGGTCTTATTAGCTAACCAGAGCTGCCGCTGTCGCCCCTCCCCTCCTCTCCCACCCCCTCCCCAACCGCCGTTACCATAGCAACCAGCGGTGGACGGGCTCCCTCCCATGTGTGCTCTGGTTAGTTTGGATATTCTGAATATGCATTTTCTTGTTTGTGTATATAGACCAGACCTCCAACTGCTACTCCACTAACACTGGACACCGAGTCTCTCTGACCGCCTGTCCGTCCGTCTGACTGTCTGACCGCCTGACAGACAGACGGACAGGCGGTCAGACTGACAGACAGGCGGGCAGGCAGCACACTGTGACTGTCTGTTTCTACTAAAACCTTCAAACATGCTCTCTACCTGTCTCTCTCTCTCTCTCTCTCTCTCTCTCTCTCTCTCTCTCTACCTCTCTCTACCTCTGTCTCTCTCTCTCTCTCTCTCTCTCTGTGTTTTCTCTCTGGTGCCATTCTCAGACAACACCCCGGTCCTTAAGGAGCTACGCAGCCCGCATCGGCGTGCACTACGGAGGGTCGAAGGTGGAAAAAAAAAAAAAAAAAACGTAGTGCACTATGAAGGGAGTGAAAGGGGAGGAGAGACGTAGCAAAACTATGAAAGGGTTAAAAAAGAAAGACCTTCAGACGGAGCTCGTTTACTTTCTCATCGTGCAAGAAGTTCACACGCCGAGTTATGACGTCTCAACAGGCTCGACTGTGACGTGTTTAGAGCTGATTGATTAATTCTCTGATTCTCCTTTAATCCTGTCCATCGATGACGTCGTCTTTCACTCTAAAACTCTGAAAAAAAAAAAGATGGATCGATAAAGAAACTAGTCGTTAGTCGCAGCTTTAGACGAGTTAAGATGTGAAGTTAAAGGCGTTTTTATACGTGAGTAACACTCTGTAGCTGATTGAAAGCTCCAGAAGAGCTACTAAATGGACCAAACTGCTGTTTCCAAAGTCAAGAATTAACTTTAAATCCAAAACAGACAAAAATAATAATAATAAACTGGAAATATGAATCTCTGTGACTCTACAACAACTCTACCTGCTCATAAAGATTGTGTGAGATGATCGAAAGCTCCAGAAGAGCTACTAAATGGACCTTGTGGTGAGATTGTTCAATCACAATGTTCTGTTAACAGTCAGGAAGGAGCTTTGAATCTCAGGTTTTGAAGTTGTTAAAGAGCTCAGAGAGAAAAATAAGACTCCATCTGCTGATGAAGAGTGTGAGAAATGACCGAAAGCTCCAGAACAGTCATTTAGTGGAGCCTGAGATCTGTAGTCCATCTGTCTCTGTTCAAAATATTTAATTAGACAGTTTCTTGCAATTTATAACATTTGTTACACGTAAAATGATTAAAGACGAAGACAGAAAGACGAATGAAGATTAAATCTGACGTAAAAGTTTAAAAATACAGACGTTAAACTTGAGATTCAGTAACTCGGCGTGAGAACGTTAAACATCTTGCAGGATAAGAGAAATGTAAACGATGGCGTCTATTTATTTAAAATAAATCGTAACTAAGCAGCAGATTGGCGGTTTATAAACAGACGTTTGAGCACTGTGGTCAAAGTGTGTCGCACTTAAATGTAATGCTGCGTTCAAGTCACGTGGGAGAAACCGCTCCGACTTCAGACGTAAAAACAAGAAGAGTCCGAAAAAAGCGAACGAGCATGAATTCCTGGAGTCTGTTTTATCCCGCAGGACTTGAACGCAGCAAAAGGTCACCTGGTTCCCTTTTCAGAAAGAAGAAGGCTCACGATCTGGAATTTAGCAGAAAACCACGATAACTAACGTCCAATATTATTAAAGAAAACATCAAACCTTTGAACTCGGAGTGCACCGGTTGGGTTTCAGGGTGGATCGTAGCGCACTACGAAGGGCGCACGGTGGCGATAGTGCACTTTGAAGCGGCTTCGAGTGGGAAGTAGTGCATTATGAAGAGTTTAAGGTGGAATATAGTGAACTATGGAGGGTGTAGGGTGGAACAAAAGCGCACTTAGAAAGGTTTTATGTGTAAAAAAAAAACAAAACAAAATGAACACTGGAAGGTTTAAAAATGGGAAGTAGTGCACTATGAAGGGTTTAGGATGGCAGGTAGCGTACTATGCAGGGTCCAAGGAGGAAAATAGCACACTGCAGGGCTGCAGGTGGGCGGCGGTGTGGCTTACAGGTGTAGAGAAGGTGTACTATGGAAGGTTCAGGGTGGAAAATAGTGCACTACGGAGGGCGTAGGGTGCTGTTTGAGACCTAGCCTTGATGCCGATCGGCAAACTCAACTAACCAATCAAACAGTGTTATTTGTACAAAACTAACAGCTGCTAACTGACTGCTAACAGCTCTCTGTCGTTGTTTGTAATAAACTTCATTTTTCATCCAAGACTATCTGTACGTGTTTGTTTATTTTATTTATTGGACAGTGTGGATCCTCTACAGCTTGTTGCCAGGACAACACATGTTTATATCAATACAAAGCTGCAATTTAATTGATTAGTTGATCAACAGAACACTATTTTAATTACTGAATAGTTATTTTAAAGTCATTTTTAAGCAAAATCTAAATACAGATAGACGGTAGAAGATCCAGACGACACCACAGCTCTCTGTGTTTTGTTTATTTGTGTTGTCTCCAGCACTTCCTTTCATTTCATACTCAACACTTCACTCCACAAACCTTTCACTGGTCTGTTAAAACACACAGAAACCTTCTCAGAGGTTTTGGGTCGGAGGAGCTTCAGCATCTTCTTTCTCTGTCCGACGACGTGGATGAACTGCAGATCATTAACAGAACAAACATCCAAACATCTGGTCCGCTGAGTCCACGAGGTGACGAGGAAAACGCAGGTGGAATCTGAATCTGAATGATGGTTGCTGTTCCACCTTTTCTCCTCTGGGAGGCGCCACAGAACAACAAACAGCAGACACAGGAGCAGTTACCTCACTGTGCAGCAACTCTGGACGCTATAAGATATATATTATTTATCTGTTTTAGTGAAATATAAAATGTGCAATATGTTCCACTCACTGCTGTTTATACTGTATATAAATATCTAAACACACAGTTTGTATATAAAGTAACATTTTTACCATTTAATATTCATCTCATCACTGTTTATAGCTGCTGCTTGTGTGTTTCTGAAGGTTGTTGCTATTCTGATGTTTGCTGGTTTCATCTCGGAGCTGAAACAGACAACGTTTTACTGGATCGCAGCCTTTAAAACCAGGAAGAGACAAAACTTACGCCTCATCACAGTATCCAAAATAGGAGATGATATCTTGTCTCGCATCACGATATCGATAATATAATATTGATATATGTTACCCAGCCTTAATTATTATGTTATTTTGACACATTTTCTGATTTTACAAGAAGCTTTTCTTCAAAACTCAATGCAGTTATTTCATAAACTGAACGTCTCATGTTGTTTTTACACCACGAAACTTCCATATGTTGTTAAAAAATGAATTAAATTAGTTAAAAAACAATAAAAAATATACTGTACATGTCTGACAGTAAATACTTTTTATATGAATTAATTATCTATTCATATTTATTCTACTATTATTATTGTTTTTAGACGTTATTCTGCTGGTTTATGATAAATGTTTGATGTTTTAGTGAAACTCACACAGATTTTTCAGCTATGAGGTTTTAAAAACATAAACAAAGAGCGGCTGAAACGTTGGTTATAAATAAATAAATAAAATAATGATAATTTCCTGTTGAACGTGCTTCAGTTTGACTCTCGTACGTGCAGCTGCAGCAGAACTGTGACCTACAAATAAACGGCGATAAGAGCCGCCGTAAAGACATAAACTGATTTAACCAATTACACACAGAGAGATAAAGCCGAGCGGTCTGAAGGTCAAACTCTGACGCTCACATACATGCAGGAACGTAATCAACCATTTAAGTCATCATTTTAAATGTATAGAAATGAAAAGAACAGATTTTTGTTTTGATAATTAAAACTTTACAGAGATAAATTTGATCCAAATCTTCTTACATTATTGAAACAAACTGCTGTTTTTCTGCAGTTTTGTTCTTATAATTTAATAAAATATGATCACATGATGTAAAAACACCTTCAGTGAGGAGATCAGACGTTATGATCATGTTGCTTTTATGCTGTTTGGTGATTATTTTGAACCTTTTATGCAAATATGGAAGCAGATAAACTAGACTTGTAACTTAATTTTCCATCATTCATTCATTTATTTATTTATATATTATTCAGTCATCATCATTCAGTTCTGTCTTTTCTGTTTTCTGACCTCTTGTTTTATTTTATTTGCACTTATGAAACTGTTTACTTGTTGTTTGTTCTTGTAGGAGAGAAAGAGGAGCCAAAAGACTGAAAATATTTGCAGTAAATGTATAATAGAGGTGGATATTGTTTAAAAAATGATGATACTGGTACCTTTAAAGTGATACTGACACCTACAGAGTCCTTCATTACCTCATTTTATGCCTTTTTTTATTCCTCATCTGACAGGTGTGAGTTATAGCTGCTGTTTATGAGCCAATCACACGTCGCACTAAATTAAAGAACGCTTGTGTTTATTGGCTGAAAGTAAAACTAAACAGCTGCTCATTTGTTTCCAGATGTGGAAGCATTGAAGTTTTGTTATTTCTGTCAATATCTTAAAGTTATTGAGTATCAATACTCTGATTTATATGTTGTTCAGTCATTTAATAAAAAACATTTTTGATCAAAATTATCACTTTTGTTAAATTTTTAAGGGTAATATTTATTTATTTCAGTAAGTAGATTTATGAACAAACACACAAAATGTAAATTATGGCTCATAAATATTAAACATTTTTATAAATAAACAGTTTCACCACAAAGATGATCAGTTATAATTATACTTAATTATTTTAATATTAAAATAAAAGCCTTTGTCTCAGTGTGTAGTCTTCATATAAAACTCTATACAGCTGAATATACATTTAATGATCTGCGTTTGTGCGGCTGATAATGAGCAGATGTTATAACACTGATTATCTCTCTGCAGATTAGATTCAGGTTCAAGGATTCATTCAGCAGCTTTTCACCTTTCAAACACAAAATCATGAACGTACGATAAACCAATTTAGATAGAAAGTCGATCTGCGATTGATAACGACGGTACTGTCACTGAAAGGTCAATTTATCCACCGCTGTGATGAAATTAGACATAACTCCACTAAAACTGTGAAAAAAGAATGATATATAATGATCATTTATATAGAAGTGAGTTTAAATCTGTCACAATTAACAGTGAATAGTTTATTGATTATGTAGTGGAGAGTTCAGATGCTTGTATGGAGGTCAGAAGCCGCCAGACGACCCCGGTACGTCTTTTATTGTGAACAGCAGAGTGAAGTCCACAGCAGTTCTCTTACATAATCCACAAAGTTTACAGGTTTAGTTTTTTTTTTTTCTTCAACCTGAGAACAACACGTAGACAAACGGAGGCTATATAAGAGCAGCAGCGCTCAGTCAGCTGGAGAAAGGCTGGAAATATATTTATATATAAATACCAGAAACATGCAGACCATATTTGGCAAAAATGGGACGGAAACGCCGGAGCCGGTAAAAGCTCAGGTTAAAGGTGAGTCTGACACTAAAACACTGATATAATACAAACATAATACTGTTTATTATAATAACAGGAAGTAACATTCAGCAGTGGAAGAAGTATTTAGATTCTTTACTTAAGTAAAAGCTGTAAAACCAAAATGTAAAGTTGCTCCATTACAAGTAAAAGTTCTGCATTTAAGCAGTTATGCAAGTAAATTTACTCAAGTACTGTGTTTAAGTATAATTTTGAGGTATTTTCTACATTTCAGAGGGAAATATTGTACTTTCTACTCCACTACATTTATTTGACAGCTTTAGTTACTTTTCAGATGCAGATTTGACACAATGGATAATATAACAAGCTTTTAAAATACAACACATTGTTAAAGATGAAACCAGTGGTTTCCAACCTTTTTGGCTTTTGACGTCTTACAAAAAGCAGTGTGTAGTCGGGGTCACATTTCACATGTCTATGAGTTGTTAACAGCTCCACCAAATAGTGATTTTTCCCTCTAAACTTCTCATTTATTGTATTTAACCTCTTACTCAAGGTTAGTTTCAGCTTCTGTTATTGCAGTGAGACATTAAACACACAGATCGCATGAATACGTGTGTTTCTATTAAACTGTTTTTATGCTTATTTTTTATTTGGAAACACCGGAATTTAAAAAAAGAAATAGAAATATATGTAAAAAAAGTGTTTTCTGTTGTCTGAGATGTAAAAGTAGGAATAAAAATATAATCAAATCAAGGATTTCAGGATAAAAATCAAATGTAAACAGAATAAATGTGACTTAAACTATCAGAAACGTCATATTTCCATCGTTTGACTGCTGCTCTTTTAATTCTCCTCCACATTTTATGGACATTCAGTGGTTGAGATTTGGATGGAAACAGTTAGTGTGTGTGTGTGATTGACCTTTGACCGGCAGGCTCTATCCCGGCCTGGCTGCAGGGGACTCTGCTGAGGAACGGGCCCGGTCTGTTCTCCGTGGGCGACTCGGAGTACAACCACTGGTTTGACGGCATGTCGCTCATCCACAGCTTCACCTTCAACAGCGGTAAGATTACACACTTACTGACAATATGTGACAATATGTATGTAGGATTAGAAAAGTTATTAAAACAACTGTGTATTACCAGAAGACTTGACTCGGCTGGAGTCCACGTGGCAGATCTGGTTTCTGGTGTCGTCGTTTACGGGTTTGTTGTTGTTGTTGTTGTTTCAGGTGAGGTGTTTTACAGAAGTAAGTTCCTGAAGAGTGAAACCTACAAGAAAAACACCAAAGCCGACCGGATCATCGTCTCCGAGTTTGGAACCATGATCTACCCAGATCCCTGCAAAAACATCTTCTCCAGGTAGAGTCTGTCCAGGTCCTGTAGAGATCCATTTTAGTCCTTCAAGGTCCTGTAGAGATCTAGTTTGGTCGTCCAGGTCCTGTAGATGTCACAAATTGGGTTTTTGTCCTGTCTCCATGTTTTGTTTTGTCATTTCCTGTTTTATTTTGACTCTATTCTGACTTTACTGTAACTCTTCTCTTGTTTCAGGTCACTTGTCCTTCCTCATGTGTCTCAGTTTGATTACTCTAAGTGTTTCCATCTGTTCCTCGTTCCCTCGTTAGTTTTGTCAGTGTATTTTAAGTCTTGGTTTTCTGTTCTGTCCTCGTCGGTTCAGTTGTTTTTTTCTGGTTCCTGTTACTCTTGCTAAGTTTTGCCTTGCCTTACCGTATCCAGTGTTTCAGTCCATCTAGAAGAGTTATGTCTGGTTAAACTGTGGTAAAGGAGGTGAAAGTATCAAACACATCGTGGACTGGTTGGACGTAAAGTCGTCTGTTTAGTAGAAACCAATAAACTGAAACAAAAAAACCTCTAAAACTTTTCTCACTTTCTCACCAGAGCGTTCACGCATCTCTCCAACGTTATCCCCGACTTCACTGACAACAACCTCATCAACATCATCCGCTACGGTCAGGACTACTACGCCTCCTCTGAGGTCAACTACATGAACCAGATTGACCCTGTTACCCTGGAAACGGTCGGCAGGGTTAGTATTGATAGACCAAGAGGAAGAAGAAGATCCAACAACGTCACTGTTTAAACACAATCTCTTTGTACAAACAACAACCGTTCCTCTGAATTCCAGATTAACTACAGGAACCACATCGCTCTGAACTTGGCGACGGCTCATCCTCACTATGACGACGAGGGCAACACGTACAACATGGGCACCGCCATCATGGGCCTCGGACGGCCCAAATACGTCATCTTCAAAGTCCCAGCTGACGCATCAGGTACGGTTTGTCTTCAGAACCTACAAACACCACGTTGACGTCGTGAAACTTCTTATAACAGCAATAACAGTGAGTTTTATGTTTCAGATAAAGACGGTAAGAAGCCGGCGCTGAGGAAGGTTCAGCAGATCTGCTCTATTCCTTTCCGCTCCACTCTCTTCCCGAGTTACTTCCACAGCTTCGGCATGACCGAGAACTACATCGTGTTCGTGGAGCAGCCGTTCACGCTGGACATCGTCAAACTGGCCACTGCCTACTTCAGAGGAGTCAACTGGGGAAGCTGCCTCAAATTAGACAAGGAAGACATCGTAAGTAACCCAACCTGCACTGACGGTGGCGCCAGCAGCAGTTAGCAGGATCCTTTTGGGGCTTTAAACGGGATTATTTCTACTTTGTGCAACAGTTAAATACAATAATTGATGATTAAAGAAGAAATAAAACCTTGTGAACCTTAAACAGCAATAAAAAAAACCTTAAAAGGTTTTTGTAGAAACTTTTAAAAAGTATAGAGATGTTTAAACTTTTTAAGAAAACTGGATTTATTGCATAAATTGTTATTAATGATCAGCTGTGTGTCTCTTTCCTTTCTTAGACTTTGTTCCACGTCATCAACAGAAAGACGGGGAAGGCCGTCACCACGCGTTTCTACGGCGACGCCATGGTGGTCTTCCACCACGTCAACGCCTACGAAGATGACGGCCACGTGGTGTTCGACCTGATCGGCTACAAGGATAGCAACCTGTACGACATGTTCTACATCCAGAACATGAGACAGGAGACCAGCAGCTTCATCCAATCCAACACCAGCTTCTCCCCACCGGTCGTCCAGAGGTTCGTCCTGCCGCTCGACGTCCAAAAGGTACCGTTAGACTGACAAACACAGCCTGAAACACCTCACTATTGTATGAACTGTATGAAGAGTTTGATGTGTTCTCCAGGAATCTCCTCGAGGACGTAACCTGGTGACGCTGTCGGACACGACGGCCCAAGCGGTGATGCAGGATGACGGGTCCATCTACTGCAAACCTGACACTCTGTTCGAAGGTTTGATTCACGCATTTTGTCTATAAAATGTTAGAAAAGATGAAAAATACCCATCACAACTTTAAAAAAACCTGTTAATATATTAAAAAGTGGTGGCACATGACATAAAAGTCCCATTTTGAGAAGCTGGAACCAATGAAACGATGAGTCGGTTATCAAAATAATCTGTTGGACGTAAACTAACGAGTCTGATCCCTCCTCAGGTCTGGAGCTGCCAGGGATCAACTATAAATTCAACACTAAAAAGTACAGATACTTCTACGGGTCGAGGGTGGAGTGGACGCCTCATCCCAACAAGGTCAAACACCTCAAACCTTCTACCGACACCATCATCATCTAAAACAACAGTCAACCTCTGAGACAGTTCACTTCTTGACAGTCCTGTTATCACTCTTTGTTTCTAGTCTTTGATTTGGGGGACGATCATGCTCTCAGTTGTGGAACTACAGTACCCATAATGCTTTGAGGGATTCAGTGAGTTAGCTGTGGGCTACATCTTTAGCCCCAGTGTTTTTAGCCAAACACTTGACACTGAAGAAAACTTTTGCTCTTTCATCCAACAGATCGCCAAATTTGACATCGTCAACAAGAAACACATTGAGTGGACGCAAGAGAACTGCTATCCTTCAGAGCCGGTGTTCGTGGCTGCGCCGGGAGCCGTGGAGGAAGACGACGGTGAGCGTTTCTTCCACCAAACAGCAGCAACTTTCTACACTTTCAGTCGGATCGTTCAATCATTTCTTCTTCTCTTTTCTTCGTCCTGCAGGTGTGATCTTGTCGTCCGTCATCTCTCCGGATCCGAATATCTCTCCCTTCATGCTCGTCCTCGACGCCAAAACTTTCAAGGAGATCGCACGAGCCGCCATTCCCGCCAGCGTCCACATGGACCTTCACGGACATTTCATCCCTGCCGCCGTCTGACGGCCAACGACTGAGTTAGATATTTATTATTTGATGTAACTTCTGTAATATATAAGACGAGTTCGGCTTGAGAAACAGAGAAATGTTTCCTTTTTTCAGCACTTTAACCGATTGAGTTTAATCAATATTTTAAAAAAGGAACAGGAAACAGAAGCCGTACTGTCAACAACAGGCCAACAATGTTTATGTTGTACATGATAACTTTTACATTAAAGCTCTAATCTGTAATTATTCCTCATTAAAATGTGTAAAAACAACTGCGTTCTATATGTTGTTGAGTTGTGTACTTACATTTCTCTGGCCTCAGCTCTGAAGTCCAACCCCTCCCATCTGAGAGAGCTGCATCTGATTAATAGTTTTCGGTTTTCAAACCCAGAGAAATCTGTCATTTTAATCAAAGTAACGGACCGTTTCATTTGGTGGCCTGTCAATGGCGTCATACCTCCTCTACCAAAGAGTATAGTGCACAAGATGCATGCGTCGGCGCCATGTTTGTCCGCTACAATGGCGTCTAGCAAAGAGTAACTTCCACACATACAAGATAATACATGGGCTTTGTTGTGCTTGTTCCACACAAACTGTTAGAAATGGACTTTTATTCAGTTTGAAGCCACATTTTCATGATAAATTTAGCTGGTTTTTAACTTGATCTTTTAGCCGCAAGAAGGATTTTAGTCATTGGACGTCTGGATCTTAAGTTATCAGAGAAATAAACTGGGCAAACGTTAGCAGCAGCTCGGCTAACAGCCCCTCCAGGAAGTCCGCTGCTCGCCCAACATGGTGGAGAAACACTGATTTTTTAGCTGAAACTAATTTATTCAGTGTTTTTACCTGTAATCAGCGGGTCCGTTTGCTCTGGAGAGGAGGAGACAACAACTCCCATGATCCCTTGCTGCCTCACACCATCATCACGTTACAGGTGTTGAAGGTTACGTGTGGATCCCACCAATACTAAGTCTTGTTTTGTTTTCCCGTTTCCCTGATTCTGCGTTGAAGGAAACTTTCAGAATTGTTAGAAATAAAAAAAAAGTTAGAAACAAAAATTGGAAAATAATTCTATGTAGTAATATTTATACTTTTTAGTAGCATAAAACTGCCATAATGAACAAATAACGTGCAACCTAAACTTAAATTAAGTGGTAAAACTGGACTTCTGCATTTTAATTATGTCCAGATTGTAAAACATTTCTAAACTTTGTTTCTAATGAAAATTAAAATTTTTAATAATTGCAGGATTTTCTTTAGTGAAGTCTGTAAAACTCAACAATGAAGAAATTAAACAGGAAAAAGAACATTTCAAATTTAATTTTCATTAGAAATGAGCCACAATCAGGACATAATTTAAATTTAAAGTCCAGTTTATAGAATAAAGAAACTTTCCGAAGCAATAATTAACTCTGATGTTGTTTTACTCATTAATAATCATTTCTGAACTCTCTATTTTGCTGTTTAGGCTGCATGTTTTTTGTGTTTATTTTTTTTCATGGCTTTTTTTATTTCTCCAACGTGAAAATGAAAACTGTAATTTTAAATTTTGCGTTATACATCAAACGCAGACAAGCTGAAATTTAAATTTGATGAAACGCTTTAATTCTAATATTGGCAGCCGCAGACCTCCGTACGAAAGCGGCTCATCCCTCTGCAGACGTGAACAGAACCGAACTGAAACCGCTTCATGTTTCATCAGAATCATGGGAATTTATTACATCAGCATTTGCAGCAAAAACAGAGTTTAAAATTTCAGAGGTGACCGTCGTCCTCTGATCATTTCCACCCTCCTCTCTCTCTCTCTCTCTCGCCATGCCGCCTCCAACATGGCCGCCAAACCGCACAGCAAAAAAACCATCAACGCTGAGTCAACTCCTCAAAGTCTTTTAAAGTCGACCGTCGCCACTGCTGCCTCGATGATTTGGTGTTTCGTGAAAAGAAATTCTTTAAAAAAAAACAAAAAAACCAAAACAACTCTTCCCCTCCAGAATATGCTGTTCCAATATAATCCCACAATGCACCTCGGCGGGCTCTCGTAGGGGCTCGTCGGCCTCGTTAAGCTCGTTAAGCCTCGGTGTGAGTGTTGGAGGTGAGGGAGGGAGGGAAACACAAAGCAGCAGCAGCCACAAATCAGAGCAGAGAACAAGAAAGAGTAGTAACACAACGTCGTAGCTGAAGAACAGGCACGTTGGAATACTGAGTGAGTGTGTGTGTGTGTGTGTGTGTGTGTGTGTGTGTGTGTGTGTGTGTGTGTGTGTGAAATGTGGTCTAAACTATCACTGTTTACAACAGTGGAAAAAACTGTTCGTTTCTCACAGAAAAACACTTTCACGTCTATTCGGTTTTTGTTTGTTTGTTGTTGTTTTTTTGTTTTTTTTTTAAGTAATTTTTTTGTCCCTCCGTTTTGCCGTTTCGTTTCGTTTCGTCTCGTCTCGTTTCGTCCGACTCGCTCAGATGATCTCGAAGGTCTTCTTCAGCTCCATGATCAGCTGCCAGTCGGATTTCTGCATCTCGTCTCTGAACCAGTTCTTCAGCGCGTCGATGGACGCTCGCGTGATCTGAAACACAAACACACAACGAGACTGAAGCTGAAGATCAAAACTAAAGCTGACGAACAAATTCAGAAACTTTCAGAAGCCATAAATAAGTCTCTGATGTTCTTTTATTCATGATTAATTATTTCTAAACGTTTCTACTTTGCTGTTTTTTTTTTTTTATCACTTTTAATCTTCCGTATGCAGAAAGCATAAAGTTTATTTTCCTCCGTTAAATGATGGGAAGAAGAAGGACGCTCGCCGACAAAAACAAACTGCGCGGTTCCATTTTCTTCGTGATAAATGTTAGAAACAAACATTCGTTAACAGGCGTCGTCGTGCCCGAGGTGTTTTCGCCTTCTCACCTTGCTGACGATGATGTCAGTGGCTTCAAAATGGCGGCCGTACATCTTGGGCGACTCTCCGGGAATGGGCTCGATCTTGATGCAGATCTCCTGGCCTTTCTTGGCGCTCTCCACCGACTTATGGTTCACCTCGATACTGGTGACCACGCCGATGTCCACGAACTGAAACACACACACACACACTTATTATAAGCACCAGCACAGAAACACACACACACCATCATCATCATCTTCATCATCACGCCGCTCAGAGGCGACTCACCCCTTTGCTCGGGACGCAGAGCGGCGTTCCCTGTCGCAGCACGCCGGCGTCCACGTTCACGCCGATGACGATGGGATCTCTGGAGTTAAAGATGAACTGAGGAAGGACACGGAGCTTCACGGGGAACACCGCCACGTGCCTGAACACGCACACGTTAAATAAAAACACGCCGTCAGAACACGCCACGAGTCAAATATGTGAGAGAGAAAAAAAAAGAGAGAAATGTTTTGCTTACTTGAACTCGTCTTGTTTGGCCTTCTTGTAGTCCTCTCTGTACTTGGTGAAGGCGTCGAACAGATGGTAGATGATTTCAGCCGAGAAGATCCGAACGCCCAGACTGTCGGCCATCTCCTGACTCTCCCTCTCCACCTTCACGTCGAACGCCAGGATAACCGCGTACCTGCCGACAAAACAAACAAACACATGAAGCACAGAAGAAGAAATGACGAATAGAAACGAGAGCAGAGTAAGAAGAAGGTGACGTACTGCATGTCGTGCTCCAACATGGTCGACGCCTTCATCACATCCTTCTTGTGAACGGGACCGATGTTGATACCAGCGTACTACACACACAAAGACAGAGGTCAAAGGTCAGATGTGTTTAGAATAAAATGTGAAGCTGGAAATGAGAGACAGAAGAAATACTGTGACTGCAGTTTGTCAGAGATCAGCTGTGCTTCTCTGGCCTCAGCTCTGAAGTCCAACCCCTCCCACAATATTTCCCTCTGAAATGTAGAAATACTCATGCGTTTAGTTACTTACGGGGACTTTGGAGGTGCGGAGGAACTCCAGCAGAGCCTCCAGTGATCCCAGCGTCGACGCCTGGACGTAAACTCCCTTCTCTTCCAGTTTGATGGAGCTCAGAGTCTGTTTAAGCTCTCGGACCAGTTCATCCTGAAAACCAGCATCAGTCAGTGAACTGGGACATGACAGCAAGTGTGTGTGTGTGTGTATATGTGTATATGTGTGTGTGTGTATATGTGTGTATGTCGTACCCTCAGGACGGGGACCTCGTCCTCCTTGTGAGCCACCAGCAGAGGGAGACCCGCCAACGTCTTCTCCAGGTCCTTACCCAGAATCTTCACACCCTGAGCCGTCGACACCTCTTTGTGCTTCTCGTACTGGTTCTACACACGACAGACGACCCATCAATAAACCAGTTAATCAATCAATCAATAAATCAATACAGCTGGAGCTTTCTGTTTCATTCAACTAACCTCACAGAGCGCTGGACTCAAACAATTTTAAGAATTTGTAATGAAGAAACTGACATTTTGCTGTTTGAAAAATCTCAGATAAACCTTTTTTTTGTTTTTATTTTGAATATATTTAATGTTTTTATGTATTTTATGTTTATATGAAGCAGATCTTTAAGTGTCTGAATACATATCCTGCTGTCAGAGAGGTATTTATGTGATTACAGGACTAATTTTTCTTTTCAACAAACATATTTTACTGCTGTCTGTTGACGGGACTCATAAAACGTTATAATCATATTAATAATGATAATATAATAATAAACAATCCTGCTGTTCAGTTTTAAATTGGGGTCTGAAGGGTTAAATGAAAGAAGCCAATCAGAATTTTGCACCTCTACAGTTGCCGGGCAGAAAATGCAGCTATCTGCTCTGTGATTGGTCAGCTCCAGCTATAATGATTCAAACTGACCAATCAGGGCTGTATCTTCCCTCTGAGTGGGTTCTGTTGGGTTTGTGTGTATCATGGTGAGTTTTTTGTCTCCTCCAGTAACTCTGGGAGGGTCGAGATAAAAAGATAAACCGGGTCACACCCAGCCGCCCTCCTGATAAATAACCAACAGTCTCTGAAAGGTTCATATTCGTCACATTTCAAGAACCGACTGACATACTTGTTCTTTTTTTGACTGTAATTCATCTTTTATTACTTATTTATATGTTTCTCTTATTAAACTTTCTTTCCTGTTATTATTTTTTATTTGTTAGATGATGTTTGTAACAGATGCAGTGGTTTCTGCATGTCTTGTTAATGTTATATTGATTATTTTGTGTTGTTTAATTGTTTATTATTATTCATTTGATAAATTTAATGTTTTTTTATCTTAAATCTTAAATTAAATGTCAGATAAAATCACTGCGGGTCCATTCAGCTGCATTCAGCCACAACATCCTCATCTATTCTAGGGCTGTAGTCTGCTGGTCGACTAGTCGATTAATTGGTCGATACTCTCTCATCCGACTAAATTCTCATTGGTCGAATTATCTCCGTGTATCTCTATCTCTACTTTCATAAGGAGAAAAGTGCTACATCAGCAGCTTTCTGGGACTAATCCATTATTTTCCTGCAGCGGGCTGACAGACCAACAAACTACCTTTTGAAAATGGGGGTGTATTCAAAACACCCCCGCTGTTTACACAACTTTGGACTCTTCCAAACTCCGGAGGTCTAACTCTAACTATCTTTATACAGTCTATGGTCTAACTCCGTTACTGAGCGTTTCTCCTACAATTATATCAACAAGAACCCCCGCCAGGCCAAAAAATATTTTTTAATACTAGAATTAACGCCAAATATCCACTCATTCAGAAATATTTAGCGTTTGGGAGTCTGTGCAGCGCGTGAGTCAACCGCTGTGTTGTTGCCTGGGAAACGAGCAACGGTGTTATACGTCATTGCGTAGTATGTTTGCTTAGCAAGTTGGACACAGAGAAAGTGACGGTGGATATGAGTGGAGCAGAGGAAAAGGTTAGCGGTAAGTTGTAGTAAATGTACAGCACAGACTACAGTGTGTCAGTTAAATGATGAAAAGTCACGTCTGTTGTTTCTCCAAGTGCTGGAAAAGTGGAGGGAGTTAGCTCCAAAGTTAGCAATGATGGGTTAGCCTAGCCTGAAGACGCTAAACAGAGAAATACAGAATTCATTATAACGTACACCCCCCCCCCCCCCCCCCCCCCGCCCACGCGCGACTAATCGATTAGTCGCAGATTATTTACAATTTTAGTCGACCAAGATTTTCTTTGGTTGACTACAGCCCTAATCTATTCAATGTTTTTATCCACAACAGTCAAACCTGAAGAAGGAAAACATCATTAAAAATCTCATTAACATCCAACATGTCATGTGACTCACTGCATGAGTTTATAAAAGGACACTTTATATTAATATTTATGTTTTTAGCAGCCATTTAACGAACATCATTTCCCATAAAGAGTCTTTACACGGCACAGATTACAACTGCAAACATCAACAGCTGCCATGTTTGTAGTTCCTTTAATGAGAAATGTAGTTTTTTTTTCTTAACGCAGATTGAAAATGTTTTTTTCTTTGTTAAAATAAAGGTTTAAATCTCTGACAGCAGCAGCTCACAGACTCCAGGAACCAGTTTGATTATTTTAAAACAGATAAAACAAACTCTAAATGAGACGTTTTGTGACTTCAGGTGTTTCTGTTTGTTTGTTTTGTACAGAAAGTGTTTAATTCCTGTGATCTGAGTTGTCAATATGTCGTAGATTTCTGCTCTGCTCTTATTATTAGTATTTATTTGTTTACCTTGACTCTGAGCTCCTTTAGCGGCGGCGGCAGCAGCAGCCCTCTGATCTGCGTTACGATTGGTCCTTCCACGCCGGGCACGATGATGGTCTCTCCCTCCCGCAGACGTCCGTTAATCAGGATGACGTCTATCGTGGTTCCCATACCCGGCAGCGCTTTGACCTGCAAACACAGACACAAACCGTCAGGTGAGTGTCAGCTGATTCACTTTATTACAAACTCTTCTTCTCTCTCTTTTTTTTTTTACCTCCATGACTTGAGCGCGCAGCTCGTCGCAGTGAGCGAGGCGGCGAGCCAGCATGGACTGAGTCAGCTCGATCAGCAGCGCGATGAGGTTTCCCATCCCGTCGCCGCTGTGGGCCGAGGTGGGAACCAACGACACGAACGTCCGCGGGTCTTTGTTCTCGTGGAACAAGGCGGCGTTCAGACCCTGCGGGCGGCAAACAAAGGGTTGTTATGGCAACGTGGATCGATTCCCTTCAACTCAAAGCGTCAAGAAAGCGTTTCATCTTCTTTAATATCATGTTTCAGCTAAAACGTGAAGATTTGCTGCTGTTATTATATTCTGTGCTGTGATTGGTTGATTAGTGATGATGTAATCGGTCGTCACCTGCTGAGCGAACTCCACGATGACGGCTTTGGCTCGCTCGTCAAACTCGTCCTTGGTGTTCTTCTTCTGCTTCTTCAGCGTCGCCACCACGTCGGTCTCCGGACTCTTCTTCCAGTCGTACAGACGGTCGATCTGATGACAAACAAAAACAACAACAACGTCAGAAAATAACAACAGCAGCGGCGGCGACTGGCGGGAGAAAGACGTGGTTGCGGGCAGGAAACCGACCTTGTTGAGGGCGACGATGAACGGACATTTCTTCTCCTTCAGCAGGTTGATGGACTCCAGCGTCTGAGGCTCCAGACCGTGCATGATGTCGACCACCAGGATGGCGATGTCACACAGAGAGCTGCCCCTGTTCCTCAGGTTACTATGGCAACGACACACACATGGCGTTACCGAGGACGCACACACACACGCCACAATGTCACACTGATTTATTTCGCTGAGAGCTGAGAGTCGTTTGGAATGAATTTGTGTTTTAAAAGCTGCTGAAACCTGAACTGATTGATTATTGATGATTGGTTATTGATCGATAATCAATGAGTCTTCGTTAAAGGAGGCCGAACATGTTGTGTCTGTTTACCTGAAGGACTCGTGTCCTGGTGTGTCGATGATCAGCATGCCGGGGATCTTGATGGATTCTTTGTCGAACTGCAGAAAACGACACGCGTGTTAATGAACACACACACGGAGCAGACGTCTGTGTGTGTGTGTGTGTGTGTGTGTGTCTGTGTGTGTGTGTGTGTGTGTTCGTACGTTTTTCACCATCCTGGTCTGCTCCTCGATCGTCTCCTTCGGGACGTTTGTGGCGCCGATCTGCTGCGTGATTCCTCCGGCCTCGCCGTCCTGAACGTTCGTACGTCGCAGCTACGCAGGAAACAGAAGAAGTAAACAATAAACAGTCAGTAAACAGTTAATAAACAGTCAGTAAACAGTAAACAGTCGGTAAACACAGTAAACAATCAGTAAACAGTAAATAAACAAAGTAAACAGTCAGTAAACAGTAAACAGTTAGTAAACAAAGTAAACGTCAGTAAACAATTAATAAACAGTCAGTAAACAGTCGGTAAACAGTCAGTAAACAGTTAATAAACAGTCAGTAAACAGTAAACAGTCAGTAAACAGTTAATAAACAGTCAGTAAACAGTAAACAGTCAGTAAACAGTCAGTAAACAGTAAACAGTCAGTAAACAGTTAATAAACAGTCAGTAAACAGTCAGTAAACAGTAAACAGTCAGTAAACAGTTAATAAACAGTCAGTAAACAGTAAACAGTCAGTAAACAGTTAATAAACAGTCAGTAAACAGTAAACAGTCAGTAAACAGTTAATAAACAGTCAGTAAACAGTTAATAAACAGTCAGTAAACAGTTAATAAACAGTCAGTACACAAACAGTCAGTAAACAGTAAACAGTCAGTAAACAAACAGTCAGTAAACAGTAAACAGTCAGTAAACAAACAGTCAGTAAACAGTAAACAGTCAGTAAACAGTCAGTAAACAGTAAACAGTCAGTAAATAAACAGTCAGTAAACAGTAAACAGTCAGTAAACAGTCGGTAAACAGTAAACAGTCAGTAAACAGTAAACAGTCAGTAAACAGTAAACAGTCGGTAAACAGTAAACAGTCAGTAAACAGTAAACAGTCAGTAAACAGTAAACAGTCGGTAAACAGTAAACAGTCAGTAAACAAACAGTCAGTAAACAGTAAACAGTCGGTAAGCGGTAAACAGTCAGTAAACAGTAAACAGTCGGTAAACAGTCAGTAAACAGTAAACAGTCGGTAAACAGTCAGTAAACAGTAAACAGTCAGTAAACAGTAAACAGTCAGTAAACAGTAAACAAACAGTCAGTAAACAGTAAACAGTCAGTAAACAGTTGGTAAACAGTAAACAGTCGGTAAGCGGTACCTTGTCGAGGATTTTGGTCTTCCCCGTGTCGACGTGTCCGAGCACACACACCACCGGCGCTCTCAGTCTGTCCAGGTCGACGTTCTTCAGGTTCTCCGCTCTCCGTTTCTATGACGACACAAACAGACGGCTGCGGTCAGAGACGGGCTGGCTGAACGCCGCGGCGCGCTCGCCTCCTCCCGTGTCTCCCGGCGCTCACCTCTATCCTCCGCTTGGCACGGTCGTACAGCCGCTCCTCCTTCGTCCGCCCGTCGTCGTCCTCGCTCTCGCTGCTCTCGTCCTCGCTCGCCGGCCTCCTCTTACCCGGACCGGCCGCCGCGTCCTTGGCGTCCTTGTCGTCCTCATCGCCCTCCTCGCTCTCCTCCTCATCGTCGTCTTCCTCCTCGTCGTCCTCGTCCTCCTCCTCCTCGTCTTCCTCCTCCTCGCTGCCGGCGGGCTGAGGAGGCGCGGCGGGCTCCTCCTTCACCTCGATGTGGACTTTCTTCAACTCTGACAAACGACAACAAACAGTTTTAATACTAAAAACACAGAAGTTTTTAAACCGTCGGTTGTTATTAGCGGTTTTAAATCTTCGTCACCTTTCTCCTCGTCGCTGGCGATGGCCTCCCAGTCGTCCACGGCAACATCTGGCTTCACCTCTGCAGACGGAGACGAGGAGAAAAAAAAGGAAACGTCTTAAACTCAATAAAGATTTGTTGTGAAGGAAAGAAGAAGAAACGACGCAGGAAGCTGCCTCTCACCTGGCTCTGCGGCGGGCGTCTCCGCCTCTGTCTCCATGGGAACGGGCTCTGGAGTCTCTGACATCGGCGAGGCGACCTCTGACGTTTCTAAGAAAGACGAGAACAGTCAAGATTTTAGTTCATTGGAGTTAAAGAGCAGCAGAACTAAGGAGCAGCAGAGTTAAGGAGCAGCAGAACTAAGGAGCAGCAGAGCTAAGGAGCAGCAGAGCTAAGGAGCAGCAGAGCTAAGGAGCAGCAGAGCTGAGGAGCAGCAGAGCTGAGGAGCAGCAGAGTTAAGGAGCAGCAGAGTTAAGGAGCAGCAGAACTAAGGAGCAGCAGAGTTAAGGAGCAGCAGAGCAGAGGAGCAGCAGATTTGAGGAGCAGCAGAGTTAAGGAGCAGCAGAATTAAGGAGCAGTAAAGCTAAGGAGCAGCAGAGTTAAGGAGCAGCAGAACTAAGGAGCAGCAGAGTTAAGGAGCAGCAGAACTGAGGAGCAGCAGAGCTGAGGAGCAGCAGAGTTAAGGAGCAGCAGAACTAAGGAGCAGCAGAGTTAAGGAGCAGCAGAACTGAGGAGCAGCAGAGCTGAGGAGCAGCAGAGTTAAGGAGCAGCAGGTACCTTCAGGAGTTTGGGCGTTGGGCTTCTTCTTCCTCTTGTCTCCGTAAACCGGCTTCTTCTTTGGCATCGAGTCTTTGGATGGCACCTCAACACCTGCACACAGACACAAACACGCTTGTTAACTTTTCCACCTCGTTAGTCACAACGAGTCAAACGAGATTAAACGAAGATTTAATTCTGTTTAATCGAGCCGACAGTCAAACGTCAGCTGACATGAACCTCGATAAGACTCTTCATTTCTGAGAACGGCTAAAAATCAATTAATTAATTGCTGACTGTTAAATTAATTGCCAACTATTTTTAAGAACCAGGATCCATCAAATATTTGGCATTTTTTCTTGAAAAATACTTAAGACAATGAATCAAGTATCAAAATAGCTGCAAACAATTTTTCTGCTGATCAACTAATCAATAATCTATCAATAATCGATAGTCATGCTTTTGTAAAAAGAAGAGTGAAGAGTTGTTATTTCCTGCTTGGACATGAACGAAGACAGAAACTGGTTTATTAACACGACTTTGACTCCTAAAGTACATGTCTGTCAATCAATCAATCAATCAATCAATCAATCAATCGATCGATCGGTGGGAGCGTCTCACCCTGAGCCTGCAGCAGCTTCAGCGTGGCTTCGGCCCGAGCTCGAGCCTCCCTCTGGGCTTTAGTGAGCAGCTTGCCCTCCTTCTTCAGGCGCTCCTTCCTCTCCTTCTCCTTCTGCTTCTTCTTCTCCTTTCGCTCCTGCTCCAGTCGCTCCTAACGGGGGGAGGTCAGGGGTCAAAGGTCAGACTGACAGGAGGAGGTCAAACAGAAACAAACAAACGGAGGAGGTGCTCATCGGCGTCCTACCTGCTCCAGCCTCTGCTTCTCCATCTCCTCCAGCCTCTTCAGCCGCTCCTCCTCCTCCCTCTTGGCTCGCTCCTCCTCCTACAAACAACAACAAACAACAAGACGCTCTTACATCTGAAGACCGCAACTCCCAGCATGCCTCATTCCTCATTTTTTTTTACCCACAATGCCTCACCTCTTTCATCTTGGCCAGAGCTTCCTGCATGGCCTTCACCGTGGCCTTGCTGGGTCCCTTCTTCTTCTCCTTCTCCTCCTTCTCTCCCTTCTTCTTCTTCTTGTCTTTCTTCTTCTTGTCGCCCTCGGCCTCTTCTGCAGGAAAAAGAAGAAGAAGAAGAAAAAAAATTAATTGATTAAAGAGAGAAATGATCGGTTTATTCAGAGGAAAATTATTCCTGATCAACTTTTAGGCCGAGATGTTTTAGATCTTTTTATTAAACTTATATATAAAAAATAAAAATAACACCAACATTAGTTATTATATTGATATAGACACCATTTAACCTCCATATCCTGTGAACTCAGCTACTAATAGAAGTTAAATCTGACGCTTCCCTCCGTCATGTAGGAACAGGAAGTTAAACGAGGTGAACTGGACGGCGAGGAGAAGAAGATGGCGTCTGAATGAGATTCTCCACCATGTTGGGCGAGCAGCAGACTTCCTGGAGGGGCTGTTAGCCGAGCTGCTGCTAACGTTTGCCCAGTTTATTTCTCTGATAACTTAAGATCCAGACGTCCAATGACTAAAATCCTTCTTGCGGCTAAAAGATCAAGTTAAAAACCAGCTAAATTTATCGTGAAAATGTGGCTTCAAACTGAATAAAAGTCCATTTCTAACAGTTTGTGTGGAACAAGCACAACAAAGCCCATGTATTATCTTGTATGTGTGTAAGTTACTCTTTGCTAGACGCCATCGTAGCGGACAAACACGGCGCCGACGCATGCATCTTGTGCACTATACTCTTTGGTAGAGGAGGTATGACGCCATTGACAGGCCACCAAATGAAACGGTCCGTTACTTTGATTAAAATGACAGATTTCTCTGGGTTTGAAAACTAAAAACTATTAATCAGATCCAGCTCTCTCAGATGGGAGGGGTTGGACTTCAGAGCTGAGGCCAGAGCTCAACAACATATAGAACACAGGTCTGCTTGTTTTTATACATTTAAATAAATATTTCTTACCCTCTGCTGCTGGCTCCGCCCCTTCCTGTTCCTCCGCTGCCGCCACCGCTGCCGGTGTCGGCTGAGGGGCCGTGGCCTCCGCCGCCGGCGCCGTCTTCTCCGGCTCTTTCTTGGCCTCCACGCTGGCGTCCTTCTCCTTCATCTTCTTCTGCTTCAGCCTCTCCTCCTCCTTCTTCTTCCTGTCTCGCTCCTTCTTCTCCGCCTTCTTCTGCGCCGCCGTCTTCATCTTGAAGGTGCCGCCGTCGTCCTCCTGCTGATCCTCGTCGTCCTCGCTCTCCGCCTTCGCCGCCTTGCCTTTGTTCTTCTTCTTCTTGTCTCGCCTGGAGGTGAACTCCTCCTCGTCCTCGTCTGACTCGTCCTCCTTCCCTCCTCCTCCTCCTCCTCCTCCTCCTCCTCCCCTCACGCCTTCGTCCTCGTCCTGCTCGTCGTCTTCGTTGGAGCCGGATGCTTTTTTCCCGCCTTTCTTCGCTCCTTTGGTCTTGAGGCGAGAGAGGGAGGAGCTCTCCTCGTCGGAGTCGGAAGGAGGCGCCTGCAGGAGCAGAGAGGAGGTGAGAACATGAAGCAGCAGAAGAACTTTAGACTTTAAAAGCTAAGCTGTGATTCTTAAATTTAAAAGTAGCTTAAAAATATCCGTTTAATACTTTTAATTTAAGTTTATTTTTTCAACAAAATAAAATGTTTTAATCATATTTTTCTTCTGTGACTGAAAACACGTTTCCTGTCAAATATCCTCTAATGTTATTTAATGTTTATATGTGTGTTCAAACATCTGCTCTTAGTAATAATATTTAAATAATTTATATATAAACACATATATATATATTTTAATATATTTATTTCCATAAATCACTTTTTACTCCGCTGATGCATGGTGTCAAACACAGCGGACACGTGTCAAAATTCAATATATTAAAATGATTTTTCACTTGTTTGAGTAAAAATAAACATTTTTTTACTTTGTGATTTAATAATTAATGAATGAAAAGAGTTAAAATGAAGCTTTGGACACATCTGTTGTTGTTATTTAATGTCTCTGTGCATTCAAACCATCTGATCTTAGTAATAAAATAATATATATAAACGTATATTTATGTATTTTGCCTGCATTGATTTCCATGAATCACAACTACAGTGGACATATATTTAAAAAAATAAAGTTCCTGAGATGATTTTTCATTTGTTTAACAGTAAAAATAAACAATAAAAACATTTTTTATTTTGTAATTTAATAATTCATGAATAAAAATATTAAACTGTGATGAGAAGTTGTTGATTTTATTTGTCTTACATTTTAATTAATTGATTGTTTTAATTTAATCTTTGATCATTTTCACAGTTTTAAACACCAAATAAAATAATTTCCAATAATCAATAATAATAATAATCATCATTCTGTTCCAGTCTAACATCAGTTAATCAATAATCAATATTTCTACCAATAAATAACGACTCTTATTGATGAATCGATCAGCTGTTTGATCCATAAAACCTTCGTTTCTCACCTTCTTCTTCTCTTTCTGCTTTCCGTTCCTCTCCTCGTCGTCCTGGCCGTCGCCGCCGTCGCCGTCGTCATGGTCACCCTCCTCCTCCTCGGGGCTGGCTCCGCCCTTCTTCCCCTTCCTCGTCTTCTTCTTCTCGGGTTTGGGAGGCTCGGCGACCTCCTCGTCCTCGGCGCCGTCTGTTTTCTGCACACAGAGAGAGAGAGAGAGGCGTGAATAAACTCAACACCGTCGGTTTAATTTGATAGTCAGTAGTTCTGTTTCCTGTCTGGACAGGAAGTCGTTTACCTTGGCTTTGCCGCCCTGAGCCTCCAGAGACATCTCCTCCAGCTCCTTCAGGATGTCGTCCTCACTGCAGGAGGAGAAGACGGCGGGTTAGAAGACACAAGAGAGAGGATACAGGAAGAGGAGAAGAAGAAGAAGGCGGTTAACAAAATAAAAGAGCGTCGTACTCGTAGTCGTCCTTCTTGGCTCCTTTCTTCTTCTTCTTCCCTTTCGGCTCCTTGGAGGCTCCGGCGCCTTCGATCTCGGCCGCCAGAGCGTCGATGTCGATGCTGTCATCTTTGGCACTGAGGACGGACAGACGGATCAATAAAAACCAATCAATCAATCAAATCAATCAGCACTTTAAAAATGACAGATGGAGTGAAGCGGTGACGGATGACTCGGCTTAACGGACGGCTCCGCCTGGCGCCCGGACAAAGATCAGCTGTGTGAATGAAAAGCTGCTGACGCTCCGCAACCTTTTATCCTCCATCAGACCTCTGAGTTCTTCTTCTGCTGCTTTCAGCGTCTCTGCTGTTCGTCAGCTGACGGTAAACTCAATGTTTTTAAGTTTCTGGACTTTAGTCAACATTTTCTTCCTGTTTTTATTAATTAAACAAGTTTTTTTTAATGTAAATTAATGAAGAAAAGCTAAATATACTTATATAATATTTGTATTTAAACAGGACTTTTACTTATAAAGGAATATTTTTATATTATCGTATTAATACTTTTATTTAAAGGATCTGATCACTTCTTCTTCTGTACTTATAATAATAATAAAACTCTGCTTTTGTTTGTTATATGACAGTAAAATAAATCACTTTAAGTTTTGGACTGTTGTGAACATTTTATTACTATTTTTAGACTTTTAATAGATTAAACGATGAATCTATACATTAATAAATAATATGCAGATTAATAAATGAGGGGAAATTGTTTAAACTTGATGTTAAAAAGCAGCTGACTTTATTAAATCTTTATTAAACTGCGACACAACACTTTCAGAGAGTTTCTAGTTTTGGTTTTAATCATTTTAAAGTAAATAATGATTCATTTTCCAGCTGAGATTTTTTGGTAAATTGATGAAGAAATAAAGAACAAAATCAGTTTAATATTTTTACTGCAGTAGGATTATTTGATGCTTGTGAAGGAGTGTTTCTACACAGCTGTACTGTATGATTATAATTATTATAACAACCTGTCAGTGTGACTCTCAGGTGTGTTGAGACATAATTTAATAGATAAATAACGAGGTGAGCAGCTAACTAGCTCACCAGCATTACATCAGCTTTACCAGCAGCTGTCGGACTCACTAAGCGGACTCTTGTTCGCATTTAGCAACAAATTAACACGAGTCCAATTTAGCGCTGATTAAACAGAGTTTAATGGACGTTTTTAGCGGCTGTCACGGTTAAATTTAACCCCACTTTGGAGCCTGAAAGTCGGACCCGAGAGGAGCTAACAGCCGGCTAACCAGGCTAACACCGACAGACACGAAGCTGTGACGGAGGTCCTACAGGTGCAGGTGAGCCCCGAGTGAACCCCGCAAGAGTTTCAGGCCTGCGTGCGTGTTGCGTAATTGCCTTTAAGCTGTTTCCGGGCTGTTTTAAACCCGCACCTGCACTCACGCGTCCGCTGACTCGTGGTTAGCATCAGCTAGCGCACTTAGCCGCTAAGCTAACGGAGCCACCAGCGGCGTCAGGGGGGTTAGCGGGCCGGTGTTGCGGATTTTAACCGGGCAGGAAAGCTCGCTGCCGCCGGGTGTCGGTGTGGACAGCTGCCGCGGTGTTTTCTCTACCTGTCCTCTCCGGATTTCTTCTGTTTCTTGCCCATCCTGCCGCTGCGGGTGTCCGGTTCTCCGGTTCGCTCTCCGCTGCTGGCCGACACGGCTACACCGGACAAAGATCGTCTAGTTACCGTCACAGTGAGGAGGAATCACTCCGCAGCTTTTCCTTCAAAAATTATTATTTTTTCTTTTCTTTATTATTTCTTTTATTGACACAGATGCATTAACACGTTAAGTTCTTTCTGTTTTAAGTTTTTTTGGATCTGGTTCTCATTTTATTCCTATTTTTATCAATGCTATTACTGCTATTTCCCTATTATCTTTCTATGATTTATTTAATTGTGGTAATTTTACATCACCGTCTTTTTGGGTTTTATTGTACAAAGTAAAGCACTAAACATGGTAAATATGGTTTGAAGAAAATTCCTGTACAAATGAAGTTATTATTATTATTTTTTACTAATATAGATATGTAAAATCTAAAGTAATACGTATCTTTATTTATTGAAAATGTAATATAACAATAAAAAATAACACCATAATAACGTACAAACATTGAGTCTAAAGCAGGGACGCGTGAAAATATCTTTAATCGGATACAATAATAATAATAATGATCAAAAATAACATCTCAAGATATTAAAATAAATTCACTGCAATAGAGAAATAGAAAAAATTAAATAGGAATAAAATGACAGGAAAGAGTTAATTATATCTTTAATATATATTTGTACAATATAATATAAATAACTGTGATAACAGAGCAGGTATTACCAACGTGCTTACAGTAAATCACAGCAGCGTTTGGTTCCCGGAAACAGCAGCAGAGTGATGCCTCTTCCTTTGTTCCCGCTACTGAGCTCCGAGCAGCACGCATGGTGCTCCGGCAGCACTGCGCGTGCGCACTGTGACATGATCTGTCCGAGGTTCTACAGCCATGTTTTTGATCGACAAATATATGATCGATATATCGATAATAAATCAATTAACAAGATTTTATTCCTCTAGTTTCTTATCAGAGATTTTAATGTTTCAAACCAGCTTTGATTTTTAAATGTTACTGTTTTCATGTTTTGTCACTAAAACGTGAAAATGTTCATAATAATTTTAACCACAATCACAAATAAAAAAATTACAGTTAAATATTTTTTCCTTATTTGGAAAAAAAAAGTTCCTGAAATTGAAGAGTGTGAACAAAACAGCTGTAAAAATATTCCTATATATAACTAAATAGTTTAAATTATAGTTAAAGAATCATAATTTAGAGTATAATTTATAGTTTTAGGGGAAAAAAATCAACTTTATGTCCTCACATATCATTAAATATTTATAATATTTATAAGAAAAATGGAGATAAATGCAGAGTGAGCTTCTGTTTAACTGTCTGTCAGGCTGAAATGTTTAATTCATCACATTTAATTCCAATAAATCAATAAAAAAGAGAGAAAAAGGACTGGTGGTGCAGTTTGAGGTTTATTCAGCCCATGACGGACACCACGGCGTCACACAGGTTGTGCAGTCTGTCGTGCGTCTCGCCGCTCTCGGACCGCAGCAGCACAGAGACAGCCGCGGCCGTCCGGTGAGGACAGAACCGCTCTCCGACCAGCACGCCGCTCAGCTCGCCGCTCAGCCGCCGCGGCAGCCAGTCGGCGGGGACGTCCAGCTCGCAGCTCTCGATCACGCCGCCCTTCACCTCCATACGCAGCTGGGCTGACGACGACGATCCGGCGTCCGTCAGGTCCAGGAGAGTCTGGACGCTGAATTTAGGCGTCTTCCCGAACGTCCACTCCCAACCGCGCAGCTCCACCGCCGCTCTGCTCACGCCGGGAAACGCAGACTCATCGGCGGGGTTGACGAAGGCCGCCGTGGAGCAGAAGCCGAACTCTGAGGACGGAAAGATCACAAACATTAACTTTAAAAAAAGGACATTAATAAGTAAAACAAACTTCTGACTCTACAAATCTAATCAATAAAAGTGTGATTGATCATTAATGAAGCTTTCAGCCGTTATTATTTTACTTGATGTACTTGAACGCAACATTTCTGAATAAGCTGCACGATGTTTGTAGATTCTGCGTCACATTTACTGCTCTTAAAGCTTTAATCTGTAATTATTCTGCATTAAATTGTCTTAAAAACAACTCGACCTTTGTTCTATATGTTCACCTGCAGGCGAGACAAGAAGAAGAAGAAGAAGAAGAAGAAAGGAAAGGCGGCGAAGGCGGAGAGCGAGGACGGCGGCGCAGAAGAAGGAGCGAGACAGGAAGAAGAAGGAGGAGGAGAGGTTGAAGCAGAAGAAGATGAAGATGAAGGAGCGTGGAGGTCAAGAAAGAGCCGGAGAAGACGACGACGGCAGCAGCAGCGGTGGCGGCGACGGAGGAACAGGAAGGGGCGGAGCCAGCAGCAGACGGTAAGATGGCCGCTCATAAAAAAAATATTTATTTAAATGCCAAAAATAGCGGGAAAAATATGCACTCATTGCACTCTGAGCGGCGCTGTTTCGAGATTAGAGTCAACGTCTGAGTCGTTGCCATGGAAACCACAGGTAGCGTAGCTGCTTTTAAGGAAAAAGGGCGGTACGTAAGCGAGAGAGCGGTGAAGTTAGAGCGTCAGAGAAGTGATGAAGGTCCGCAGTGAGGACGCATCGTTCCGGTGAGCAGAGGTGTGGGTGGGGGGGGGTGTGAGCGTGTTTATTTGTTCTCCGCAGCTGTGAACCAATCAGAAAATAAGGTTTTATTGATCTGATTCATCGGCTTTAGAGGGGTAAAAACATTTCATGAACCTTCTTGAGTCGTTCATCTGCTGATATTCAGGAGCTGCAGAGGAAACCTGGACTCCGTATTTATCAAACTTCTCAGAATCGCTCTGAAAGTTAATTTAAGATCCAGAATTAAAGTTTTAATATGAAACTAATTCACATTAAAATGTCTAAAATCAACCAGACCTATGTTCTATATGTTGTTGAGCTCTGGCCTCAGCTCTGAAGTCCAACCCCTCCCATCTGAGAGAGCTGCATCTGATTAATAGTTTTTAGTTTTCAAACCCAGAGAAATCTGTCATTTTAATCAAAGTAACGGGCCGTTTCATTTGGTGGCCTGTCAATGGCGTCATACCTCCTCTACCAAAGAGTATAGTGCACAAGATGCATGCGTCGGCGCCGTGTTTGTCCGCTACAATGGCGTCTAGCAAAGAGTAACTTACACACATACAAGATAATACATGGGCTTTGTTGTGCTTGTTCCACACAAACTGTTAGAAATGGACTTTTATTCAGTTTGAAGCCACATTTTCATGATAAATTTAGCTGGTTTTTAACTTGATCTTTTAGCCGCAAGAAGGATTTTAGTCATTGGACGTCTGGATCTTAAGTTATCAGAGAAATAAACTGTTAGCAAACGTTAGCAGCAGCTCCCATCATCCCTTGCTGCTTCACACCATCATCACACTTGGTTGTTGATGTTGTGCGTTTAAGAGAAGTGAACAGAGTTAACTTCCTGTTCTCTCTTTAATATCGAGGCCTTTTTGTCGTCAGCTTGTGGAGAAAAATGAAAACAATATTTATATCTGGGTGTAAATAAATATACGTTGTTGTTGTTTAATTAGAACAATAATAAAGATTAATTAAGAGTTAAGAGTTCAGTTTATTCTCTATTTAATGAGCATAAATGTGTTTTTTTTCCATTTTTACCAGTTTAATAAGGAAAAATGTCCAATTTCTGTGATTCCAGCTTCTTAAATGTGAATATTTTCTTGTTTTGTTTAGTCATAGATGACAATTTTCAACACTTTTCACCGTTTTCTGACATTTTAAAGATCAAACTGATCGATTGAAGCAGAAAATAATCAGCAGATCAATAGATGTGCTGCTGCAGTGACAGTTTCTGGCCAGCAGGGGGCCTTGCTGCTCCACCAGTAGGAACAAACCAGTACCTGCGTTGTACTGGTCCGCCAGCGCGTCCATCAGCTCCTCCCACCGCAGCGAGGGGGCGTGGTCCGCCAGGTTGGTGACGGGCGACGGGACGCTGGGCGTGGCGTTGCTGTGGATACCGGGGCAGGAGGGGCGGAGCACGGCGGCGAGGGCGGAGCGGTCGGCGGAGTGGAGCAGAGTGCAGTGATGGTACGACGACTTCCTGCTGAGCCTGGACGCGCTGCCTGGAGACAACAACAACAAAAACAACAACAACATTATAATTATTTAAATAATATCTTTAAATATATATTAAACTAAACTGCAGGCCTGAAACCTTCTTCCAGCTTCTGTCCACGTCGTCAGAACTTGATAAGTCGTCTTCACGCTAACATCAGTTAGCAGCCAGATGCTAATTAGCTGCTCAGCTGCAGAACATTAAACATTAAACATCATGTAAAGTTCACTCTGGAGCCGTCAGACGCTGGTTTGATCGCTGCTGTCTGTCCATGAGCTCTACTCACAGCAGTTTGTTTACTTTGTATTAAATGAGACATTAAACGTTACAGTTCTTCTCCTCTGTAGTCACCAAACTCTGTTGGATCTGCAGAGTCCTTCTCAGTCTTTAAGACTGAAGATCAGCTCCTCTACCTGATGGACTGTATGTGGAGAAAAAACAAACAAACAAACAAACAAACAAACAAACATGCTTCTATGCGCTCTAATCAACTCAACCTGAAGCTTTACTGGTGTTACTGGTTTTGTTTCTCCTGACTGGATCTCTGCTGGTCTTGAATCAGACTCAGATGTACGTCACTCTGGATAAAAGCGTCTGCTAAATTAAAGTTCACATGTGTGCTGAACCGTTGGGAGGCGATCTGTACCCGGATCAACTACGATCCGTTACACCACGACTTCTTAAAGTGGAGGTCTAGGTGTGGCACAGGTCTCCCTCTTAATGTTTTCCCCCATTAACTCTCAGATTTTCAGCTGGTTTGATGTCAGTTTTAACCTTCATGAGCTACTCATTGGACAAAACCTTGACCCCACTTGTCTTTTCGTCTGGAGGACTGGGAGGAACCATCGTGACAGTCGATTCATATCTCGGACAGGAGGGTGCACTTTCTTTGGGGCGCTCCGATCTAAAATCTGGTGTAGGGTCCTGCTTAAAGTTCAGAACCTGAGATCTTGTAGCGTCCTTTCAGTAAAATGTTGAATGTGTCATTAAATCTTAAAGTTAAGCCACAGATCACGTGTCCTGAACCGTTGGGGGGCGATCTGTACCCGGATCAACTACGATCCGTTACACCACGACTTCTTAAAGTAGGGGTCTAGGTGTGGCACAGGTCTCCTTCTTAATGTTTTCCCCCAATAACTCACAGATTTAATGACTCTTCAGTCAGTTTTAACCTTCATGAGCTACTTCAAACCCTCATTGGATGAAACCTTGACCCCCTTAAATCTGGTCTAGGGTCCTGCTGGGTTCAGTACCTGAGATCTTGTAGTGTCCTTTCAGTAAAATGTCGAATCTGTCGGTGGCCTGGACGTCCAGCTCGGGCCGCAGCCTCCTCAGAGCGTCAGTGACGACCTTCAGGTTCCTCTGCCGGTCGTACCCCTTCTTGGAGGTGAAGAAGGTAAGGTTGAGGTTCCCGAGGTCGTGGAAGACCGTCCCGCCGCCGCTCCGCCTGCGGGCCAGAGGGATCCCCGCCCGCCTCATGGCCGGCAGGTTGCACTCGGTCCAGGGGTTCTGGTGGCGCCCGATGACCACGGCCGGCCGGTTCCTCCACAGCAGCAGGATGCTGCGCTGCTGCAGGTCCACGTTGGCGTCGATCCAGTCCTCCAGAGCCAGGTTCTGGTACACGTCTGTGGACTGGGAGAGCAGGACGAACCCGGACGCGCCGCCGTCAGAGGACGTGAACGGACCGCTGCAGGGACGAGTCTGACACCTGCAGACGGCTGAAACGCCTCGGAGAAGAGACAACGTCCTTCTGATGTGTGACATCATGGCGTTTACGGTTCTTCTTCTTCTTCTTCACGTCCGCATGCTGGAAACATCTAGAGCGGGAAAACAATCCGCGTCTGACGACAGAGAGGAAAACTACACGTTACAATCAAAACACTTTTAAAAGCTTCTCACAGTTTTGTGCAAATATAAAGTGATTAATAAACTGATAATTGATTTCAGTCATTTATGAAGCAATTAGATCACTGTAGACTGAATCTGGCTCTGGACTGTTGGTCAGATGCCAGATTATTTATATATTAATATTATTTATGTTTTATTATATGCAGTAAAATAATCGTTAGAGTTACACGATTAGTTGTTTGGTTTATAAAATGTCAGAAAAGTAATGTAATAATAATAATATATATTATTAAATTTCATTGCACTCCTGCATGTAACCAAAATGCCACTTTGTCTGAAGTTAACAACTAATTAAATTAGTTAATTAATTTAAAGTATTAACTGTTTGTTTTCACTAAAATCAGAATAAAACGACATTACAGATCATTCCAGGAAGCTTTATATCAGTTTACAGCCATATATCAGTTTTAGAGGCATTTTAAGAAGCTGTTATTAGATTAATTTGTCTTTCATGAACTTCAGATTTAGTTTTTTTATGAACTATTTGAGTAAATGACATCACTGACCCATCCTACAGCAGGCTGAGCGCACCGGAAGAGCCTGCAGTTAGCTTTAGCATTAGCTTCGCCGCGAATTCTCTTCGCGCCATTTAAAGACGAACAGAAACTTTAAACATTTCATTTTAAACAAACAGCCGCTGACAGACAGTTTGACGGGATGTGTGGAAATAAAGCTGAGGACGGTTTCTCTCATTCTGACCTGAACCGAAGAAGAACCGAGCCGGTGACGTCAGAGGACACGAACGACGAACAACTTCCGCCAACGGCCTTCAAAATAAAGGCGGCGTCGTTGTTATACACTATAAAAGTATTAAATACAGTATATTCGTGTTTTATTCTATTTAGTATTTACTTCTATCTGTTAATATCTCAAAGACAAAACTGTTAGTCAATATTTTTGATTATTATTATTTATGTATATTTAGCGCATCATCGAGTTGAACAGCATAGTGTCTTCATTGTGAAGCTTAAAGTCTTTTCCGGTTTGGTTGTTTGTACCTTGACACTCGCTGTCCCTCTCTGTAAAGCTGCCGTGCAGCACTGCGATCCGCCGGAGAAATGTTCCGACCTTTAAACCAAAATCAATATATATGATCTACAAGTCAGCAGCGCAGAGTGATGACGGACTGGACATGAATGTAATATATTTATAAAACACTTTTCTAGTCTACCGACCACTCAAAGTGCTTTACACTACATAATACATTCACACACATTCATACACTGATGTCAGAGGCTACAATGCTGTTACCAACGCTCACACACACACACACTGATGGCAATCAGGAGCAATTTTGGGGTTTAGTACATTGCTCAAGGACACTTTGATAGAGACTGGAGGAACCAGAGATTGAACCACTTTTGAGCCACAGATCTTTATCTGAGCTTTAAAAAATGAAATAAAAATAGATGAACATTTAGAATGGGACACATGAAGTCTAAAGAAAACAATAAAAAGCTTGTTAGTCTTTTTTTTTCACATGAAAGGCTCAGTAAAGTAGGAGTCTATTAATTAGTTCAATCACAAATATGTCATCAGTTATTTAGCAAATTTTTTAATTAACACATTTTCTTGAGTTTTGGGAAACAAAATGAAAAAACAGCAACTTTAAAAAATAGTTTTATGGAGGTTTTGGATAATCAGATAACAAGAGAAACCTTAATTTCTGTTTTAATTCTGAACATATATCCATACTGATAACATCATATAAAGAACAGAGGTCACTGATTAAAACTAATTTTATTACATAAATATTTTTAGTCGTTTTTATTATTAGTTCTTTTTTAAGCTCTTCTTTTCTCCTCAGCCTCTGACATCGTTATCATAAGATGAGGAAGAAGCAGGGTGTCTAAAGAGACGACCAGAGAGAGGAAGAACATGTGACCACATCCTGACAACACACTCACACTCACACACACTCACAGAGTCACTCAGTCGGAGCCGATGATGTTTCAGGTGAGAGGTTATTTTCTTTCAGATTTTGAATGTTAAATGTCAGATTAGTACGATGCCACTCTGCTTGGTTTTGTTTTAAAAAATGCCTCTTTACAGTTTTAATTCATCAGATGCAAAACTATAAATCTGTTATATAGTCTGTGATTTAAACATTTCATTTCAAATATATCTATGCTGCAGACAGGTTGAAGAGGAAATGACCCAAATGTGACCACAGTTTCACGTTAAATTTAAATGTGAATTTAAAATAAATCAGAAATGTCTGTGGAGTTCCGCTTGTGAACAACAAAATACTTGTACGACTCAGAGTGATGTTAGTTCTCATGTGAAAGTCAGTAGAAAAAGAGGGCGGCACTTTAAGAGAAGGTGCATTTTAATCATCTCTGGGCGCGAATTCTTAGAAGTGTCTCGTTATCTCACATTCACACTTAGTCATGTAGACACGCACAGCTGCTGTGTGGTCTGTATGGCGTCAGTCACAAGAGACAAACTGTGACACGTTCGCTTAAACATTTCACTAAACGCCGAAAGTCAATAACACAGTTAATTAAACACAGTCACGTTCCGGAAAATTTAAATGCTGTCAGTAAACTAGAGAAACTGGAGAATATTGCAACTTCCAGGTGTCCACGTAGCGGCAAATATGACTCACAGGCATCCATATTAAGACAAAAATGATTCTCATGATGACTCACATGTGTCCATGTAGAGACAATAACGACTTAGAGATGTCTATATATAGACAATAATGACTCACAAGTTTTCACATAGAGACAATAACAACTCACATGTGTCCATGTAGAGACAATAACGACTTAGAGATGTCTATATAGAGACAATAACGACTCACAGGTGTCCACGTAGAGACACTTAGCGACTCACATGTGTCCATGTAGAGACACTAACGACTTAGAGATGTCTATATAGAGACAATAACGACACAGGTGTCCACGTAGAGACAATAACGACTCACTAACGACTCACAGGTGTCCACGCAGAGACAATAATGACTCACAGGTGTCCACGTAGAGACACTAATGACTCACAGGTGTCCACGTAGAGACACTAATGACTCACAGGGTTCCACGCAGAGACAATAATGACTCACAGGTGTCCACATAGAGACACTAATGACTCAGTAACGACTCACAGGTGTCCATGTAGAGACAATAATGACTCACAGGTGTCCATGTAGAGACAATAACGACTCACTAACGACTCACAGGTGTCCATGTAGAGACACTAATGACTCACAGGTGTCCACGTAGAGACACTAACGACTCACTAACGACTCACAGGTGTCCACATAGAGACACTAATGACTCACAGGTGTCCATGTAGAGACAATAATGACTCAGTAACGACTCACAGGTGTCCATGTAGAGACAATAATGACTCACAGGTGTCCATGTAGAGACAATAACGACTCACTAACGACTCACAGGTGTCCACGTAGAGACACTAATGACTCACAGGTGTCCACGTAGAGACAATAACGACTCACTAACGACTCACTAACGACTCACAGGTGTCCACATAGAGACACTAATGACTCACAGGTGTCCATGTAGAGACAATAATGACTCAGTAACGACTCACAGGTGTCCATGTAGAGACAATAATGACTCAGTAACGACTCACAGGTGTCCACGTAGAGACACTAATGACTCACAGGTGTCCACGTAGAGACAATAACGACTCACTAACGACTCACTAACGACTCACAGGTGTCCACATAGAGACACTAATGACTCACAGGTGTCCATGTAGAGACAATAATGACTCAGTAACGACTCACAGGTGTCCACGTAGAGACACTAATGACTCACAGGTGTCCACGTAGAGACAATAACGACTCACTAACGACTCACTAACGACTCACAGGTGTCCACATAGAGACACTAATGACTCACAGGTGTCCATGTAGAGACAATAATGACTCACTAACGACTCACAGGTGTCCATGTAGAGACAATAATGACTCACAGGTGTCCATGTAGAGACAATAACGACTCACTAACGACTCACTAACGACTCACAGGTGTCCACGTAGAGACACTAATGACTCACAGGTGTCCACGTAGAGACAATAACGACTCACTAACGACTCACAGGTGTCCACGTAGAGACACTAATGACTCACAGGTGTCCATGTAGAGACAATAATGACTCTTTAATGACTCACAGGTGTCCACTTAGCAACACTAATGATTCACTAATGACTCACAGGTGTCCATGTTAACACAATAACGACTCACAGGTGTCCACGAAGAGACACTAACGACTCACAGTAACAACTCACAATAATGGACTCCACCTTGTCCCTTACTTTATCATACCAGATAACCTCAAAGTTAACCAGACTTTATTTGTGTCTTTTGCAGAGCTTCATCAGATCCATGTGAAGGCGTCGTGAAGAAAACATACATATACTTATATAATTATGCACATAAACACACACACATTGAATGTTAGCAGGTGTGTGTGTGTCTGACATCATGTCTGACTTGTGGACAACCTCTCCTTCCCCCATCATCCATCACTCCTCTGTGTCACAGTCATCTCCTTTCAGTCCTTCACCTCCTCCAGTCTTCTCCCCTTCAACACTCAGGAATCACAGCAACCTTCCTCATGACAAGGTACTTACTATGTACTTATTTATACACTTATTTATTTATGCACTCACGTATTATTGTACTCATTTACACACTTACTTGTGCACTTATCCAATCACTAACTTATTTAAGCTATTTCCCTTTCAGTAGACTGCTTTTTTACTTATTTATGCACTTTATTTACTTTCTGCACTTATTTATGCATTTCCTTATCTATACTTATTTATGCACTTAAGTATTTACGTGCTCCCCTTTTAATTACTTACTTATTTATGCACATTTTAAACAACTACTTATCAATGCCTCATTTACATACTTCAGTATTTAAGCCCCTACTTACATTATCACATATTTATGTATATTTACTTATCTACGCATTTACTTTTTTATGCACTTATTGATATATTTTTTATCTACTTACTGAAGCACTCGCTTATTGACTTATTTATCCGATTACACATGCAATTATTTAATCATTTATATATTCACACACTTACTTATAGACCAATTTATGTATGTACCTACAGATATACCAATGTAACACTTATGTACATTTTAACGTGCTTACTTACTTTACACACTTACATGTACTTACTTTATTATTAATATGTACACTTCCTTTTTCCCAGGTGACCTCACATCACCTCCCTTATCCCCAGGTATCCTCCCCCCTCCTTGTACCCCAGACCCAGGTGACCTCTCCTCATCTATCCCACCCCCAGGTGACCTCACCTCACCTTCAACATCCCCCGGTAACTTCTCCTCACCTTCCCCATCCCCAGGTGACCTCACCTCACCACCATCATCAGCGCCAAGTAGCCTCCCCTCACCTCGCCTATCCCCAGGTGACCTCACCTCACCACCTACAACATCCCCAGGTGACCTCCCCTCACCTTCCCCACCCCCAAGTGACCTCCCCTCACCTCGCCCACCCCCAGGTGACCTCCCCTCACCTTCAACATCCCCAGGTGACCTCCTCTCACCTTCAACATCCCCAGGTAACCTCCCCTCACCTATCCCACCCCCAGATGACCTCCCCTCACCTACAACATACCCAAGTAGCTTCACCTCACCACCAGCATCAGCACCAGGTCACTTCCCCATCCCTTCCTCATGCCCAGGTGACCTCCCCTCACCTACAACATACCCAAGTAGCCTCACCTCACCACCAGCATCAGCACCAGGTCACTTCCCCATCCCTTCCTCATACTCAGGTAACATCCCCTTACCTTGTACCTCAGTCCCAGCAGTCTTCCCCTCACGTCTTTCAGCCTCAGGTGACATCCCCTCACCTCCATCAGCCCCAGGTTACCTCCCCTCACCTCCATCAGCCCCAGGTGACCTCCCCTCACCTCCATCAGTCCCAGGTGACCTCCCCTCACCTCCATCAGCCCCCGGTGACTTCCCCTCACCACCTCCTCTCCGGCCACAATCATGATGCAGATTTAGATCATTCAAACTGGAGCGGATCTGAACCACCATCTGATCTTTCCTACGTGCTCAACAGCTACAGTTTTTCCTACCCGGTAAGACTTTAGGTTATTTACAGAACCGGAACTGCTGCCAATTATCATCACCACACTGTAATCAGTGGTGGAAAGTAACTAAATATATGAATTCAACAGTTTCGAGTTATTTCTATGTGATGCTACTTTCTACATTTCAGAGGGAAATATTGTACTTTCTACTCCACTACATTTATTTGACAGCTTTAGTTACTTTTCACATGAAGATTTGACACAATGGATAATATAACAACCTTTTAAAATACAACACATTGTTAAAGATGAAACCAGTGGTTTCCAACCTTCTTGTCTTTTGACGTCTTACAAAAAGCAGTGTGTAGTCGGGGTCACATTTCACATGTCTATGAGTTGTTAACAGCTCCACCAAATAGTGATTTTTCCCTCTAAACTTCTAAACAAAGTCTAAGCAAAGATATCAGAACGTTGTTTCTTCTTCTTTCCTCTTGTAAACAGTAACAGTGAGTAGAAGGTAGATCTCAGCAGGTTGATCTTGAATAACAACAACCTGCAGGATTCAGAGGAGCAGCTGCTGCTGTTCAGAGACCCCTCAGATTTATCTGCTGACCCTTTGGAGGGGCCCAGACCCCTAGGTTGTGAACTAGTGGACTAAACTAGCTAACTGTATATAAAAGTAGTGTAAACTAGCTCCACCTCCAGCAGCTACAACAGTAACATGCACACAGCAGCTTCACTCCTGAATCCTGCAGCTTGTTTCCACTCAGATCCAGCTCTCTCAGATGGGAGGGGTTGGACTTCAGAGTTGAGGCCAGAGAAGCACAGCTGATCTCTGACAAACTGCAGTCACCAAATGTCAATAAAGAATAAATTATGCAGATAAAATATAATTTATTGTCCAACTATGTCCTCATCAATGAGCTTTTCCCTAAAATGAGCAGAGTGACTTTGTTATTGTGTTATTGTGGATCAAAACTAGAAACTAGTTGAAACTAGCTCCACCTCCAGCAGCTACAACAGTAACATGCTGCTCTAACACTGATGCTTCAGTATTAATAATCTAATGATGTCATATATAATAATATATCAGTCAGAGGGACCAAACCACTATAATTCATTTGTCTTTCATTTGAAACAGAACCAGGATACATCATACTTGGATTTCAATCTCCAGAACCAGAACCAGTTCAGTGCTGATCTGACTCACAGACACAAGTTGGAGAACACAAACACGCTGCCCTATGAGACTCAAACACTCGTTTCTGGGAATGTGTACGGACAGGACGACTCACCTGGCCCAGATGTGGACACCTGGGGGCCTCTGGAGCCAGCTCTGTCCCAGCTGCAGTGCTCTCCACTGGGACCCGTGTCTGGAGGAGTGCCCCTGGGGCGACGGAGCTCTGTGGAGTTCAGGTCATCGTCTACAGAGGACTTCTCCGGCAACCAGTTCGTCCCCTACGGTTACCATGACAGTAATGCCGCCCAGCCCTTCTGTAGCCCCTCAACCCCTGGTCCAAGTCCTCATTACCCTCAGACCCCTGCCATCTCCAGTCCTGCTCCTCAAATGCATCCCAGGACAGAGAGACTAGGGTTTCAAACACTGACATCCACACAGCTGAACAGAGATAAAACCGTCAACTGCTGTCTGCATGAGCCTGACAGCTATGCCGTGACCTCTGACCCCGGCCAGCACCAACTGACCCAACACGTCCTGAGCCAAACCGAGCTGATCCATAACCAGTCATGCCTCCCCGATGCTGTCAGTAGCCTAGAGAGCTGTTTCCCTCCGCAGGGAAGTGGTCAGGATGTGGGCAGCGCTGCCCAGCCTCCAGCACTCCCCGCTGGGCTGAGCTGGAGGGAGGAGTCAGGAGGAGGAGGAGGAAGGAAACGAGGAAGAGGAAGAGGAAGAGGAAGAGGAGGAGGAGGAGCAGGAGGAGGAGGAGATAGTCAGACAGACCCGTCCTGGAACTGGGTGTGTCATCTCACTTTTTAATCGTTATCGGTCATAATCTGAAATGTAATCACGTTAAATATACAAGGAACTGTGTAAATATGTTAGTGCACTTTTAAATCAAGCAAACATAAACAACAATAGTGTGTTTATAAGTAAATGTGCATCAATAAGAACATAAATAAGAAAGTAGTGTAAATAAATTCATAAATGAATGAGGGCATAAATAAATAAATATGACAGTAAATAAGTTAAATTAGTGTGTAAATAAAGTAAATACATGTATAAATGTGTAGAAAAAAAAGTATTAATTAAAAAGTAAGTACATAAATAATCTCAGACACAACTTTTGTGCATTAAAAATGTGAATAATTATGTAAATAAGTGAAAAAAGTTAATTTCACACTTGTTTTTTTAACTTTAAAATAGATATTAGTAAGTGCATAAATAATTAAATAACAGATAAGTAGGCACTTACATAAGAGCATAAAGTAAGTAAATAATTTTAATAGATATGTTTACATCATACTTTCACTGTTGACTTTATGTATTAAACATAAATGTTGTTGGAATTGATCTGCATTTTCTAAATTTGTTTTCAGGTCAAACAGTCTCAACATGAAAACCTCACCAAGGCTCCAGACTCCAGGTAACTTTGATGAAGATGATGATGATGACTACACGTGCAGTATAATTTTACAGTATTACAAATTGTAAAAAAAAAAAGAAAAAAAAAGAAAGTATTAAATGTTTCATATCCATGTTTTGCTTTGCTTTTTAAAATGTGCACTGTGTGTTTGTTACAGGCTGATGTGCACAGTGTGTAAACGTGACTTCAGGAGTTTGCCAGCGCTGAACGGTCACATGCGTTCCCACAGCGGTTTCAGATCAGCCACATGGTTGAACAAGGTCTGAAGTACACAACATAAACCTTTTATCACATACAATGACTTTGAATTCACTTACATCAGAATTACCAGCAGTGGAGGAAGTACTCAGATCATTTACTGCAGTAAAATTACATAAGTATTATGAGCTCGATGTAGTTAAAGTATTTTAGTAAAAGTAGTGGTTTGGTCCCTCTGAGTGATATATTACTATATATGACATCATTAGATTATTAATACTGAAGCATCAGTGTTAGAGCAGCATGTTACTGTTGTAGCTGCTGGAGGTGGAGCTAGTTTCAACTAGTTTCTAGTTTTGATCCACAATAACACAATAACAAAGTCACTCTGCTCATTTTAGGGAAAAGCTCATTGATGAGGACATAGTTGGACTATAAATTACATTTTATCTGCATAATTTATTTCTTTATTGACATTTGGTGACTGCAGTTTGTCAGAGATCAGCTGACAAATCTGTTTTCAGTTTCTGGACTTTTTCTCTAATCTTTGATTTTTGCTGAAATATTGGATCATTTGAACATTTATTGAAATGAAAGCATGTGAGAAGTTTAGAGGGAAACAGAGGGAACAACTCATAGACGTGTGAAATGTGACCCTGACTACACACTGCTTTTTGTAAGACGTCAAAAGCCAAAAAGGTACTTTCCACTACTGAAATTACAACATACATAACCTCAACTTTCAACCTGACCATAAACCAAGTTTAATGGTTCACCTTGTGGCTGCTAGTTTGAGTCCCCATAGTGTCGACATATCAAAAGTCCCCTCCAGTGACCTCATTTGTGTTTCTATCTCCAGGGCAACAACTCCTCGCCACCTGTCCAAACCTCTGTTTCCATGGTGATGCCCGTCTCCGTGCCTGTCCAATCCAAAGACGTGTCCAAGGTGTGCAGGAGTGGACAACAGAGGAGATGCACTCGCCAGTCTTCAGCCAGCGGAGGCGCTGTGCTCTACTGCAGCCTGATGCGTCTGGACGCAAGAGAGGAAACAGTTGCTAGGGGAGATGGGAAAGTCACTAGTGATGGTGATAACGGTGGAGGAGTCAGTGGTCACTACACTCCTCCCCCCATGCTGTGTCCTGTCAGGGTGGGGCCGGGGCTGTACTGCTCCCTCACCACCAGGAGGCAGCAGAAAGTGCAGACTGTGCAGCTCCACAACTCGCACAGTAAGTTAATTAATCATTTACTGATCAATAAAACAATCCCACAGCAGTCATTACACCCCAAAATAAAAAAGAGGGGAACAAAACAAACTACATCCTGGTGATTTAGCTTTTCTTACAGCCTTACTCGTTGCTGGAAAATGTTAAAGTTTGTCTTGAAGGTGGCGCAAAATACCGCCAATTATTATTATTAACTTAATTATCTACTTTGTAACTACTTTGTGTACATTAATGCATTGATTGTGATAATAGAGCCTGACTAGGCTAGTTTAGCATATTTTTGCTTAACAGATATATCAGTACATGTGTATAAATTCAGAAACCATGGGTCTCATTAATCAAACATTTATATTTAAGATTTTAACCTGTGGCAACAAAGTTATCCTCAAATTCTCTTACTTCAAAAAAATGTTAAAGAATGAAGAATGAAGTTTTTATTTTTATTTTTTTACAACAAATGTGCACAAAAAATAATAATAATGTGAATGAATAAATGATATCTTAGTAATTCTTAAACAACCAACACCTACTCTAAACACCTTAAACCTGATTGGACAATGGAACTGATGTCTGTGTTTCTGATTGGCAGATGGACTCAGTGACCTCGTTTCCATGGAGACGGCCCCTCCTTCTCCTCCTGGAACACTAACTACAGGAATCAATAAGCCGTAAGTGAACTGATTAAACTTTTTTGATGATGATGTCACTCCCTGATCACCTGTTAACCCCTGAGCTGTCAATCACAGGCGCACCAACGTGGGGCGGGGCTTCCAGGCTGAGATCCCGCCCCTTCAGGACAGAAAATATGCCCACTCTGACTCCCACAATGCACTGGTGCTGTGGACGCCGTTGGATGTACTGGAGTGTCCTGCCAATCAACAGAGAGGTAGGTATCATCACTATTATTATTATTATTATTATTATTATTATTATTATTGCTATATCATTGATTACTTAATGATTGACGCATTGTTCGTCCAGTGGAAGCTCTGCTGTCGATGTCGTGCTCCAGCGTGGTGCCAGGGGGCGGGGCCAGCCCAGAGTACGTCCTCCACATCCTATCAGAGACCAGAGGAGACTTCCTGGTAAAAATCCTTTTTGATTCAATGTTTTAAGGCAACAAAACGTCACTTTTTACACACATCTGCACGCTAGATATAATAATTGCTCACTTAATGTAAAGCTCACATAATAAATCAGCAGCATTTGTGCAAAAATACATTGAATAACTGTAGTTTCAGCACTTTGTGACTGGCGTCTGGCTTTATAAATAAACTTCTGCTTTTGCTCGCATTATTAGTTTTAATCAGACGATGATTGTCGGTCAGATCTTTAGTTAAAAACAACCTAAAATAAGCACAAATCCAGCCCAGAGATAAGTTAACCACATCCTACCTCCAGCTCTGTACTGAGCACAACGGCAGAAGATGATGAGATTATTTCCCAGAACTGTTTAAAGTTTTCTTGATAATTCTGTGTATCCTCTGATATCATTTTAATAATTGGGTATAATAAAAACCACTAAGTTATTTTACGGTTAGACGCTGTTTTCACCACATAACTTCAGGGGAAACATTCTTGACATAATAATATAGATATAGGCTTTTTGTTTTTTTGGGCCATACAGTGTTTGAGCTTCCTGTTTGTGTCCAATTTAGTTTTTATGAATCAAACATGGCTGCTGTTTTTGTCTTCCAGCTGTCGGTGGAGAAGCTGCTGTCGACTCCTGAAACCTCCGACAACAGCCGCTCAGGTCAGCCGCTGCTTCTTCTTCTTCATCCAGACATACAAAACATGTAGGAAACTTATGAGGATAAATAAATGTTTCCAAATAAATTAACCATCCAGCCTCCTTGTTGGACCAGCAGGTGCCAGGTGGAGCGAGGCGGAGAGGAAGCTGATGGTTAAATCTCTGCAAATTCATCAGAAAGACTTCAGCAGCATCCAGAAAGCCGTGAGTTTTTAACTTTAACTCTTCATCCAGCGCGATCATCAAACATGAGCTCATGAGTCCTTTGTGTGTTCAGGTCCAGACCAAGTCCCTCTCTCAGTGTGTGGAGTTTTATTATCTGTGGAAGAAGAAGCTGAGTCTGACTTCAAGGACGCCGGCCGGGCTGACCGTCGCTCTACCCAACAAAAAAGTAAGCAGATAAAAAAAATGAGATTCTTCTACTTTTAAGATCCTCATCCTGAGATAAAAGCAAATGGAAAGTTTATCCTGCAGGAGGCACCAGAGGAAAGGTCATGAGCTTCCATTAAAAGCAGCATGATTCATGTTTACTGGATTATAAAAGCATAAATGTGTAAGAATCACTTTAATGTTGCAGCTGGTAAAGTCAGAGCTGCTTTATACACACACGTCTGTGAGGCTCCAACTGACTTTCATTTTCATTATCAGTTCATCTGGCGGTCACATGCTCACATGTTCAAAGCTGGAAACCAAAGAATATTTTAGATTTGCTTGAACAATGACTGAAACGATTGCCGATTAATTTTCTGTTGATCAGTAAGCAGCTGGGCAGCTTAATCAATAATAATACATCACAGTTTAATTGTTGATTATATTTTCTATTAATAATCTGGATCTGCAGCTGTCAAATAAATGTAGTGGAAGTATAAAGTAGTATCAAATGGAAATATACATATAGAGTGTTTGGTTGTGGACATAAAAAGTGAAGAAGGACTACTACTCCCAAGGTGCATTTCAGTTAGAGACATCCAATCAAAGAGCTTCAAATTAGCAGTGATCTGCAGCTAAAGATAAACTGTTCAGGAAACCAAAAAAAAAAAAAAAAAAAAGGAAGAAAAAAAACATGCTGAGCAGTTTAAATGAGTTCAGGCTGATTTTCCAGCTGCAGCAGGAGCAGAGGCTCATGGGTAATGTAGTATTTAGAGCCACCAAACAGAAAAAAAGTGGATTTCTCAAGTTGAAAGAATTAAAACTGATGGTTAGAAGATAAATCTACAGGTTAATTAGTTAATTAGTTTTGTCTCTTTTTTTGTAAAAATCACTTCAAGGTCTTTCTGTGTTTTTTAAAAGTCGTGTAAAATTCTTCCTGCGGTCTTTATAAAACTCTTTTGAACAGTAGTTTGTTTCTCTGCAGTCAAACTGAGCGGTAAGACGGTAAACTGCAGACACTTTGAGTCAGTTAGTTTCGAGGTTTTAGGTCAGTAAGTGAGTTCAGTCAGTGTGAATGCAAATGAAACTAAAGGCTGAATGAATAAAAACCACTGAAACCAAATTCCTGTTATCTCTCCACGCACACACACACAGACACCGAAACACAAAACACACACACCGAAACACACACTTCCTGTCAGTGCTGTCATGTTTTCAGAACAAACTGTGACTTAACAGAGTGTGTGTGTGTGTGTGTGCGGTAAGACCTCAGTGAGTCATCTTTAATTTTCCATCAGCGTTATTTAGATCAATATGATTGACTTTATAGTTCTTTTTTTTAAATATCAGCATTATTTTGTAGGTCATTTAGATTTCGATCAGTTTGATCCACTTTAGTTTCCTGTTAGTCAACTTCTGTTTTTAGTTTTTTGATTTTTGTCAGATTAGTTAAACTGAATAAAACAGATAAAGTGAGACTTTAGTTTACAGTGACTTTGGTTTACTTTGACGTTTTATGAAGATGTCGCTCTGGTGTTTAGACGTCGCTCTGGTGTGTGAAGACGTTGCTCTGGTGTGTGTGGACGTCGGTCTGGTGTGTGAAGTCGTCGCTCTGGTGTGTGAAGACGTTGCTCTGGTGTGTGAGGACGTCGCTCTGGTGTGTGAAGTCGTTGCTCTGGTGTGTTTAGACGTCGCTCTGGTGTGTGTGGACGTTGCTCTGGTGTGTGAAGATGACGCTCTGGTGTGTGTGGACGTTGCTCTGGTGTGTTTAGACGTCACTCTGGTGTGTTTAGACGTCACTCTGGTGTGTTCAGACGTCGCTCTGGTGTGTGAGGACGTCGCTCTGGTGTGTGAGGACGTCGCTCTGGTGTGTGAAGACGTTGCTCTGGTGTGTTTAGACGTTGCTCTGGTGTGTGAAGACGTCGCTCTGGTGTGAAGGCGTCGCTCTGGTGTGTTTAGACGATGCTCTGGTGTGTGAGAACGTCGCTCTGGTGTGTGAGAACGTCGCTCTGGTGTGTGAAGACGTTGCTCTGGTGTGTGAAGACGTTGCTCTGGTGTGTGAAGACGTCGCTCTGGTGTGTGAGAACGTCGCTCTGGTGTGTGAAGACGTTGCTCTGGTGTGTGAAGACGTCGCTCTGGTGTGAAGGCGTCGCTCTGGTGTGTTTAGATGTCGCTCTGGTGTGTGAGAACGTCACTCTGGTGTGTGAGAACGTCGCTCTGGTGTGTGAAGACGTTGCTCTGGTGTGTGAAGACGTCGCTCTGGTGTGAAGGCGTCGCTCTGGTGTGTTTAGATGTCGCTCTGGTGTGTGAAGACGTTGCTCTGGTGTGTGAGAACGTCGCTCTGGTGTGTGAGAACGTCGCTCTGGTGTGTGAAGACGTCGCTCTGGTGTGAAGACGTCGCTCTGGTGTGTTTAGACGATGCTCTGGTGTGTGAGAACGTCGCTCTGGTGTGTGAGAACGTCGCTCTGGTGTGTGAAGACGTTGCTCTGGTGTGTGAAGACGTCGCTCTGGTGTGAAGGCGTCGCTCTGGTGTGTTTAGATGTCGCTCTGGTGTGTGAGAACGTCACTCTGGTGTGTGAAGACGTTGCTCTGGTGTGTGAAGGCGTCGCTCTGGTGTGTGAGAACGTCGCTCTGGTGTGTGAAGACGTTGCTCTGGTGTGTGAAGACGTCGCTCTGGTGTGAAGGCGTCGCTCTGGTGTGTTTAGACGTCGCTCTGGTGTGTGAGAACGTCACTCTGGTGTGTGAAGACGTCGCTCTGGTGTGTTTAGACGATGCTCTGGTGTGTGAGAACGTCGCTCTGGTGTGTGAAGACGTTGCTCTGGTGTGTGAAGACGTCGCTCTGGTGTGTTTAGACGATGCTCTGGTGTGTGAGAACGTCGCTCTGGTGTGTGAAGACGTCACTCTGGTGTTTGAGAACGTCGCTCTGGTGTGTGAGAACGTCGCTCTGGTGTGTGAAGACGTCACTCTGGTGTGTTTAGACGATGCTCTGGTGTGTGAGAACGTCGCTCTGGTGTGTGAAGACGTCACTCTGGTGTTTGAGAACGTCGCTCTGGTGTGTGAGAACGTCACTCTGGTGTGTGAAGACGTTGCTCTGGTGTGTGAAGACGTCGCTCTGGTGTGTGAAGACGTCACTCTGGTGTGTGAAGACGTCACTCTGGTGTGTTTAGACGTCGCTCTGGTGTGTGAAGACGTCACTCTGGTGTGAAGACGTCGCTCTGGTGTGAAGACGTCGCTCTGGTGTGTGAAGACGTCGCTCTGGTGTGTGAAGACGTTGCTCTGGTGTGAAGACGTCGCTCTGGTGTGTGAAGATGTTGCTCTGGTGTGAAGACGTTGCTCTGGTGTGTGAAGATGACGCTCTGGTGTGTGAAGTCGTCACTCTGGTGTGTTCAGACGTCGCTCTGGTGTGTGAGGACGTCACTCTGGTGTGTTCAGACGTCGCTCTGGTGTGTGAAGATGTTGGCCTGGTGTGTTTAGACGTTGCTCTGGTGTGAAGACGTTGCTCTGGTGTGTGAAGATGACGCTCTGGTGTGTGAAGATGACGCTCTGGTGTGTGTGGACATTGCTCTGGTGTGTTTAGACGTCACTCTGGTGTGTTCAGACGTCGCTCTGGTGTGTGAGGATGTCGCTCTGGTGTGTTTAGACGTCGCTCTGGTGTGTTTAGACGTCGCTCTGGTGTGTTTAGACGTCGCTCTGGTGTGTGTGGACGTTGCTCTGGTGTGTGTGGACGTTGCTCTGGTGTGTTTAGACGTCGCTCTGGTGTGTTTAGACGTCGCTCTGGTGTGTGTGGACGTTGCTCTGGTGTGTGTGGACGTTGCTCTGGTGTGTTTAGACGTCGCTCTGGTGTGTGAGGATGTCGCTCTGTGCTCTGGTTGACTTAGAACATTTGTTACCATAGCAACCGAACTCTGTATGAACTCAAAGTATCTTTATGAGACAGAAAATCCAGGATTAGCCCCAAAGTTAGCTGGCTAGCGATCTAATCCTGCTCTGTGAGACCGGACCCCCGGTGTTTTATGGTGCTCGTCTCATAAAGTCACCTCTCTTTTCTCACTCCGTCTTCTCGTCTGTGTGTTTCTGCAGGGTCAACGGTCGTGAGGATCTCATGGTGCATCACAAACCACCAGACTGTCAACCGCTGGAGCTACACACTACACACACACACACACACACACACACGCACACACACACACACACACGCACACACACAGTATAGATATAGATTTTGTTATTAAAGCTTTAACTGCAAAAACTGCAACTGTTATCAAGTTTACTTTCAGGTTTAAATCTTCTCAACTCTTCACTTAAATAATGTTTTATAGTTTAATATAATCGCATATTATCTATTTATTTCCGGTTTTCTTTCCTGATGTTCATTCTGTTCATTCTTGATTTAAAAAAAGAAAATGTCATTATACACGCTGAACATTAAAGCAAAAACATTTCTGTCTCCACTCAGTAGACTGACGTCTGTTTTATATTTTCAATTATGATCAGTTGACAAACAAAGTGAAATAATGATGTTTTCAGAGGGAAGAGTTTATGTCGATGTGTTTTCTCTGAGCTCTGGTCTCAGCTTGGTTCAGTTTTCAGCTCAGGTATGCTGGGATATTGTTTTTCTTTAGTCCTATTTGTCTTTCTGACTCTCTGTTCTCCCTCTGGGTACTGCTGAACAGATTTCAACTTATTACTGCCGGATAAAAAAAACAAAAAAGACAAAGACGGAGAAGAAAAGCAAACATGAGACGCCTCGGGCTTTTTCTGTCTGACCGCATCTGTTTACCTTAATATTTAGTCACTTTCATCGCCGCCGTCAACTTCAGAGGATTTATCGTTTAATAAATGACTTAAACTACGTGTTCAAACGTATTTCAGCAGTCAAACAAAATACAGAACTAAAGATATCAATCTGCTGCTCTAGCAGAACAAAAACAACCTGTTTATACACTTTTGGTCACATAGTGTAATTTAAAATCTGTATTTATTACATTATGTTTAATATCTTTACAAGTTTGCTGTAATGTTTCTGTGTTTTTTCATTTTAAAATATAATTTTTTGCTAATTTTAAACATATGTCAGTTATATTTATAATTAAGTACGGTTCTGCATCATATTTATAGCGGAAACAAAAGCATTATTAACTTCAAATTTCAAAGGAATATGTAAAATATGCTTACTGCGTTAGCGTAAGGACTGTAAACAGGTGGAAACTGTTATTCTGGCTCTGTGTGAAGTTGTAAATACGCCCACTAACACCTCTAAAACTCGCTAACTAACATGTAGCATCTTGTTTGTTTAGACTGTAAGCAAACAGAAATGTAAAAAGCCGTTTGTGGTTTGAGGGGGAGCTCTGGTGGTTGACTGACGGTGAAAAACAGCAGAGACAACGATGCAAATAAAGTCCAAGACTTCATCGTTTGTCCCTGACAGAGTCTGATAGATAGATAAAGAGATCCAAACATCTCAGCATCTGTTTGATGGATCGGTTCAGAATATGTTAGAAACTTTTGATGTGTAATTGTGATGATCCTCTGAGTTTCCCTCTAGCGCCACCATGAGGTCGGCGTTTGCTGTTATGACGATGGTTCACACGTTCATCTTCCTCTTGAATCATCAGTTTGGTGACTTCCTGCCATCATCTGGCCAACATTTCATTTGACTTACTGACATCATCAGCCTCAGCTGTACTTTGTGTTTAATTAGCAAACATTTGACATTAAACTGAACATCAACATGTTAGCATCTAATCCTGTTACATTTCTGTTTGTTTACAGATTAAACAAACAAGATACAACATGCTAATTAGCTTTAGAGGTGTGTTTTTAAACTCTGGTCAGAGCTAAGCTAAGCTAGCAGTTTCCTCCTGTCTCCAGTCTTTATGTTAAGCTAGGCTAACTACATCCTGACTGCACAACATTAATATCCAGTGATGGTAGAAGTAGTCAAATCCTTTACTGCAGTAAAAGTACCAAAACAACAACGTAAAAATACTCCATTATATGTAAAAGTCCATCAGTATTCTGAGCTTGGTGTAGTTAAAGTATTGCAGTAAAAGTAGTGGTTTGGTCCCTCTGACTGATATATTATTATATATGACATCATTAGATTATTAATACTGAAGCATCAGTGTTAGAGCAGCATGTTACTGTTGTAGCTGCTGGAGGTGGAGCTAGTTTCATCTGGTTTCTAGTTTTGATCCACAATAACACAATAACAAAGTCACTCTGCTCATTTTAGGGAAAAGTTCACTGATGAGGACATAGTTGGACAATAAATTACATTTTATCTGCATAATTTATTTCTTTGACATTTGGTGACTGCAGTTTGTCAGAGATCAGCTGTGCTTCTCTGGCCTCAGCTCTGAAGTCCAACCCCTCCCATCTGAGAGAGCTGGATCTGAGTGGAAACAAGCTGCAGGATTCAGGAGTGAAGCTGCTGTGTGCATGTTACTGTTGTAGCTGCTGGAGGTGGAGCTAGTTTACACTACTTTATATACAGTTAGCTAGTTTAGTCCACTGGTTCCCAACCTAGGGGTCGGGGCCCTCCAAAGGGTCAGCAGATAAATCTGAGGGGTCGTGAGATGATTAATGGGAGAGGAAAGAAGAAAAAACAAAGTTCTGATACACAAATCTGTTTTCAGTTTCTGGACTTTTTCTCTAATCTTTGATTTTTGCTGAAATATTGGATCATTTGAACATTTATTGAAATGAAAGCATGTGAGAAGTTTAGAGGGAAAAATCACTATTTGGTGGAGCTGTTAACAACTCATAGACATGTGAAATGTGACCCCGACTACACACTGCTTTTTGTAAGACGTCAAAAGACAAAAAGGTTGGAAACCACTGGTTTCATCTTTAACAATGTGTTGTATTTTAAAAGCTTGTTATATTATCCATTGTGTCAAATCTGCATCTGAAAAGTAACTAAAGCTGTCAAATAAATGTAGTGGAGTAGAAAGTACAGGCAGTAAACGTGACCTTTTGCTTTAAAACACATAAACCATAAATTCATAAAGTTCATTGTCGGTATGTTTCAGTCTCTTATCAGCATGTTTTCTAGCTTGTTTACGTCGCCTCAGTGTGAAGTTTCAGTGTTTATTCTGTAAAACAAACAGCAGAGAATGAAACTGGAGGAAAAAAGACAAGCTGCTGCACAAACGTTAACTTTTAGGTGAGTACAACTTCAACAAGGCAACAACAAAACAAATCCACATTCTTCTTCTAATCCTGCCTTTAGTGTGTTTTATGTCAAAGCTCACAGTTTCCTGTGTCTGAAATGAGCTTCAGGCGACTAATAAAGTTTGACTCCTCCTCACTCCAAAGGTCCTCCTGGCTGAAAACAAGGAGGTCAGAAACCCGCCGCTGCAGACGGACAGAGAGAGAGAGAGAGGCGAGGGATGGGAGCACAGGAGGGAGAGGACGCCGCTCAGCCGGCGGGGAAAACACGACAGAAAACCTCCAAAGAAGTTTATTTTTCCGTCCTGCCGGATAAATATGAGCCACTGATCGAGGAGTTGGAGGAGGAGAGAGAGGAGACGCCGGAGGAGAGGAAGAAGAGGAAGGAGGAGAAAAAGAGGAAGAAGAAGAAGAAGTACAAGAAGTATAGGAAGGTAGGAAGAAATGACCTTTGACCTGAAGAGCTGGTAGTGTGCTTGAATTACGTTACAGCAACGTTACAGTAATTTTAACATTAACTCATGATGACATCTGATTAATAAATCTACATTTTTATTAATAAAAATAAAGAAAAATGAATAAACAGCAGTTTATAGAATAATAAAAACAAAAAAATATATAATGAAATAATAAAATAATACATTAAAAAAATATAGAATGTTTAAATGAAATATAAATAAATACATAAAATATAAACAAATTAATGTGTTAATTAGATATAAACATAAACATAACAATACATGAAGTGCAAAAAATGACTAAAGAATTAATGAAACATTAAAAGAAATATATAAATAAATATATATAATATAAAAATAATGCTAAATGAATATATTTCTATACTAATACAATAATTAAAAATATTTAATTCAACTACAGTGTTTCTTAATTTAGCTGTAATCAAAATGACAAGAAAACTAACATAACATAACATAACATGACATGACATGACATGACATGACATAACATAACATAATATAATATTAAAGAAGACATATATATAATATACTTGCACACATGTAGCAGGCAGCAGCAAAATATAAAGACTAATAAATTTAACAAAGTGTTAAATTAGAACTTTTACATATAAATGAACGTCTGTTACATGTTTGTTTCATGTTTGGGCTTCTAGAGACTTCCTGCAGCCGAGCGGCTAACTTCCTGTTAGCTTCTCTGCTATTAAAATAATTTAATTGTGTGTCTCTTCTAGACTTTCCGAACGTTATCGGACTGAACGGATTAAATTCTGAGTCGTTTCTCGGAGGTTGTGTGGCGCCTAAAACAATTTATCCAGCGTCTCACAGCAGTAGCGGTGGAGTCGGCTCCGTGTTTTTGTAATAACTCTCGCTGCCAGAAGGGGGAGACAGAACTCCCTTACTGCAGCTTTAACTTCCTGTCATCCTGTTATGACGGCGCTGCAGCATCTCAGACAAAAACAAACAACGTTAACTTAATAAAGTCGGATTAAAAAGAAGAAAGCGGCGCCTGAACAGACGGCTCAGATCCAGAAGACTCTCGCTTCAAACACTCTCAGAAACATATTTCAGTGAACTGTTGAGCTGTAATATGAGAAAGTTTGTCACCCAGCCACCATGTTGGAAGCACACGTGCATTAATATACAAGCTCACGTGCACTAATATACACACGCAGTCAAAGCAGCTATCAAAACAAAGCTCAGATAACATCAGACAGAGTGGAATGACTTCACCCTCCAGCCAGGACGCCATTACGCCTCCATACACTCATATAGTAAACAGCTGTTTGTTATATTGCACCTTTAAATGTTGACTCAGCAGTGTGAGTTCAACCTTTGACCCCAAACACAATGACACATCAGAGCGGAGGCGACTTTATCAGCAACACAGATGAAGGAACACAAAGAAAACAGATGGTGCTTTTATTTTGGAGGGGAGAGTGAAGCGTGTATTTTGTTCGTTTTTGGCTTCAAATATGACTGAAGAGACACGACAGCCTTCTGCAGAAGCCACTCAGTGTGTTTATATTTATATTTTTACAGGTTGTTATGGAGTTTGTTTACTGAGCATCAAGGAATTCTATCTCATTTATTATATTTTATTTTTTATCTGACAGAGACGATGCAGACATGTTTTACACACACATATATCATCAGTAATCCTTGGATGGAGGCAAAAATGAGGCTTTTAAATAATAAATATCATCTAAATCTAGAATAACTATGAGCTGTTTTAGCTTCATGCTGCTGCTACATGTTCGCTCTTCATTAAAACATTGTTAGTTTGTTCGGCTGAAGCTCCGGTAATAAACCGTACCTGCCGTTACCTTCCAGAGTTACAAATGTAAGTGTTTTATAGGGTTTATAGCGGAGGGAAGAGTCTCAGTGTCTCTGTGTTTAGTGTTCAGTCACTTATCTCTTCAAATGTAACTAATAGACGTCAACAAAGTCAAAAATCTGAGACTTTTCTCTTCCTGTCAGATGTTTCCATGAGCTGCTGACTCTTGAACTCATGGCGCACATTCCTCATGAACATCTGTGTACTCAACTTGCATTGATTTATTTTGTTTTTATCCTTTTCATTTCAGTGTTTATTATATATTTATAGTATTTCCTGTGGGCTGCTGTGTTCATAGACACATATATAAGCTACACAGACGCCACATTTGGCCCGTTGCTGCGATACGTCAACATCATCGCCATATTGGACCCAGCAAGACTTCCTGTAACCCATGGATGTATTATAAGAGCTGGATACTGGACTAAAAATGGCAATAGCTTCTGCGTTGTGCGGCCCACTGTGCAGTGGTGTTTACTCCGCCAGCACGCAGACTTTACATCGTGATGACGTCACGGATTTTTAAGTTGCTTTTCTCGGCTTGAGGAAAGTTTTACAAACATGAAACCTCCATGGATCAAAAGTTCATAAAAGAAAGAGTCAGAACTGTTGTTTGCAGTTCGAGACGTCATGGTAACAGTTTTATAGGCGTCTCTTCTATAATGGAGGTCCATGAGGACAATGTTTGTTGGGCTGTGGGGGTATTTTTTGCTGCAATACCTCTAACTGTGATTGGTTGTCTTGTGTCGTGCAGAACGTCAGGAAGGCGTTGTGCTTCAGCTGGCGCTGCCTGATGGCCGGGTTACAGAGCATGGCGTCCACATACTCCACCCCCCTCTCCGCCATGGCTACCGTGGTGACGGAAACCCAACGAGTAACTGGCGGCAAAGCATGATGGGACCGAGGACTGAGGACCCTGAGACGGAGCCAGACGCCGTAAAAGACCCCAAACAGAAACCATGAAATGTCTGTTTCAGTGGCTCGTTGTGTTTTCAGCTGAAACATTTCAAAAGGAATTTAATTGGACTTTGCTGTTTATTTATAAGAATAAAGGAATTTGTTAATTAGTCTAAATAATCTAAATAATATTTAGAACATTTTTGTCCAACCCCTGAATATTCAGCTTATTATCATGAAATCCACACATTGTTCATCTGCAACCACTGAGTCAGCAGTTTTCATTGTTTTTTTAAGATTAACTGATGATCAAAATGATTGCAGAATCATTTCCTGTGGATGAACTAATCCATTCAGTGTGTTTAGTGATGTTATTTTTTTGTGTCTGAAATGTGTATTTTATATTTGTTTGTAACACCACACACAGTATAATGTGTGCTATTAACTTAAATAACTTTACTTCACTGCTTCAGAAGAATGCAGCTTATTCTTATTGTAATGTGAAAACTACAAATTTAATGGGTTTTATCAAATAAATTCTTCTGTAAACTGTAAACTGGCTGCTTTGTGTTGATGTTGTGTTTGTATAATATGTGTTTGGGCAGACATGTTGCTTTTAGCACGAATACAGCAGCGATGGAAGAAGTAATCACATAATTTACTTCAGTAAAAGCAGCAATAACATACTATAATAATACTACATTACAAATAAAAGTCATGTTGCATTTGCATTATTAAATCATTGCTAGTAAGCAGTGAGTAGTTTAAAGATGTAAGACATGTAAAAACAGTCATATATATTTAAAATATTTAGTTGTATATTATATACTAATTATTTGTTTTTCATGTAAAATCATATTCTTGAAGTACCAGCAACTGTTATTATGCACATGTGTAACACAAACTCAGATATTTTACTTTAGTAATTCTTAATAAAGCATAAAAATATATGTAAAGTACCAAAACTAAATGTACTCACTATGTCATAGTAAATATTTCTGGACAGTGATTATTGATGTACATGCGCTTCCACTATCTGTCTTATGATTATATTTTATATTAATTAACTGGATCTACAAAGTAACTAATCAGTAAAGCTGTGAAATAAATATAGTGGCGTAAAAAATACAAAGTAAGCAACAGAAATAGTCAGATACCTCCAAACCTGACTGGAGTAAAGGTGTAATACCTGTGCAGACCGCAGAGTGGCGCTGCGTCACCACACTGAGACCCTTCAGGTCCTTATAAGGAAAAGAAGGCGGAGACAAGAGTAGTGGATGAAAGTTCAGTTTAAATCTAAAGCCTCTGCTGTTGTCAGCTGCCTGTTGACAGGTCAACGTTGTCCTGCAGTCAGCAGCAGCTGTTCAGCCACACTCTCAGAGCTCACAGGCGGGCAGCAGCGCGATGGGCAGCTCCTGAAAGTCCGACATTTTCACCTTGAAGTCGGATAAACTTCACTCTTCTTCTTTTCACAGCTGCAGGAGGTTAACGGATGATGTCTCCGCTGCAGCTCTCCGTCTACTGGCGCCTGTCTCTCGTCTTCATCTTCACCTCCTTCCTCTTCTTCCTTGACATTTTCACGGCCGCCATCGCCGCGGCCAACTGTCGCCATGGCAACGGCACCAGCGGCTCAGACCCACTCCGGACGTTGCCACCGAACGCGCAGAGCAACCAATCACGGCCCGGGGAAGCCGATTGGAGGACGGAGAGCGGGAACCGAGACGTGAGTTACGATCACTTCTAACGGTTTCTCTGTGATATTCCCTTAATATTTCAACAATGTTCTTCAATTATCTATGTAGTGAACATGCAATAAACATATTTTGTCTCTTTTTGTGCATTAGGTATTCCTAAAAAGAGAATAAATATCTATATTTGGTGTTAAAAACACACATTACTCAACAGATACACGATACATTAACATAAAGTGTTAATGTGCAACCTGATGCTGTTAATGCTAACTCTATTTTAACATTTTCTGTGAAAAGTTAATGGAAAACATTTTGTGAGGTCCTCTTCTTATTCAATGTCATGACTATATGTGCATGTTTAGCCTAGCTTAGTATAAAGACTAATAAAACTATCGGAAACTGCTAGCCTAGCTAACCTAGCTCCATTCCAGTTCCAAAGCTGTCTGATTTTTTGTTTTGTACTTAATTGTTCACTAAAGTTGTCACTATGACAATGAGTTGAAAGTTTTAAGACCTTTATTATTTTAGTTTACATTGTACTGTTCCATATCTCCAAAAAAAAGTTGTGTTTAATTAAATTACAGCAAACTAATTACACACAGTAAACTTGGGTTCAGGTAGTGTTTTTGGTCTCTGGGCAAGGAAGCTGTTATGTAGAGCAGACAGAAATGCTTTCCTCAGGGAGACAGTTTGTCATTCGTAATTTATTTGTATTTCTTTGTGTGTGTGTGTGTGTGTGTGTGTGTCAGTCAGTGTGTGGTTGGACAGACTGGTTGTCCTATGGTCAGACTCTCTTCATGGTCGGTCTGCTGCTGGGATCTCTGGTGGGAGGAGCGCTGTCTGACCGGTACGACACACACTATTCTGTAACTTATGATTCTTTAATGTGTCACTGCAGCACTGTTGTTTGCAGTAGTGACATTTGTATGTGTGTGTGTGTGTTTGCAGATATGGGAAGCGTCCGGTGCTGTTGGTGTGTGTGTTCGTGCACGCTGTGTGCGGCGTCGTGCCCGCCGTTCTCTCTCAGCCGTTCGTCTTCCTCGCCATTCGCTGCCTGACGGGCGTCTGCTGCTGCTGCATCAACATCTGCTCCTTCAGTCTGGGTAACAAAACGCTCAAACACGACACAACAGACTGAAAACTGATGCAGAAAATCTAAAAAACAAACAAACAAACAAACAAATGTTCCCTCTTCCATGAGACAAATGTTCCCATGTTACTGTAAACTCTTTGCTGGGAAGGCCTCTCTGTGGTTGACTGCTGTCCAGTGAGTTTTATCGGACCACAGTGGGACACTCGGCTGATAAAGAGCACGTGTCTCAGATAAAGTCACGCTGACCAGGCTAAGTGCTAATGAAGCAGGACAACCTCCTGCAGCTTCCTGACCTCTGACCCCTGCAGAGTTCTGGTTTTTGAGGACTAAAAAAGCTGCAGGTTCAGTACAGACAACAGTCAAGGAAAGAGTTTTGCTACTCTGAGAGCTTCATCAGTGCTGGAATTTGTCCTGATGTCTTAGAGGTCATTAAAATTTGAAGGGTTCATCTTCTAAGACAGTTGTAAATAAATTTCAAGTCAGTTTCACCTTTACTTGCTGCTATATGTTTCTCTGGATTAAAGTCTTGGAGGACATCAACTCTAGTGACTTTCCTCGATCTGTTGTTGTCTTTACTTGTGAAACATCAACAATGTGAGCTAATTATTACCAAAAGAGTTCATAATTCCTAGAACTACAACTGTCTGTACGGCTTTGAAGAAAGAAGCTGACAAGTTTATTTTCATACTTTAAAATGTTCCACTCACTACTATCATCTTTAGTAACGACATCTAAGGAATCCTTATGTGAAGTGTTTATTTCAAAGATGATGTCAGTATGCGGTAACGTGGTTAATCTGACCTTTTAAAGCTCTAATCTGTAATTATTCCGCATTAAAATGTGTAAAAACAACTAGATCTATGTTCTATATGTTGTTGAGTTGTTTTCATTTTAATCAAAGTAACGGACCGTTTCATTTGGTGGCCTGTCAATGGCGTCATACCTCCTCTACCAAAGAGTATAGTGGACAAGATGCATGCTTGGCTAACAGCCCCTCCAGGAAGTCCGCTGCTCGCCCAACATGGTGGAGAAACACTGATTTTTTAGCTGAAGCTGCTTTATTCAGTGAGTTGAAGAAGGACGTTGTGCCTCAACAATTCTCGGTGGAGAGCTAAACCCAAAATCCAGCAGACTTCTTCCAAAAATGTAGAAAAAAAGGGTAGCACATCTCAATTTTCCAGTCGAGGAGGACAAAATATGAACATTTCACTTGTTTATTTGGCTCACATCACATTAGAAAAAGGCTTCCACGTTTGGGCACAGAGCCTTTTTTCAGAGCGTTTTAAGTATAAAGGTTCAGTTCACTCATATATACAAGGGAGGAGTTAGTACTCAGCTGGGGGTTGGACCCAACCATTTGGGAACCAATCAGCCTTATCATCCCATGGTTCTAGACACAGGGACCAATCTCAAGTCTACAATGAAATCTGCTTTAATTAGTATTTGAATGATTTTAATCAGCGGGTCCGTTTGTTCTGGAGAGGAGGAGACCTCTGCAGGTAAAAACATCCTGAACCATAAACACTGGAGTAATCCTATCCCACTGAAGCTGCTGCTTTAACAACCAAGACAACAACTCCCATCATCCCTTGCTGCTTCACACCGTCATCACACTCCGTCTGTTGGTATTGTTTCGAGACGCCGAGCGGCTGAAATTACATGTTGTGGGTTTAAGACACTAACCTTCAGACTGAAATGTGTGTATGTGTGTTACAGCAGTGGAGTGGACCGCCCCCGACGCCCGGCTCTGGCCGCCCGCCTTCCTGCCGTTCTGCTTCAGTTTGGGGACGATGGGTGGAGCTCCGCTGGCCTGGCTCAGCCCCACCTGGAGGCAGCTGCACCTGTCTCTGTCTCTGCCGCAGCTCATCTGTCTGCCGCTCTACCTGTTGGTTCACACACCTGTCCACATCTGTCCACACCTGTCCACATCTGTCCACATCTGTCCACATCGTCTCGTTTGAAAGTGTGTTAACAACTTCTTTGTGTCTCTCTTTCAAGTTCGATTCCAGAGTCTCCTCGCTGGTTGTTGTTAAAGAGGAGGACGGATGTTCTGGACCGTTACCGTAGCAACAGCCCTGCAGATGAACAGTGCCTGAACCTGGTAAACACACACACAAACGTTTAATGTCATCAAATCTACTAACAACTATTATCTAAATGTGGATTCATCCGCTGCTGAAAATAGTCCCCAACAAATGCACTATTTCCCCCTGTTTGTGTGTGTGTGTGTTTGTGTGTGTGTGTGTGTGTAGCTGTTGGACTCGGCCTGGTCTGACTTGCAGAAAGCCACCGAGGCTCAGAAAGAAGAGTCTCCTGGAGGCCACGCCCCCTGTGACATCATCCACCTCAGACACCCGACCGTCCTGCTGCGGCTGTCGATCATGAGCTACCTGAGGTAATAAACTCAGGGTTTTATCAGATATACACACTACAAAACACAAAATAAATAAATAAGAAACAAAATAGTGTTAAGAATTCTACGACATAAGACTAAGACTGTTTGGGCCTGACATGAAATTTAGCAAATAAAGTGTTAATATGTAGAGAAAAAAGCCTTTCCCCCTCCAGGTGTTCCAGCTTCCTCCTACAGACCAGAAACACGCAGTTTAGGTTAATTGGTCGCTCTAATTGGCTGTAAGAGTATTTTCTTTATGTCTCAATGTCAGCTGAGATTGGCTTCAGCTCCACTGCGACACTCTAGAGGATAAACGTTAAAGAAAATGGATGAATGTCAGTTGGTGTTTGAACATTGTTTAAAGGGTCAGAGGGTCAAACGTGACCGTCTTATACAACACAAACACACAAACACACACCTTTAACCCACTTGCAGGTTGTTTTGTAACAATCAAATCACTGGACATGCACGCCATGTAATGACAGTCACCATCTAAGCCACGCCTCTGCACGTCACTGATTGGTTAGCTTCATATAGAGAGATAGATAGACGTCATATAACATCCATAAAAACAGTTCTTATATCTACAAGTCAAAGAGTTTGTTATCAAGGAGTTTGTGGTGACTGAGACTGTTAACAACAGTTATACATTTATTAAAACATATTCAGTGTTTATATGGAGAATACACTAGAAATGCCTGGTTTTTTAGTTAAACGAAAATGCTTTTATTTTGAAGGTTTCCAGGAAATTATTGGTCCATTAAGTTGCCTGTAATTTCAGTTGTTAGTTTCACATAAATCACACATAATTACAGAAACGTGTGACTGAAAAAGTGATGCCTCCAGTCTTTGCACTCTGATGGCGATGTGTTGTAATGTTGGGCTTTTGCTGGAGGCCCCTGATTGGTTGATGCGGTACACCAAAAATAACTGGATCTGGGGCATAAAATTTTACAAAATGTTTTTTTAAGAAATATTGTCAGATTGGGTGATTTTCCACCCACTTGCTGTTTCCTTATTTGATAAATTTACCACATGAAGGCAGCTGAAATGTACACAGGTCATCATGTGGTTACTTTTTTAAACTTTTAGAAACCGCTAGTCTAGCTGCTGATCTTTTGAAAACACCTTCTATGAACTTAAATATCTTAAACCAACATTTATTTAGAGAAAACGTGTATAATGTTGGAACATCTGTTTGAGAAACATCACGTTTCTTTTAATACTGTTTGACTCTGTGAAGAAATACTCATACATACCTGTGCACCTCACTGTGCACCACACATTTCCAGTTAAACATTATTAGAAACATACACTTTAACCTCTAAGACACCATTTAATAACTTTCCACCTATGTCTTTATACTCAATTTTTAAACAGTTTATATTTCCAAAAACCCCTAGCTGCATTTTCATCATCACAGAAAAAGCTCTGATTGTGTATATATATTCTTCTTACTCCCGGTTCTGTCACATAGTTTAAACACAGAGAGCAGTACTGAGCATCAGTGTGTCTGGCTTTCAGAAAACCTCCCCAAAACAACCCAAAAATGTCTCCAAAGGCTCTCCAGATGTTACTACACAAACGAAAATACGTAATTCCACAATTTTAGGTTGTAGGAAGATTCTGATCGGTTTGTTTTGCTCCCAGGAGTTTACTGATCTCAGCAATACTGAATATTATTGGTCAAATCATTTGTCAGTCCCTTAAATTCATCTGCTTTCTCTGGCTTTGTTTTGGATGTCTGGTTCACCATGCAGAAAGGAAAATTACCATATCTTATACATTATAATATTATTAATATGATCTTTTTTGTTATATTTATATATTATTTCATTTAATTATGTTATTCTACATTTTCAGGTCCCATTATTTCCCAGAAATGTCCCAGAAAGGAGCTGAAATGTACCTGTAAAGTCTTTGCTTCTGATAATTGACTAAACTTTGTGATCCCGCAGTGTTGCGTCAGCGCTGACGTATTTTGGTATCTGTATGAACATCGGCTCCTTTGGCGTCGGCGTCTACTCCGCCCAGTTCTTCTCCGGCCTATCAGAAACTCCCTGCCTGCTCGTCCCGTTGGCTCGCCTGGGACGGCGACCAATCAGCATGCTCGCTCTGTTCCTGAGCGGAGCGGCGTGCTTCCTGTCGTTACTACTGTCCAGATATCACGGTGAGAAGAAACGGATGCTGTTATCGGCTGTAGTTGATGCTATATCAGTCTTTAAAACCTTTAAAATCAACTAATTAAGTTATATGTTATTAATCTTTGCCTCCTGCATGTTGTGACACTAACATCTAACTGTATGCAGACGACACTGTGATTTATCTGCATGGTAGCACATTTTAAATCCATTTAGAACTACATTTTAACAGAGGCACAAGTACATTCAGACACTGCTTATGTCCCTCTTTACTTGCTGTTTAAATGAATACCTCATTGATTGGATTTAGCATTGTTGCACTCTTGATAGACAGTTTAAAGAAAACGGTGAAAATCAGCACAGCAGAACCAGAGGTATCGTCTTTTTATACCATTACTCTGAAACATATTTTGTACACTTTTTTCACTTGGAGCCAGCAGAAACAAGCTCACAGCCTCTTAAGCTGATATGCTGAACTTGTTAGCAAAACTACTGCTTATTTCCACATCCAGCAGTTACGGAGTGTTTCTGTCCACCTGGTGAATGTAAGTCCAATCTTCTCTCTCTTTTAGCTTCTGTTTCTGCTCTCTACCAACTTCCTGAGGGTTAGCTCTACTAACCCTCAGCTAGTCTACAGCTAACTGAGCAGATTGTGTACAGCGGCTTTTTACAGCCAACCAGAACAGTAAAGTTGTAGTTTGCATGCCTTTCATTTGTCAGTGCTGTCTTGTTCAAGAAATATTTCTATTAACATTAATTATTTTCATTTGCATGGTGTGTTTTGTGTTGTCTGTTTTAATAAGTTCTCAGTGACTCAATTTCCTCCATCTGGACCAAAGAATCCTTGTTGACAGGGTATTGATAGTTGATTAGGTTTTGATTTTGTTTATATTATTTATGCGCAGGCGAGCCGGTGCTGGTAATGAGTCTGGCTCTGCTGGGAAAACTCTGCATCCTGGCCGCCATCTTCATCTCCACGCTGTACAGCATCGAGCTGTTCCCCACCGTGGTCAGGTACTCACACTCACAGATTAAACACCATGTAAACAGTGTCAGTATTGTTTATTACATAGTTACGATTTAGATCATCACACATCCTTTCTTTCTTGAGGATGATTGATTGTTTTATGTTCTTCACAATATTCTTTTTATTTATAGATTTGTTTAATTGTCTGTTAATTTCCATGTCTAGAAAACACGACGGTGCATCTGACGGGGCTTATCCTCAAATTTAAAGTGTTAAATATTATACTCCAGACAGCGGTGCGTGTCTCTGGTCAGCTTGTGTTTCCGGATCGGCTGTCTGGTCAACACCTTGGTCCGATCCAACCCCAATGGAGCGATCTCATTGGCTGCCATGCTGGTGTACAGCAGCGGACCAATCATAGGCTGTGGCTTGTGTCTGCTGCTGCCAGAGACCAGTGGCATCCCGCTTCCTGATTCGGTGGAGGACTGTGACAAGCAGCCTCTGCCCCACCCACCAAGCATTGGCACACTATGGAGGACACGGTGAGAAAAACATTTTGTTTACGTTACAGTATATTTGATCATATTTTAGTTGGAAGCCTCCTCGTTTACTGATCCCACTGAGTGTGACTTTTCCTGTTCAATAAAACAACCTTCACATCGATAGTGTTACAAAGCTTGTGACTGTGAACAAATATTGACTGACATTGTTTAATTTAGGACAGAGCTAAAACAGCCAGCAGTAAATAAATGCAGTAAACAACAAACACCAACTGACATTCAAACAAATTACGCAAAAAAGACAAACAATTACATAATACTGTTCAAACAGCCAATGGCAGCAGGGGCAGATGAGTTTTTAAGTCTATTGGTCCTGAATATTTTACAGTAAAGCAAAGCATAGAGAAAATGGTGACATTTGGTTAAATAATGCGGCAGGAGAAGAATATTACTAAGATAAATGTTACTATAACTATTTTTATTGTCTGTGTTTATTTTACATGTTGGGTGCCATACATATAAACTTAGATTAGCATAGTATTTTATTCAGTATTGCATAACAGAACAACCCTTACTTTAAGCTTTACAACAACTGAAGACAGCTTAGATTTCCTTAGGAGGAATAGCTCAATAGGATGAGCTTCCTGCATCGTGGACTCATGATACACTTAATGTTGGTTCAAGTCCGTGTTTGGACACTGCTCAAATTCCTTTGTTGAGCTTCTTCTCAGAAGAAACAGAAATAGGAGAACGAGCACTCATGTTTGAAGGAAAGTATAGCTCAGTAGTATGAGCAAAATGTTCTGAGGCACAAGGTTGTTGGTTTGAGTCCTTACTTTTCCACTGGTCAAATGCTTTACTGTTGATCTTCTTCTAAGAAGAAACAGAAATAGGAGAACGAGCATGAAGCTGTTTGTAGGAAGGTATAGCTCATGGTGAAAAGTACCAAGCGTTTGCATAAGGAGGTATCCCATCAGACTCAATGTTGGTTCGAATCCTCGTTCCTGTTCTGCTCTCATTCTTTGTGATTGATCGTCTTCTCAGATAAAGACAGAAATAGGAGAACGAGCAGGCAGATAGTTGTCTGTAGATATAGCTCAGGAGGATGAGCTCATGTCAATACCTACACAAGGGATTGTTGGTTCAAGACCCTCTTCAGACAAGGGTGAAATTATTTAGTGTTGATCTAATTCTCAGTAGAAACAGAAATAGGAGAACGAGCACATTGCTGGTTATCAGGAGTTATAGCTCAGTAGGATGAGCTCCTGTAAATACCCAACCAGAATAGAGCTGGTTCAAATCCTGATTGAAAACCAACGTTATTGTCAAAACTAAAGCAAAGTCTTTGAAAAGGCAACAGAGCACAAATACTGCCCCCTGCAGGCTGCTCTGAGTCACTGTGTCAATTAAAACAGTTCAAATCTGACAAATTGAACTGAATGATAATCAATCAACAATAACCACATCCAGAATGTGACACACACAGAAATAGTAGTAAGAAAGAGAAGAAAAAAAAAAAACACACAAAGGGAAGTTGAAGGAACTGAGCGGAATAAGATGGTGAAAGAGGTGAGGGGAGCAGGTATTTACTGTCATTATTATGCATGTTTAAGTTAGTTAGCTAAACATCCAACATTCTTAAAAACGTTCAACTTCAGTAAAATGTCACCTTCTTCTGGTTTCCTGTCTCATAACCCCCTGCTTCAACCTCTTGGAAACATCGGGGGAGGACACGGCCCCCCCCCGACCCCGGCTCTGCAGGATTGGACATTTGATGATCCAGGTCCTGACAATGGGTGGATTTGAACCAGACTCTGCATCGCGGACGCCTTACGGTCGCGAACAATCCCACTGCACCACCGGGTACCCTTCACACTTACGACTATTCTCCGGCCGCTTTTATCTTTTTACTTCGGATGTTGGACTTTAAAACTCTGAGAATCGAACACATGACCTCTAAACCTCCAGAGCAGTCTTCTAACCCACTGAGCCAACTGGACTTTCACACTGAGACTAGTTTCTTCAAGGTTTTCAGTCTTTACTTTTGGGTTTCTGGCTTTAAAGGTAGTAACTGGGGATTGATCCCACAACCTCAGAGTTTCCAAGCAGTTGTTGTTGTTAGTTCAGTGCTGCTGAGAATGGTTCTTACAGAGTTTTCTGTCTGTCCTCTTGATGTTAGACTTTTAAACTGACTGAACTCTCAGACTAGTCTCCTAACAGCCTGAACCACCAGTAAAGATATTTTCTTAGCAGTTTCTTTGAGCTCTTCAGTCTTTTTTACTTTTGGGATTCTGATTTTAAAGGTAGCAACTGGGGATTGAACTCACAACCTCAGAGTCAACAGGTAGTTGTTCTTCCTGTCAGACCTTTCAGTCTGTCTTTGTGATTTTGGACTTCAAAACTCACAAGGATCAAACCCTAACAGCCTGGACCTCGTGGTGGAGTGTTGGTTTGAATCCCTGTTCAGTTTCTTGAGTGCTGCTCTTCTTCTCAATAGAAACAGAAATCGGAGAACAAGCACTAAGGTAGCTGTAGGTATAGCTCGTTAAGATAGGTCCCTGTATAAGGAGGAAACACAATGCACTTAATGTTGTTGGTTCAAATCCCTATTCAAGCACTGGTCTCAGCAAGGTGATCTGCTTATTGACTGTTGAGCTTCTTCTCAGAGGAAACAGAAATAGGAGAACGAAAATTCAGGTGTCGGTACATATAGCTCAGTAGTAGTAGTGCTGCTCTAATTCTCAGTAGAAACAGAAATAGGAGAACGAGCACATTGCTGGTTATCAGGAGTTATAGCTCAGTAGGATGAGCTCCTGTAAATACCCAACCAGAATAGAGCTGGTTCAAATCCTGATTGAAAACCAACGTCAAAACTAAAGCAAAGTCTTTGAAAAGGCAGGTGAGGGGAGAGCAGGTGAGGGGAGAGCAGGTGAGGGGAGAGCAGGTGAGGGGAGAGCAGGTGAGGGGAGAGCAGGTGAGGGGAGAGCAGGTGAGGGGAGAGCAGGTGAGGGGAGAGCAGGTGAGGGGAGAGCAGGTGAGGGGAGAGCAGGTGAGGGGAGAGCAGGTGAGGGGAGAGCAGGTGAGGGGAGAGCAGGTGAGGGGAGAGCAGGTGAGGGGAGAGCAGGTGAGGGGAGAGCAGGTGAGGGGAGAGCAGGTGAGGGGAGAGCAGGTGAGGGGAGAGCAGGTGAGGGGAGAGCAGGTGAGGGGAGAGCAGGTGAGGGGAGAGCAGGTATTTACTGTCTTTATTATGCATTTTTAAGTTAGTTTGCTAAACAACCAACATTCATCTCAAAATGCCACCTTCTTCTGGTTTCCTGTCTCATAACCCCCTGCTTCCACCTCTTGGAAACTTCGGGGGAGGACACGGCCCCCCCCCGACCCCGGCTCTGCAGGATTGGACATTTGATGATCCAGGTCCTGACAATGGGTGGATTTGAACCAGACTCTGCATCGCTGACGCCTTACGGTCGCGAACAATCCCACTGCACCACCGGGTACCCTTCACACTTATGACTATTCTCCGGGCGCTTTTATCTTTTTACTTCGGATGTTGGACTTTAAAACTCAGCGAGAATCGAACCCATGACCTCAAATACTACAGAACAGTCTTCTAACCGACTGAGCCACCTGGACTTTCACACTGAGTCTAGTTTCTTTGAGGTTTTCAGTCTTTACTTTAGGTTTTTGACTTTAAAAGCAGCAACTGGGGATTGAACTCTTAACCTCCACACCTCTAACCAGCCTCTCTACAGCCTGAGCTACAAGGACAGACATGCTGAGCATAGTTTCTCAGAACTTTTCATCCTTTTCTCAGGGTTCCTGACTTTAAAGTTAGTTAGCAAACTGAGGATTGAACCAACAACCTCAACATTTCTAACCAGCTGCTTTACTCTTTGAGCTACAGGAAAGTCTGCGTGGTATGTTTCTTTCACACCTTTCTGTTTTTCATTTTCATGTTGGACTTCAAACTTCACAGAGGATCAAACTTAAACACCACCACTTTTTCTGAGCACTTCTGTTGGTGATGACTTCACAGAGTGACCTGGGATTCAAACCCACAACCTTAAAACTTCTACAAAAGCAGCCTAACACACCGAGCCACAGGCTGTTCAGTCTGGATTTCAACCTTGAGATGATGGTGATGGTTTAAAACTTAAGAATATTGAAGACTTGAACCAACAACAGCTATGCAACAGATTGAGACCTTGAGCAGCCTGAGCTATTCCCTTTGGGTGCTTGACTTCAAAATTCACACTAAGGATTGAACCCATGACCTCTGAACTTCCATAAAGTCCTCTAACTCTCTCCTCTTCAGTCACTTTGAGTTACTCAACCAAAGACTGAATAAAGGTCCTTTAGGTGAGCGTGTCAGTCTTTCCTCTTGACATTGGTCATCAAAGACAACAGTGTCTTATTGGTTTGAACTGACAAACTCAAATCTTCAGAGGACTTATTCTTAAGAGCTTTTCAGTGTTTCCAATGGACATTATATTAGATTGGATTCCTATATTCAAGAAGGGTAATCTCTTAAAATCTTTCAGTCTTTACTTTTCATATCAGCCGTCAAAAAACAAGCTTGACCCCACAACATTAAATCTTGAGAAGAGCTTTCTAACTCCTTGTACCACTGGACAACAAGTTGTTCAGCTTTCCTCAGAGCTTTTCGATCTTTTCTTTGGGTTTTGGCCTTCAGAATTCCCTCTCAAGGATAAAACCATCATCTCTAGAAGTCTAAAGAATTCGTCTTAACAACTGGAGCAAGTCTGAAGCTTTTCAGCCTTTCCTGCGAGTGTCAACTTGGAGTTTCACGGTTTGGTAGGCTTTTCCTTTGAGTCTTCAAAATACAAGGAGTGATTCAGGATCAAGCCCACAACCTCCAAACGCCGCCCTAAACCGTTGAGCCACTGGGACATAGACGTTTGTAGCAGTTTCAGTGAGCTAAAGTTCAAACCCCGAAGCTCTGAATGCCTAACGTAGTCCATCACTTTGAGCCAATGGGGACGTGCAGGGTTTTAGTCTTTCCTCTAGTTATAAAGATAAACTCAGAGCTGATTTAAATCAACATACTTTACATTGAAGAGCAGTAAAGCAGCTGCAGGAGAACATTTCTCACACTTGTTTCCCACAGGGTGTTGGCCTCTGAAAGGTTTCAAAGGTTTTAACCCACAACCACAAAATAGAGAAGTACCCTTTTTCATCTTTCAACCACTTGTGCTGTAAAAAGGTTTTCTTTGGCTATTTGCCCTCAATACATTGTTCTGCTATTTTGCATTTACTTAAAGGTTTTGGCTTTCACAACCTTCTGACATGTTCAGGCTTGAATCCAAAGATTCAAAACTGATCAAACTCTGCTGTGTTTTTTCTTTTACTTTTCTTTTTTTTTTTTTGTTTGCCTGAGATTTTTAGTCATTGTTGGACGTGTTTCAAAACTCAAGTTTCAACACGCAAACCTCAAAAAGTTACCATGTCACATATTCAGGAGCGACTAAACATCAACTGTGTTTAAAAAAAAAAAAAAAAAGCTTTCGAAGAGTGGAAATAAACGGCATCACACACACATTAACAGCTGTGAAGTCAATGATTCTGTTGATTTATGTGTGTATTTTCAGGAAGCTGGTGAGCAGCCAAACCAGGAAAACAGAGACCCTCCCTGCAGAGAAAGACGACATGCACGCACCAAACACACACACGGGACTGATATGAACACAGAATGAACTCAGGTTCCTTTTAAGAGCTGAATTTAGGCTGGATTAATCTTACGGGAGGAGGGGAGGTGGGAGATGAAATATGGTGCTGGACAGCTTTTTAACATCGAGGGAAATGAGAGGATGTGGTCTGACAAAAGCCAGAAGAGTTAAATATCATCCTGTGTGACTTACGCTTCTCAAGGGTGTCGTTATTTCTGATGTCCGTCGCCTTTTGAGGAAAAAAGTCGTAAAATTTTGAGAGTAAATTTGGCCTGAAAGAGAAAAGCAGCACCTACCTGAGGCTGTTACATCAGCACATTTGGTGGTTTTATTGTTTTGTCTGTCGTCATATTGGCTAATGTTTCCATGTTAAAAAAAACAAAACACACGAGAGCATCTCTCCAGACGGACGATGGGAGGAGCAGCGAGTTCATCTGAAAAAACAGTTGATGTAATTATTAGAGAGTCGGACGTGAAGCAGCAGGCGATGTTCAAATCACTCCACCTCAACTACAGACAGTAATCCAGTCCCCACCAGGCTTCTGTTTGCTTAATGATTTGGTTTTATTTGTATTGTTTTTTGTATGTAGTTCTGATTTTAAGTAAAAAAAAGACCCAAAAAAAACAATTTGAGCGCAATCAATATGTGAGATTCATTTTTATCCCTTCAGATGATGTCCATGACTTGAGAGAAGGTGTTTTAATGTTTTAATGGGAGGTTTTTTTTTTGTCTTTTTTTTTTTGCTGTTATCACTTTGTTCTGTTTTGTTGATCATTGTGAAAATAAACTGACCTGAAATGCAGTTTTTCCTCTTGGTTATCATTGGTCAGAGCAGAGCGTGTGTGAGTAACTCAAAACTCAAGTTTCAGCTGTTGGAAATAACAACAACAACAACAATAATAATAATAATAATAATAATAATAATAATAATAAAAAGGTGCTTTGGTTGCAGACATGTCTGACTTTATTCTTACAGTTGCAGCTCCCCCAGCAGGACAAACCAGGAACTTCAATCTTTAAAACCACTTTTTAAAAATGTAGAATTTATTTATCTTTTTGTGTGTGTATATATACTTGGATTCTTTTAATTTGTTACTACTGTATGATGGGGGTTGTTTCATGAAAATTAATTTGCTCTTAGATGTTTTTTTATTAATAGGATTTTTAGTGTACGTTCAGCTGAATTTAAAGATCAATTAAGAGATTTAATTAAAAATAAAACCCCTAAAACACAACTGACACAAACTACTTCATATTTTCTACATTTAAACTTTTAAACATGTTTGTTTTTGTTCAATATGGTTTTTAGATGCTTTTTGGACATTTTACGGATAATCTTAAACGTAAGTGACACATCTGAGAACTGTTTATGACGTCTGACTCATTAACATACTGCAAATATTTCAGATTGTTGCAAATATTGTAAAGATTTTTTTTATTTTTTTTTTATATTATGAAACATTTCTAAATGAAAATGGACAAAAACGTGCAGCAAACTCAGTATAAATTTGATTTATTTATGATTCTTATACAGTATCTGATATGTAAAAACAATCCCAAAACAGCAAATTATTATTTAAAATCAAACCAAACTGACAGAATATCATCATCATCATCATTATTATTATATATAAACTATAAAACACAGATAAATCCTAAGTGTCCATAAATACATCACACCATCCTCGTCCCGTTTACAGTAACAGATCCCAGAACTGAAGCTTTAAATACTGTTTTATATGAATCCACAGTGAAGAACTAAAAAGCAACTAAATCTTTGCCTGAAAGTTTATTTTGTTCAAAGTTTTATATTATTTATATAACTTCTAAATTTCACCCAGTTCGTTTAACGTCAAGCCTTCATTTTGTTTTAAAAGTGCGTTTATTTTCAAGTTAATTATAATTTAGTTTAATCAAAACAACAAGTCTATATTTTGTCACCAAAAGTGCTTTTTCTTTATTTTAATAAAAGTCTTTTCTTCATTTGCTTCAATTCTAAAATGTTTTGAGGAAATTGATGTTTGTTTATTATAATTTGGGTAAATATTCTAGTTTCACCACTTTCACCGTCACCTCCACAATAACCCGTGAACATAAAGAACAAACACAAATCACCCCGCTGAACAAAGTGCTGAGGTTTCCAACGTTCCGCAGGTCCCTGAACTCAACACTGAACTGTTTTAACTGTAAAGTGATTTCTGGACCCAAAAAGTGACTTTTAGTAACATTTTAGTGTCTTTTCATTGAACTTTCCATATTAAATGTTGAATTGTGAAATATTTTAAAGGCACAAAACATCATTTGTTGGCAGTTTGAGCGCAAAAACTGTGAAAAACATCGATTTTATCCAGTTAATAAACATTTACTGGAGCTTAAATGAAGCAGGACGCAGCAATGTTTACGTAACTATTATAAAATATATATTTGTAACTTCACATTAATTATAATTTCCAAATTTTCAACTAAAATCGTGTTGTTATCTCGAGTTAAAATGTTTTTGTATTTGTTTCTAATCATTTTATGATCATGAAAGAACAAAATATGTGAACATTTAATGTAACTGGTCTGCAATTCTTAAATCATTTCCAAGAAATTTCCTAATATGAATGATTTATTTGTGCTAATTATTGGAAAGATTGTTTATAACTGGTGCATTTTAAGTTAATTAATTTAGTAAAATGTGAAATTTGTCCACAGACGACACCGTTTTTCCTTAAAACTTTCTAAAAATTTGTACCAAATTACATCTACTTTTTGAGGAAATTTTGTAGAAAATGATTAAGAAATTACAGACCGGTAAAATAAAGCACAACCCAAACGCTCCTTTGACCCCTCCGGGCTCCCGTAGAGACTGACCAGCAGGGGGCGGCGGTCAGTACGAGACGAAGTTGGCGGGGAAGATCCCGACCCGCCCATCGTCCAGTTGCCCCTCCCACCAGTCGTACTGGGAGTCGGTCTTGGTGATGACGGTGATGCGGTCGCCGGGGACGAAGCTCAGGTCGCCCGGCTGCTGACCTGTGAACGGGTGGGTCGCCGTGACGACCAGCTGCCCACTGGCCCCGCCCACTGATGGTCCACCTAGAAGAGGAAACAAAAAAGAAAAATGCATCTTTCATCCTGTTATTCAATATATATAATATATATAATTAGTCAGAACTGTAAGAGAAATAAACATTAAATTAAATCTAAAGAGGATTTAGAAGACTTTTAATTTGATGTATATTTATATTTTCATCGTTTTTTGCTATTTAACTCGACATTTTCACGGCTTGCTTGATTCTTTTTGGTTTGGTTTTGTAAATCTTTATAATCAATTCAACTTTAACGGCTATAATATATAAATTTACTCTGTTATTATTATTATTATGTTAGGTAAGTTCTTGTCATTGTTGTTCCTGTGGAGTTTGAATGCAGTAAAACTGTAAAGTAAATATTAATATATTATATTAGTTTAAACCAAATATTTCACAGCTTCAGTCGTCAGTTAGTTTGGAGAGTTTCTGGAAGTAAACTGACCTGAAAGAGAAAAAAACAGAATGAAAAATAAATGTAAACTAAACAACAACACAAAAAACATAAAAATATAATTTCAAAGACGATAAAAACACAAGAAGACAACTGAGGACATTAAAAAAGCAACACAATTCAGAATAAAACAAAAACATTTATGTTAAAAAAGGAAGAAAAACAGCAACTAGAAAAATAAAGAGAAGAGAAATAGAAAGAAAGTTTATAATGATGCATCTACTTTTCAGAAACCAGTTAAATATAATTTAGTGATTATTCAGCTGTTTTTTGCTGCTTGTATCTGATTTATATCACAATAAACTGAAAACATTTGACATTTGAAGACGTCAGCCTGGATTCAAAACTGATTCTGTGACATTTCATAGACTAAAAGATTAATAGATGATCAAAATTACAGTTAGTTAGAGCTTAAATTCACTGTGAATAATCAGAATCCTCAGAAGATAAATTCAACTAATTTATAAATAAATATTTTATATTATACTTTCATGCAGCGGCCACTAGAGGGAGCTGCAGCCTTAAAACTGACCCTCGAAATGCTGCAAGTGTGTGTTAGAGAGTGAAAATGAAAACAGTTAATGTTCAACACACACACACACACACACACACACACACACACACACACACACACACAGCAGGATATCAGTGGGTCGGTGTGTGTTGATATTGGCTGCTTCATCAAGGTTACAAGTTAATAACAGACCAGAGTACAGACACACATTAACTTCCATTTTCTAACAAAGTGTGTGTGTGTGTGTGTGTGTGTGTGTGTGTGTGTGTGTGTGTTGCGGTGAGCTAAGATTTGAAGAGTTTGAAGAAAAGAGAAAGTGGAGGTGAAGACGAGAGGAAAAGAGCGGCGGTCAAAACTGGAAACGTGAAGTGAGGAAGGTCACAGTCTCCTCATCATCATCGCTCCACTCAGATCTGATGTTTTCAGCTCTTCAGTGACGTTTAAGTCACATGATTCAAAGCGAATAAATTAAAAAAAATAGATGGAAACACACCTAGAAAAGGAACTGAAGAGGTAAAGAGATAAAGACGGATGTAAACAAGTAAAGGAAGAGAATAAAATAATAAAACGGGAGGAAAGAAGGAAGTAAAGAGGTAAACTAGTGAAGGAGGAAGAACATCTGCTGTGTGGAGATGAATAAAAAGGTAAAAGCTCACCTGAGGTTCCAGATTTATAGATGGAGATGCTCGGGTAGAGAGAGTTTTTACTTCCTGTACTTCCACCTGCACACACACACATAGATCCTTACACATTATTCACATCATATATTAAAAACAGGAAAAACTCAGATTAAAATGTGTTTTACTGATATTTTACCAGTGTTGGTTGGTGGTTGCTGGAAGGTGGTCGCTACCTTCTGCTGAGGAGGAGCTGGAGGTCTGGATGGAGGAAGAGACTGAAAGGAAACAGAGAGAAATAAGAAAACATTTTAATAATAAACAGAAAATAAATTATTGCAGGAAGATGAAATACATTGCTGGGAAAGTTGGAAGCTGAAAATACCAACAAAAAAAAAGCATCAAACAAAACTTCAGTACTTCAAAAACCTTAAAAAACTGAATGAAAATTTCTTTATTTGGTTTAAAATTTGAGCTCAAACTCTGCCTGAGCACTTCTGTCAATCATATGTGAGCTCATAGATAATGATTTAATTAAAAAGATGTAGACCGTTTGTGTTGTTTACCTTCGTCGGCATGTTCTTGCTGGTCCAGTCGGCGGTGTAGGCCTCAGCGTAGGCGTCCAGGATGTGGTAGAGGTCGTAGCACTCCGACGGCGGCTCCACTTCGCCGTTCAAAATGGCAGATGCTCGTATGTCCTGGGAGTAAAACCTGCAACCACACACACAAAAAATCATCTGTTTGAATTAAAAAAAAAACTAAATTGTGGAGAACACCGATTCAGAAGAGACAAAAAGTTGAAGTTTAGGTTGTACGTACTTGCGGTTCGTGTCTTTGCGCTCGATCAGGTAGGACCCCTCCAGAGAAATACCAGCAAACAAACCTCTGGATCTGCAGTAAGTGAAGACCGCCGCCGTGCTGCGCAGAGCAACGTCAGCCTCCACATTCCTGACAGACAGAAACAGTCATTAACTCTGTGGCGTCCCGCAAGGCACTATCCTAGATCCTCTGATATTCTCCGTTTTTAAAGCTTGGGGTTTGTCTCAGGGATTTTTTTTTTTTACATCTGTTTCTGAAAAGTTGAAACATGATACTTGTGTTTTCTGTCTATATATTCTCAGGCAAATGTGTTTAGTAAAAATGGAGCATTTTGTCACTAAAAAAAGGTGAGAGAAGCTCATGGTCTTCTAGTTAATGTCTCATTTAGTCACCATTTCTGAAAAGCTGAATGATACAGTACTTTTATTTCTATGTTCCAAGTTAAATGGGTACTCATTCTGCCTAGTAGATTTTGTGTATCTAAGCATTTTGAAAGGGCAAGGTCATAATCTCTGTGGTGTTCCACAAGGCACTATCCCTCTTTGTTTTCCTTTGTTTTTAAAGCTGAGGTTAGTTTCAGGGCGTATCCCATCATCATTTCTATAAAGATGAAACATGGCACTGATGTTTTTTGTCTATATTAAAAAGAGATTAACTGTATTTAATCATGTAGAGCCTGGAAAAAAGTAGCTATTCCAGCATTTTGAAGGAGAGAGGAGGTCGTTATCTGGTGTTCCACAAGGCGTAACCCTAGGTCCTCTTATTTTGTTGTGTTTCTTATTTTGTTGCCGTTTCTGAAAAGCTGAAATATAACTCTTTGATTTGTTGTCTCTACTCAAAGATTTCTGTGTATCCAATAAAATACTGGCTGGTAAGAAGTGATTATGTCGGTATTTTGAAGAGGAGAGAAGGTTAATATGTCTGTTACTGGGTGAAATAGTTTGAATTTCTATTGTTCTTTCTTTAAAAAAAAACAAAAAACTGAAGCTTATGTCATTGCTGTTTCTGAAAAGCTGAGACACCACATTGGTATTCTGTGTCTGAATATTTCAAGATTAGCGCGGATCCATTAGTGCACCTGCTGGTAAATACTGAACATCTTGTCATTTGGAGACGAGCTGGCGTTAAACTCCAGAACAGTTCATGTCAGTTCACTTTATTTTCTTTCTGTCTGCAGCTCTGTTCTTCAATAGGAACAGTCAGACAACCATTCTGATGTCAGCTTTTACCTGTAGCTCAAATACCTGGTCCCGCCCACCAACACCTGCCAACACACACACACACACACACACACACGCTCGCCAAAAACCTGTTGAACTGCACTGAAACAACACTGACCTCCTTATTCTAAAATTAACACCACACATAAATCACAGGCTCTACAGTAAAGCTGATGTAACAGCTGTAGAGATTTAACAGTATTAGTTTGTGTTTCTGCTTCAGGCTTCAAAACAAAAACACATCAGCTGTCATTAAATATCTCGTAAATCCCCAGGCAGAATAAAACATTAATGCCAAAGCTGTAATTTACATCAAAAGCCCAGATTGGAGGCAATTAAGAGACAGACAGACAGAGTGAGAGTGCAGGTGCTCACCTGCCCAAAGGTCCCACGGCGACCGTGCAGTTCCCGCCCAGCGTCAGGTTCCCGCCTTTTGTGAAAGCCTCGATGGCCCGCCGCTGGTTCAGGATGATCACCAGGTCTGACACCTGAAGGGGATCAGAAACGTACTTTTATTTATTTGTTTTGGATGCATGTGTTTGCCAGGTGGTGCACCGGTGCATTCATGGGCAATCTGACATCTGACCTTTGACAGCCGCCTAACAGAGAGCTGCATTCACGATCACCGAGCTGAGAAATTCTCATTTTTCTGTCCTGAATTCATATATTCTTTAAAAAAAAAAAGAACAAAAATAGCCAATGGGGTGCAAAACAAACACATTTGTTTGAATAATTTTCTTGCAGCTGTTTGCTTTATTCTGTCTGATGTCAAAGAACATTCCCAGAAAATTCCCAAAATGAGGAAAACTTCACCAACATTTCACTGCTTAATGAAATAAATCACTGAAGAAACTCTGTTTGTGAACGTCCTGTTTCAGACAGAGGCTGAACTGAGGGGCAGCATGAAGGACCAGGAGAGGATAAATAAGGAGTTTATAACTGGAAACCATTGGTGCCCCACTCCCCTTCCTGCAACACGTTTATAACACCCACCTCACCCGTAAACCGACCACGATTGTGCGCGACGCCAGCCACCCTGCACACAGTCTGTTCAGCCTCCTGCCCTCAGGGAGGAGGTACCGAAAACAACCAGACTCACTAACAGCTTCATACACCAGGCTGTCAGGAAGCTGAACTCTCTCCCCTCCCTCTCAGACACCCTAGACACCCTGAACCCTGACCTGACGCTTTCTCCACTCTTCTGCATGTTTACAAAGATATTCCAGTAGAGCCCAAGAATATAAATATAGAGCTGGAAATGCACAGAATATTTCCTCTTTAAAAAAACGTATATATTTCTATCTTCTATTTCTATGTTAAAGTATGTGTTTGCTCACCTCCACCCCGATCTCGAAGCCTCCTCCCAGACCAGCGATGCCGATGGCCGAAGGCGCCGACCAGCCTGAACACACAAACACAGTAAAAGCAAAGTGTTGATTTTTCTTTGGAGAGACTCCTCTTACCAAGAAGATTTAATTATATATCATAATTCTGTTTCTTTTCTTCAATTTTTAGGTCTTTGTATCAGCTTTTAGTTCCTTCCTCTCCTGTACAATCAATCTTTAACTATAAATTCATGTATAGATCAGTGGTTTTTATAATATGTGAATGTGTAAACAAATAAATATGATGAGATATTTATTCTACTGATTCACGTCTGTTCGACCAGACGTTCTTCAAATCTTCACAAACATCTCAGAAGCAGAAAGGTCCGTCTCTCTCCTGCCTGCATCACGTAGTAGAACAGAGCAGCATGTCCTGATGGTTTTTTTGTGTGTTCAGACTTTTTGTTGAGGAATAAAGATTTACGATGAGATTTTGTAATGATTCAGAGAGCAGTGGAGTAAAAATATTCACATCCTTTACTTCATCCTTCCCTCTCTGCTTCCTCCTTTTTTCTTCTCGCCAAAAAAAAAAGTTCTGAGAGTGAACAGATGGATGCTGCTAAATTTGACTCAGTCTCAATTAAAAAAAAATCCAAGAATTCATTGCTGTGGTTTTTCTTGGCGCTGGCGTTTCCAGATTCAGTTGAACTGCTCCTTTAAAAGCTGGAAACTAAAGAGCAGCAGGCGATGGAGTCGTCCGTGTGATCCTTGCCGACATCCGCCGCCCGAGTGCTGCAGCCACCACCGCCGGACGTGTAATTATCACCAGTAACCACATCAGATGACTGCTCCCAACGCCGCGGGGAGGTTTGTCTGTTTGTCACCACAGCAACGAAAAGAGATCACTGGAGGGGAAGAGCACACACTGAAACCCAGCCAGATGACCTCTGACCTTCCCCTCGTGTGCAGAGTTTGAATAAAAATGTTTTGTTTTTTTTGCGGTGGTCTTACGTCTGTCGGACAGCCTGGCGATGACGATGCCGCTGCCTCCTCTCGCCGTGATCATGAAGCCGGCCTTGATGACGGAGATGATGGCCAGACCTTCTGCCTTCGCGATCACATGAGCTGCAACACACACACACACATTAAAATACACTCTTAATACATTAAACACGTCTCTTCCTTCCATCTCCGTCCTCTAAAAACGCTGCCATCATTTTATAATTTTAGGGACGACTGAATACAGAAACAATTACTACTTTTACACAATTACACCTTTTCTAAGTGAAAATGCCAAATATCTGCTGGTTGCAGCTTCTCAAATGTGATGATTTGAAGCTTTTCTGTGTCATAAACTGAATATCTTTAAATGTTCAACTGCTGATGAGACAAAACTCTAAACTCTAAGACATCATAACTTTTTATTTTTTGAACCTTTTAATATTTAAAGAGGTTCATTTTACATTTTGCAGTTTCAAAAACATCATCAACAACAAATTCAAACAGAAAAGGTTGGTTATCTTCAGGAATAACAGTATTAAAGTTCGACTTTTGGTGTCTGAATTAAGTCCAAATGTTGTAAACTTTATTAAAAAATGTAATCTTTTATTTAAATTTGAAGAAAACCGAGCCAAAATTAAGGATGTAATAAATATGTATCTAATAAAAGTTAAGTCCTGGCTGTCAAAACTCTTTACTGTCACAGTTTAGAGCTGCTGTTCTTTGGAGCTTCAGGTTTGCAGATTAAAAAATTTAAAAAAATATTCAGGAGGCAAACACTGATCTGTGATGTGAAAAGAGACAGAACATATGATGATTTAAGAAAGTTAATTTTCTATGAAATGTATCAAATCTTCTGCTGAACAGATGATGAGTTACAGGAATGTGTGTTTAAATCAGACGTGTTTAAGTTTGTTCTAACTTTGTCTGAAAAGCCGGGAACATAAGAAATGTTTACTCTGGTTTCTGCAGAACTACACGGCAAATGTTTTAGTTTTGGACTTTTGGAAATGTAAACGCAGCAGTCGGGTCCTGGCTTGAATTTACAGCTGTATAAATGACACAATGTCATTATAATAATAAAGAAAATCCTTCATGCATTCACTCCAGAAATGACGGGTTGAATCTGAGCAGAGAGAATATGTTGTTTTCATTACTGGACACTTGAATCTGAGCGTTTGAATCCTAAAAACATTCTTCAATTTGACAGCTTGACATTCCTGTAAATGATCTTTTTCTTGTTAAACTTGTTGGAACAACTAAAAAAAAAAACAAAAAAAAAAACTCTACAACATCTTAAAATTGAGTAAAATTAGTATGAAAAGCTGTCATGTGTCAAAGGTTGGCATTTGCACTTTGTCACATTTTCAGGCTTTTTTTTTTTACGCGTTCTAAATCAATAATGTAACAAGAGTTTTGCTGTATTTTGCTAAACAGTGCTTGTTTGTCACATGTCTTAAAACATGTTTATAATCCTCAGGTCTCAATAAAACGTTGCGGTCGAGTCGTGGAACCTACGGGGGATGAGTTTGTCGGGTCCGTTCCTGTTGGAGATTTCGGTGAAGTCTCTCAGGATCTTGGCGGCTTTCTTGGCCTCCGACTTCAGATTGGAGGGGATGGGGTTACTCACTGCGGACGCACAAAAACAACGAGACAGTTTGAGCTTTTTCAGCCAAACAAACAGTAAAAAACTAAAACTTTTTGTCAACATCACACCACAAGACCAACATGCCCTTATTAACTTCATCTTATCTGATCTACATCAGCAGAAGTTGAGCAAACTTTATAGAAAAGTACCGATTGTGAGACTTTTATTGGTACTGTGAGCTTCTTGTTCTGACACAGCAGCTTTATCTTGAGATCTGAGGATTTATCACACTGAACCACATACTTTATTATTTTTAATGAGAAATTTAAGTCTTGGTTTGATCCACAGAGAAACTTTACATTCAGGTGATTCAGGCTGAAACCACACTCTTCATACAAAACTGTTAGTTTTAATTACAGTTTACAGCTCAATATGGTGAATTTAATTATAGTAGTTGAAGTCAAATAGTTGATTAATCTGCAATTAGTCATGCCAAATATTTCCTGGTTGCAGCTTCTAACAATTTGAGGCTTTTCTTCATCAGACATGATGGTGAACTTGATATCTTTGAATTTAATGGTTCATTGGACCACATAGATATTTGAAGATGTCACCTTTGATTTTGGGAAATTATAGTAATTACTTACTGACATTTATAGACATAATAATTATTGCATTGATCAAATAAATGTTTTGAATATAAAAATCAGATTATTGCAGAAAATCAGGATAATCAAGGAGCATCTTGGTTTGATTGACAGCTGTCTCAGCCTGTAACACCTGAACTCAATCCTCTTTTGTAACAAACATTATTTGATACATTTTTAAAAAGTTTTGTAACATGCATGATCTCTGGCGTGTCTGCTGTAGCTGGAGGGCGAGGTGGAGCTGTGTTGGTGCAGCTGAAGGAGAGCTTTGTTAGCGTGTTGTAGCTCAGCTGAGGATGGGATGTTCCAGTGTGTCGTTGTGTCATGTGTTAGGAATGTGCTGGCTGCAGCAGGCGGCATGTTGGCAGACTGGTCTGAGTCTGCTGTCACAGTTTTGGGACTCTGACAGCAGATACAGGAAGCTGGCACTACAGGTCAGGATCAATAGTTTCAACCTAGAACTGTCATTTTCCACCAAGGAGGTTCAGCTTTTAGTCTCCCCTTATTGTACGTTGATGTATCGCTCAAAAACTTAGAGGATTAGGTCCTGAACCAAGAACAAACCTTTAGCTTTTGGTACGAATCCAAGATTTTTAAGGGAAAACAACTAGAAACATGGTGACGACACTAAAAGGAATCCTGACAGGTCAAGAAACACAAGCAATCAGCCAACCAGACAGACTATAAAACCACAGAAACTCTGACTAGAACCTACTCATAGACTAATAGAACCTAAATTACCACTAGTAACACCTCAAATATGACAAAAAGCTTTAGGACCCCCCTCATAGATGACTCTGATCTCCTCATAGGTGGTAAGATGCTCTTTTAGTGGTCTTTGGGGAGGTTCTAGTAGTTGTTTAGGTTCTGGTCGGCTGCTCATTTAGGTGTCTGTAGTGGTCTTTGATCTGATTCTAGTACCTGAGGAGGTTCTAGTCCTCTAGAAGGTCTTTGAAGTGGTTCAATTGGGGTTTTTTTTTGGTACTTGTCATCTGTGGAGGGTTAAATGAAGAGGATCTTGTGGTGTTTGAGGATGTTCTAGCCATCTCTGAGGTTCTAATGGTCCACATGGAGGTTCTTTTAGATTCTGTTCATCTATGAAGACTTTACTTTGGTCTTCGAGGGGGTTCTAGTTATTTTCAAGGAGATTGTACTGCTCTTTGAGAAGCTTCTAGTGTTCTCTTATGATCTAGTCACCAGTGAGGAGATTTAGATGATTTCTGAAGAGTTTCTTGTCTCAGAGGAGGTTCTAGTCATCTTTTAGGCTGTGTAGCATCTAGTCAGTAAGTCATTGGAGACTATGGTTCTCCAGGAGGAGGTTCTATTGGCCTGTTTTGGTTCTAGTTGTCTGTTCTAGTGTTTGTTGAGGAAAGTCTACTGTAAATTCTACTGGTATTATTGTTTCTAATTAATGTTTATAGTGGTCTGTAATGGTCTTTGAGAATGTTCTGGTCATCTATGAGGAGGTTCTGGTGTCAACAGAGTAAAAATAGTCTTCTGAAATGTCAATTCCAACAAAACAGCAGTTAAATATGGCAACTGATTAAATGGCTTTATGTGTATTAGTGTAGAGATAATGAAGGATCAGTTGTCAGTATTTCCGTTCTGTAAACACAATGACGTGGAAGCTTTATTATTCAGACTGATGTAGGTTGAGTCATTAAAGACCAAAACACACGCTGTTTGTTTGACGCAGTGTTGTGACTCAGTCATTAAGTAGCTGATGAGCTCACTGAAAGGTGATACAGATCTGAAAATAAACCTGAATGGAGGAAGAGTTTGATTGACTGGTTCATAACATAATTAAAACCATTTTAATTAGATTTCATTCATTCAAATTGCAACATAAATTAAATTACCCCCCCCCCCCCCCCCCTCAGTGAATGAATTGCAGTGTGTGACATCATCCCTGTCACCATGACGATGCTTCATCATTTTACCTCAAGCCAATTACCTGCTAAATGACTAATTAACCAATCATCATCCCTGAGACCAAACTCAGTCACAGCAGAGCTAATTAACACTTAATGAGAGCTCATTAATACTAACGAGCTGTCAGAGATTCATCACAGCAGTGCTGCCGTGCGGATGGCCACGTGCAATCCATCCTATATTAGATCAATATTTTCTCCTCATTTACATAAAAAGAGAAGTTATGAGATCTGAACCTCCTAAAACCAGATCAAAGACCACTACCAACTCCTCGATGATATGACACAAGACGACTTTATTGTCATCTTACACTGAAATTCGTTTTGCAGGAAGTTCAGTTTAAGAGGTCGACACAGATTAAACAGTTACACATGTGACACTTTTCACAGATGTACAAAACACATCAAACAGTCAGTACAATCGTACACATCACATCGTATCCTCTGGATTCAGACCTCAGTCAGCAGCACTTCATCCCCGTTAAGCAGCAGGATTGACTGATATATACGAGTTTAAATTGGGAGACTCTGAATCACCTGTTAGACGGTAGAAGTTGATATTCTCCATTTAAAACATGTGAGGAGTCAGAAGAGAAGCTGTTAGTGAGTCTGAGCTGTTCTTATTGTGAGCTAATGACCAGCTGACTAGAATATAAAACAACCACTGAAACCTCCTCCTGATCCTAAGAGACCACTAGTAAAGACCAACAGAACCTCCTTGAAGACCTCCTTGAAGAAAATCTTCATTTTGAACAGAATCAACCTCCTCAGAGACGACAAGAACCTCTCAAAATTCTACTACAAACTCCTCATTGGTTAGTTCCTAATAGAATCTCCTTGAGGAAGACTAGAACCTCCTCAAAGACCAATAAAAACTCCTCACAGACAAATAACACCCACAAGATAACTAGAAACCCTTCGGAGACGACTAGAACCTTCTCACAGACAACTAAAAACTCCTCATTGATAACTAGATGCTGACAGACCACTAGAACCTCCTTGAAGATCACTAGAACCTCTTTGAGGATGACTAGAACCTTCTCAATGACAACTAAAAACTTCTCATAGGTAATTAGATCTTGAAACACCACTAGAACCTCCTCAAAGAGCAATATAAACTCCTCATTGAAAAATCACACCTGAAAGACGACTAGAACCTTCTCAACGACCATTAGAGTCCGATTGAAGACAACTAGAACCTCCTCATGGACCAAAAGAAACTCCTAAAAGATACCTTGAACCTCTCCAAAGACTGCTAGAATCTCCTAATTAATAACTATAGCCAAAAACAGCCTCCCCAAAAACAACTAGAACTATACAACAACAAACTAAAAACCACCAGAACCTCCTCAGAGAACCCAAAGTCTGACAAGCTGTTCCCTTTTCTGTAAAAAAAAAAAAAAAAGTTCTCATTTTGTGTTGAGTGGTGCACTGTTAAACAACATGAGACTGAGATATGCAGCAGCAGTTCAAACTGAGCCTCAGTGAGTGATTTCAGCAGTTTTACAGCTAGAAACGTGTTCTGTTAGAACCTGTAAATCCTGCGAAACTGGATCAGAGTCAGAAAAACAGAAAAACAGAAGAGAACCAGAAATAAAAGAGAATCACAGAGCAGAGTACAAAGATAAATGCAGCAGAGATCTGAAATGGTTTCAGATCAATCCTTCAGTTTTTATAAACTTACTTCTCTGTCTTTTCCTTCTTTTCCTGATCTGCTCTGGATGTTTACCTGCGGACAGGTGAGCTGCGCGCGGCTCTCTCTTCTCCTCACTTCACTTCCGCCTCACCTGATCTCTCCCACGTTACTAAAAAGATTTAAAAAATAAATAAATAATTATTATAATAATAAATCGAGCCCACCTGGACGGTGAAAGCAGGTGGGCGGGGCTAAATGTAGATGATTATCAGCGACCTCAAACACAAACAGGTGAGAAGAAATGAATTAACGGTTTGAGTGTTGCTAAGGAGACAGGCGCCGCGCGGACAGCCCGGAGCTGCTGTTTGGCATCAGCTGGGCGCGTTCCCGTGTGGGACGGTGGCTCGACTGGGCGCGTTCATGAGGGGAGCTATTCGTTTTCCCTGAGTTTAGTCTCGCAGGTCGACTTCGCTCTCAGGCTTCCAGACATTAAATAATAATAATAATAATAATTAATTAATTCATTATATATTTTTTAATATAATTATTAAAATGCCAGATTGTGCATAAATAAAATGCATATTTAAATTTTTAACTTTATCTGTTACAATTTACTTATATTCATTTTGTTTTGTTTTAAATTTTCAGCTATATTTTTACATTTTTCTTTAAAGCAATCTCCTGTTGTTTTTAAATGTGCTCTATAGATAAACAACATGCACAAGAGACACACAAATCTATCCCAACCAAACAACAACAGTATTTATCACTGGTAGTAGTTATTAAAATTAATAATAGCAACTATAACAAACAATACAAATGAAAGAAGGTAAAAAAAATAATAATAATAATAAGATGGAGGAATTAAACTGATTAGAAGAAGAGAGAAGGGAAAAAAATGTAAATCCTGGCTGGTGGGGATGCCTGTGAGTCTGAACTCAGGGAATATAGATTAAAATACCTGTCAGATAGAGATATAACTATAATTATTATATAATATTTGCTGAGTATTCACTGTTTAATATTAAAATGCTCACTGAACAGTGAATACTCAGCAAATAGTACATTATGGTTGTATCTCTGGTCTCGATTTTATTTTTATTCATTCTATTTGTTTTTATATTTGATTTAGTCTGTTTAGTCATTGTACATAATTTAATTGTATTTGTTTCTTGTACCTGCTCTATCCTTCTTTAAAACTGACTCGACTTTCCTTCTAGTAAATCTGTTGTGCTTTGGCCTTCTTTTAAATAGTGCAAACTTTAATACTGTCGCTATAAAGTCCTTATTATTGACTCACTGTGTTCATTTATGATTACTAAATATTATTGGAGAGATTTTCTGTGGGGTCCTGATGCTCTTTAACCGGTAAATCTTTGCAAAAAGCTGTAATTTCTGAAATGAGAAATAATAAAATAAAGAATGAACAGATGTAGACTGTTTATTAGTCGTTCCCTTATGAATAAACCTTTGAATATTGATGTTCAGACAAATTTCTGAAATCTACATGAATTCATCACACTTGAAATGCTGTTTCACACGTTATATTACAGGTGAAATTATTGTTTTTACTCCTGATGTGATACTTTTCACATGTCAAATACCAGAAAATCTTCGTTGTTGTTATTGTTGTATTTTCTCTGTCACGTATGAATCAGGTTTGGATGTATTTCTGGACATGGATGTGTTCAGACAGCAGGTCTCAGATCAGTTCGGGAGCTGAACCTTCCTCTCTAACTGCACATGGAGATGCTGAGATTCATTGCAAACCTTCCCATGTTTGGCCAGAATCAGAAACCACCAACATTTTCTCACGGTTAACGTGATAATGTTACGTCTTACTATTAATCCGCCTGCAGGGAAACAAGCTTCTCTCCTCAGGGAGGCCGGAGGTCAGGAGCCAGGAGAGTCAAGGGAACCAGTTTCTTTAATAACTGTAGAGCAGCCATATCAAACAGTTATTTATTTGTTTCTTCACAAAGACTTCAAAATGAAACTGTTGAAACACTATATATCTGAGTAATTAGAGTAATAGCTGCAAGCACAAATTCATCAACTGAGCTTCGGTGCAAAGAGAAAACATCTCTCTCTCTCAAATTACATCAAGTTCCACAGTTTAGAGCCGATAAAGTTCAGTAATGTGAGGCTTGAATGGTGCAGAGTACAGTTAATGTGCAGGTCATGGTGGTGACATGAGAGTCGTGGGACCTAATCCAAGCAGAGTCGAGACAAAAAGTCAAACACGCAAAATGAGAGACGAATTTAAAAAACACTTGTGTCTAAAATGATGCAAAAGACATGCAGGATATTTGCATTTTATTGAAATGATGCAGCCATAAAAAAACAGGGTCTTTGCAGTCTGTTTATCTTAAGTTAATGTGAGGGAGGCTGCCAAGGAAAACAACCCTGTAGGTCTTAAATTCAGTCACCAAAAACGACCCATAGTTACGTTTGAGTGACAGACGCCATCTAGTGGCCGTAGTCATTATGACGTCTATATAAGGTGGGCTGGGATGGTAAAAAGTGGCAGAAAGTGGAATTAGCTGCTTCCTGTTTGAGACATTTTTAAAAAAAAAAAACCCTAACATAATGTTTACTGTTGCCATGACGATGATGGTGGCCTAACCGCATTACACATTTTAACGCTGCGCTGCACAAAAATGTTGCAACAACAAAAACACATCATAAAACGTTATTTTTTTAACAGTGATTTGTAACAGTTTTGGTAAGCGCCATGTTACGCTCCAACGGAGCGCAGGTACAAACTATGTGGTTGTTTAATTTGGAGGACTTGTTGGAGCTTAGTGGTGTAAAAATGTCCTTCCATGAATAGACCAGTGATTGTGCAAAGAAAACATTTACATCTATAAGAGATAGTTCCCAAGGGAATAGAGAAGGGGAGGATCAGTAATATCACATTTTAATCTTCTCTGTGTGTGTGATGAGCGAAGGCCGCTACGCCGTGTGTGTTAGCAGAAATGTGGAAGAGGCCAAGTACGACTGATACATGTGAGATAAGTGTGAGACACCTTTGTTTTCTGATGCTGAGTCATGTCTGGATTATTACCAAAGTGTTAAGATCAAGCAAGGTGAGGTTCAGCAAATAAACTCGGTCTGCTTTGTGTTGCTCTTTATGCAGAGTAAACCTACTCACACTGAACTCTACCAGCTTTGAGACTTTCTCTGATAAGTTTTGAGTTTAATACTAAGTTGTGGGTGACGTGAAGATTCATTGGCCCATCTGAAGATTTCACTGTTGAGCTGCAACTTTGGAAGATATCCACTTGATTTGACTCATTTTAATGGCTGAAGCTTCATATTAGCTTCAGATGGACTTCTGAATATTCTTTTGCAAAAAAAACAGGACTGTGGACTCTGTTGTCCATCTGAAAGCACATTATGAAGGCATCTTCTAATGGTCAGTAGGAACAGCAGGAATGATTACCGCATGAATCATTTGGACTTCTGACTTGAAGAAACGTGAAACTATCCTTTAAGCTGGTTCAACGAGTTAACTGAATGATAATCTCAAAGTGGTTTCATGAATTGTGAGTTAACTTTTCTAGCGATTAGTCCAGTAAACGTACAGTATCAAGGTGAATAAACACACTAACAAACCTCACAGTTTCTCTGTTTGAAGAGTCATTTCTTCATTTGACACAAAGACGGCTTTTCATCTCTGAACAATACCGTAGATTCGGGTTCGTACAGGAGAGCACATGAATGTTGACCTGCTCCTCAAACTTGATGACATCAAACGAAACCTCTCAAGTTCCCTGATTAAGTCTCTTCTCAGGTCTGTGTACATGTTCAGACTGACTGTTCTTATTATTAAAAACAGTTTTCCAAACATTTCTCTTCAACCTGAGTGACGGTCTAATTATCCGACAACTGTAGGAATGTTCAGGGCCTTCAAACCCCAAACAAAATTATTTGAGATTATCACATCATGTTTTTTTTTTGTAAATGTCTGAATACAGAAGAACTGAAGACACTGATAACAGTCTCATTAGTCTGTGAAAGCGCCAGTCCATCCGTCACAGCTGAAATGACATTAAACTAATGACGCCAGAAAGAACAGCTATGAAAATCTGATTTGTTTCAGGAAGAACCAGTCTGGAATAAACGCCTCAGGAAATATCCGCTTACATCAGCGTTTATCATGTCTTTCCATGTCACAACTTTTACTAGCATTTCAAGTGTGTTCACTCCACAAGCGAGAAATCCGAAATGTGCATAAAACTGGACCAGAGGGGATTTAAAAATGTGAAGAGGAGTCAGAACTGAGTGAGCTGTTGGAGGATGAAGACTTTTCGTCTTTACTGTAAGGCAGCAGTGATGTTCTCCAGGCTGAAGGAGGATCCTTCTGCTGTCAGTCTGGTATTTATGGTTCTCTCTACACCAGGAGCAGGCTGGCTTTTATTAGCTTTAGCCTCCAAACCTGCTCTTATCTCATCTCATCTGCTGTGATCCTCCAACAGCTTCTATTCAACAGGTTCATAATGTTTACTGCATAGTTTCCTGCTGTTGTGCTGCTGAAAACCTCCAAACTATCAGCTGGTTGATCCCAAAATACACAACACAGAACTAGAGGCTATTGACGTAAAAGTTAGACACACATTTTTGAGTTCAGACAACAAAACAAACAAATTAAGCTACAACTAGAGATACAGCATCTAACATCGAACTAAAATCTAAATCTTTATTATATAAGTGAGCAATTATGATGATAATAATGTTTTCTGATACTGTTAAATCCAGTGATGGAAAATAACTAGTATGCAGATACTCCATGTGATGCTACTTTCTACATTTCAGAGGGAAATATTGTACTTTCTACTCCACTACATTTATTTGACAGCTTTAGTTACTTTTCACATGAAGATTTGACACAATGGATAATATAACAAGCTTTTAAAATACAACACATTGTTAAAGATGAAACCAGTGGTTTCCAACCTTTTTGTCTTTTGACGTCTTACAAAAAGCAGTGTGTAGTCGGGGTCACATTTCACATGTCTATGAGTTGTTAACAGCTCCACCAAATAGTGATTTTTCCCTCTAAACTTCTCACATGCTTTCATTTCAATAAATGTTCAAATGATCCAATATTTCAGCAAAAATCAAAGATATCAGAACGTTGTTTCTTCTTCTTTCCTCTTGTAAACAGTAACAGTGAGCAGAAGGTAGATCTCAGCAGGTTGATCTTGAATAACAACAACCTGCAGGATTCAGAGGAGCAGCTGCTGCAGACTGATTAGACCTTCAGAAACGTCACATTTCAGCAAAAAGTCCAAAAACTGAAAACAGATTTGTGTATCAGAACTTTGTTTTTTCTTCTTTCCTCTCCCATTAATCATCTCACGACCCCTCAGATTTATCTGCTGACCCTTTGGAGGGCCCCGACCCCTAGGTTGGGAACCAGTGGACTAAACTAGCTAACTGTATATAAAGAAGTGTAAACTAGCTCCACCTCCAGCAGCTACAACAGTAACATGCTGCTCTAACACTGATGCTTCAGTATTAATAATCTAATGATGTCATATATAATAATATATCAGTCAGAGGGACCAAAGCACTACTTTTACTGCAACACTTTAACTACATCAAGCTCACAATACTGATGGACATTTACTCGTAATGGAGTATTTTTCCATTGCTCTATTGGTGCTTTTACTGCAGTAAAGGATCTGAGTATTTCTTCCACAGCTGGTTAAATATTTATATCAGGCTTTACATCTTTACATGTCACCTGCTGACAAACACAATTATTCTTTTTTTGTACCTCATACTCTTTCAATGAGGAAAAAACCCTGAAAAAGGCAGAAAAGAGATGAACAACTGAGGATAAGAAGAAAAGATAAAAAAGAAAGATGAAACAAAGAAGAGATGTTTAAGGAAACAGAGAAAAGGGGGAATTAAACAGAAGAAGAAAATGGAAGAAAACATGGAAAACAAGACAATTATTTCTTCTTCTCTCTCTCCGTTTTCTTCTTCCTCTCATGTCTTTATCTTTTTCTTCAATCGCTTCTCACATTTAATCCCTCCTCTCTCTCTCTTTAAATAGCCTGCTGGATAAACATTAGTCTCACTGCAGCCATTTGTCTTCTTAATGTGTTTCCACTGTGTGTGAGGCCACCATGTCTCCATAAACCAGTCCGATCCGCCTCAAAATCCTCCACTTTGAGTCATTTTTCATGAATTTCACTCTGAATTCTCAATCAACAAGTCAACTTGTCCTCCAAATCCTCTCAGTTCTTCTTCCAACTCCTCTACAAGTGATCTCCACAGTCCTTAAACTCCCCTTCAGCTCCTCTAACACTCTAGTCTGCTTCCTTTAAGGTCCTCCAGTCACTTACAACTTGTTCTTCCATCAGTGTATTGGACAGGAAGTAAAACATGAAGCTATTAAAGTGGTTAGCAAAGCAAATTTGCACACATTTAGACTCATTAGAGACTATTTACCACTTCATACTGCAGATAGTTTGATACAACAACCCAGCCTCTTATTAAAACTCTGGACAGGAAGCCAATAGGATCACACCACTGCCATTTTCTGAAGAACTTAATTATGTTTGGATCATTTTATTAAATAGATTCACCTTAAACTCATCTATTAATGCCTAAATAACCAGTTCATCAGGTGCTCTGGAGCCTGGTGGTTCTTCTCAGGGTTTACGACTCAACAGCCGAGTCTCACATCATGATGTATGATAGCTACGTTGGTCCATAGCTCAAAACATATTTGTTTCACAATAACGGCTCTAAAATTGTGAGATACCAGTTTTTTTTTTTTGGCCTGGAAGCCGGTCTAGGTGCATCTGCTGGGAAGTGGCCTTTCATAAATCCTCATTTGGACAGGCGGCTTTTTCTCTTCAGGGGATCAACATGTGGAACTCCTTATGGATCATGACTTGGAACATCTTAAACTCAAAGTGAAACAGTTTTGTAAAAGTCATGTAGTCGTGAAGGATCTGTTGCTTGTTGGTTTATGAAACGTTTGAATTGTTTGTGCTTTTTTGCTGCTTTATATGTACTTGTGTTTGTGCTATAATGTATGTAGACATATTGTTGAGTCTTTTATAGTTTAATATGTATTCTACTGCTGAGTTTTATGACTTCCCTCAGTCAGTTTTCAAATCCTCTAGTCCTCTGCTGTTCCTCCTAAAAGATTTTCTTCCTCTTTGAATCAATTTCCATCCTTTAGTCAAGTCATCCAATCCCTTAGAAGTCCTCAACTCCTCCAGTCAACCTGAGTCATCAAGTTTCCTATTGCTCTAGTCTCCTTACAAATTGACTTCCTGTCCTTAAATATTATGAGTCCTTTTCCAAGTCCCTTGAGGGTTATACTGCAGTACCGTAGTAACTCTAAGACCTCCAGGTATTTTCAGTTTATGAGCTGTTATCCATGTACTCCTCCAGTCCTGAACAAGGCCCCCTCACAGTCCTTCATTCCTCTCTGAGTTCTTTCCCGTGTCCTGAAGTACCCTATAAATCTTACTCCCTGTCTGCCCAGTTCTGCAATCCTACAAGTAATCCCCTCGATTCATCCATTTCACTTGAGCTCTTCCTTCCAGTCCTACACTTCTTTGAGTCCTTTTTTAAACTCCTCCATTCCTCTACAAGTCAGAGTACACTACTTAAGTCTCCTTTGAGTACTCCTGCAAAGTCCTCCCAGTCCTCAAGTCCACTGTGAGTCATCTTCTAGCTCCCAAAGAATCCTCTTTAAGTCCTCAAATCCCAACAAAACGTCTTTTCTGTCCTCTACAAATCATCTTCAGAGTCCTCCAGTTCCCCAGAGGTTCCCTAAAGGTTCCCTAGAAGTCCTTTAGTGTCCTAATAATCATCATTGACACAGTCCTTTAGAGCAGTGGCTCCCAAGGGGTTTCTGCATTAATCAAAGGGGTCAGGAGATGATAGGACAGGAGAGGATACAGTTATTTTTTCAAGCTTTTTTCAAATTTATTGTGGATTTTATCTCCTCAAGTCCTCTCTAGAACTGCAAGGTTAGTCAATTAATTGATTAGTTGATAAGCAGAAGATTAATGGTTACCTATTTTGATAATTGAATAATTGTTTTAGTCATTTTTTTGGCAAAAATGAAAAAATAACATGATAACTTACTGCTTTTCTTGGTTGAATGTGATGATAAACTGAAGATCTTCAGGGTTTGAAATGTTAATCAAACAAAACCAGACATATGAAGATTAACTTTGATGGATATTTTCTATTATTTTATGATATTTTAGGGAGAAAACAATCAACCAATGAATCAAGACAATAATGCATCATGTAATGAGGGGTTCCAGGTAGTTTGGGAAGCCCTTCTCACATCCAATAGTCTCTTATGAAGCTTCCTGCAAGTCCATAAGTGCTCCTCTATCTCAGGAGTCCTTTTCAAGAACCGCTCTCCTTTTCTTTAGTGATGAAATGATCAGTTTTCAGACAGGAACAGTCAGAAACACGCTGGTGTCTGATGTTTTCCCGTAATGATGGAGGTTGGCGAGTGCATCCTGTGGTGTTTTTCTCTGTTTACTTAAAGGGCTGAAAGGTGAGATGAGGACCTCAAACGTGGTCACATGGTCACCTGAGAGCACTCAGACAGCAAATCAGGAGCTGTTACCATGTGCTCTATATGTCGCAGTGACAGACTGTTAACGAACCTGTCTCAAACACCTGTCACTGCTCCAGTCTGGGTCATGCTGGCCACGCCTCCGAGCTGTCAATCAAACATCCTCGCCCAGGTATGTTAGACACGCGGTGTACCGGTGTATAAAGGCAATAAGTGCAAGAATGTGTTTATTTTAAGTACATGCAAACGACAGTAGCAGTTCAGACCTGGCAGAGGTTCAGGTGTAATTCATCACAGATTAGTCATTACCTGCCACAGCTGTTAGTCACCTCGCTGCACTGCTCCTCCTACACTGCTTCTATTGTTTCTACTGTCATTTTATATAACTTTACTTTCAAGGACTTAATTTAAAACCAGTTTCTACAGAAAACACTTCATGTTCCAGCTATGTTAATTATAATTACTCAGTTACTCATCAGACGCTTCAGAACCAAAATAACCACAACAAATAAAGACATCAGGAATATATATGTATATATGAACCCTAAAAGACAGATGTGCTGGGTTTGGTTGTAAAACTCACACATCTGTTAGCTAAATTAGTTCATCAGGATGAGGTGACATTAATTAACGTTGTGGTTTTATTGTGATCTGTGTAGTGCAGCTAAACGTTTATAAGCTCATTATAGAGCTAAACAGCGGGGGAAAGTAACTCAAGCAGTGCTCAAGTATAATTTGGAGGTAGCAATAAATTACTATTATTATTGGTTAAAGGACGAGTTCACAGTTTTTCTAGTGTGGCTTAAACCAACAGTCAGGAGCCCAGATGAACAGTAAAGCTGTTTTTTCTTGCTGTAATCATTCCTCCTGTTCATACTGACCATTAGAAGATCCTTCAAAATGACCTTACAATGGAAGTGATGCAGGACTAAATGTATTTAACAGTTTATGTGAAGCTAATATGAAGCTAAATCCAGTAGATATCTTTCAACATTAAAGTCTTTTTAGTGGCAAAGTCCCTCTTTTTGTTTCTATACTTCCACCTGCAGCTCAACAGGGAAACACAAAGAGGAGAATTTGATGCTGAAAAGACTGTAAATGTGTCAGATATCCACTTGATATGACTAAACTCAGACTGATGAAGCTGAACAGAAGCTTCACACACACTTTTAGATGCATTTTTTGTACAAAACGAGGATCTTTTAACAGCCAGTATGAACAGGAGGAATGATTACAGCAGCTGTTGCTTTAAGATCCTCTGTGATTAATAAATCTTATCTTAATATTTATACAATAATAATCTAATAAAACAATAAATATTATCTGGAATTCGGCAGTATTTAATACAACTAAACACTAACATAAGGTAGCCAATAAATCAATTGATAATGAAACCTCTAGAAAGAGAGGGAATCGCACAATTTAATATGTTAAATTGTTGTTTCTGTGAATTTTCATCAAAAATTAATGACTTTTATATCATTTTAAATTGTTTTTGGACATTTTAAGCTGCAGAATTCTCCTCAATTTGTTTATTGAGTTTGTAAAATATGCAAAATTTCAATTATATGGTTTTGTGTGAACTTCCATCAAACTGTCTCAGGTTACATAAAGCTTCACTGATAATTTCTTTATTCCTGCAAATTTCAACTAAAAACAAAGTTTAAAAATAGACCTGAAGACAAGAAGAGGGAAGCTGATGAGGAGCTGATAAAATTAGGAAACACGCTGAAAAGAAAATAGGTTAAAGGAAAAAAATAATCTGCCCTCTGTGCAGTCATGTGGACTGTTGCAAGTCAGGATTTATTCCTCTGATATCATGTGAAAGCAAACTGGTTTGATTCCCAAACCTCTGCTGAACTCTGTCACACAGAAACACATTCATCAACAACAGATCAGCTGTTTATGTCTGCGGAGATACGAGCCGAGAACAGTATTGACATTTTAAGCTTTTTATTCTGGGATGGACACGGGAAGGAAAAGTAAAAGTCCAAAAGTAGCCATGGTTGGAATATTTTTAAATTTTGTCTCAGGATCAGGAATGATCTGAGTATGCTGTGATATAGAAGAAAGGGAACGATAAGCTCTTTTGTTTTTTCTAGATAGTGGAGTACAGTAACTGAATTTAGAAAATAATGCAACCGCAGCTGCTCTCGGCCTCCATAAATAACTGTTTCCACAAATATGTATTATATGTATTTTAAGAAATGTTCTATAGAGTTGCAAATAAAATGTTACATATATGAATATGAGTGAGCATAGAAACGTTACAAATCATGTGATATCCGTCATTTTAGCAGGCAGCTCTAAATACTACAATTCCCATCAGCCTCAGCTGCTGTTGCTAAGGGAGAACAAGCCAGTCAGTGAATTTTAAAACACTTATTTGCTTGAAGGTAATTTGCTAATTTATGCTGCTTGACCTTTGAACTCTGAACTTTAGCTCAGTTAGTCCCGCCGACAGCTGCTAGCTGCTCCAACTGAGCCTCAACTTTTCTCTGGAAATACAGTCAGTCATTGTTTTCAAGCGTTATTCTGGTCTCAATCTCTAATTAATTGATTAATTAATTAATTAATGTCTCCTTTAATTATCATCTCACAGTCCTTCAGATTTATCTTGTGACTCTTATAAAGTCCTGAACCAGTTCTATTTAACTACAGTTTAGAGGTTCTTGTACTTGAATATTTCCACGTGATGCTACTTTCTACATTTCAGAGGGAAATATTTATTTGACAGCTTTAGTTACTTTTCAGATGAAGATTTGACAGATTTGATGGATAATATAACAAGCTTTTTTCAATAAATGTTCAAATGATCCAATATTTCAGCAAAAATCAAAGATATCAGAATGTTGTTTCTTCTTCTTTCCTCTTGTAAACAGTAACAGTGAGTAGAAGGTAGATCTCAGCAGGTTGATCTTGAATAACAACAACCTGCAGGATTCAGAGGAGCAGCTGCTGCAGACTGATAAGACCTTCAGAAACGTCACATTTCAGCAAAAAGTCCAGAAACTGAAAACAGATTTGTGTATCAGAACTTTGTTTTTTCTTCTTTCCTCTCCCATTAATCATCTCACGACCCCTCAGATCTATCTGCTGACCCTTTGGAGGGCCCCAACCCCTAGGTTGGGAACCAGTGGACTAAACTAGTTAACTGTATGACGTCACACCTCGATGCGTCCGTCTTTATACACAGTCTGAGGTAAAACTGTAGACAAAGAAGAAACTGAAGCTGATTCAACTCGACACATTATGTGTTTGAGTTTGCAGTCCGACCAGCTCTGCTGCAGTTTTGGCAACAACTCTAACACGCACACACACACACATACACACACACACACACCTTTTTTACAGTTTGCCTAATTACTATAAATGGCTGTAAGCGATATTTTGGGCTCATCGAGCCAAAGACAGACAGACAGACAGATCATTACCTACAGTTAGTTAAAGGAAAATCCCTGTAGACGTTATTCTTCTCTACAGAAATCATCACCAAACAATAAATAAAAGACTGTTTTTAGACTTTTTCAGCTCAAATTGGCTCTTTAACAGCATTAAAACGCAGGATTGAATGTTTCCTAAAACATCACTCTTTTTTTAAGGCTGCACTCTTCAATCAAATATCGCATCTGGAAGAAAACAACAAGAATCATTATAAACGTTTTCTCAAGACATCTTCATATCAGTTGAACATTAAAAAAAAATCTACGGGTTTGAAGAGTTAATCAGCAGAGAGGAAACGTTCACTTTAAACCTGAAACTGTGCAGCGGCAGCCAAAGTCAACAGAGCTGCTATGTGGTTCACCCTGTCAGAGACAAACAGACGCTGCACTGTGAGCTTCTGTCTGAGATCACATCCAGGGTCTCTGCTCTGGATCTAAACACACATCAGATGCACAAAGCCGTCTCCTTTTTGACCGATTCGCAGCGAACTCAAAGGAAAACACGGTTTCCGACATTTGACATTTTCCAGGACGTTTCTCTGATATTTTTTCTCCTAAAGACTCGTTGCAGAACCTCAGGGATCACTTCCACACTGGACGATTCTGCACCTCAAAGTACCATCGCAGGAAGTAGAGTGTCCTTTATGTAATGATGCTACTTTCTACTCCACTACATTTATTCAACAGCTTTAGTTACTTTCCCATTAATCATCTCACGACCCCTCAGATTTATCTGCTGACCCTTCAGAGGGGCCAGACCCCTAAGTTGGGAACCAGTGGACTAAAATAGCCAACTGTATATAAAGGATCTGAGTTCTTCTTCCTGTGCTGGGTGTTTGTGCTCCATCGTAATCCAACTGGCAGAAAACATTTGCTGGTTCTTACTAATAGAAACGATGGGTGAAAGTGTGACAGTGGCACCAAAACAGCTGGACTTTTAGGCAAAAATCAACACTGTGTACCTGTGATTGTTGTCCGGTTTGTTGTACTTTTGATGCTGAATCAAAAACGTCCATCAGATCATCAGAATTTGCAGATTTTCAGGTTTTTCAGGGTCTCTGGTGAAGCAAGAGATCAAGAAAATGAAGAGGATGCACAACCAAAATAAAAAATCTTAATTAGGGAAAAATCTGTATCAAACTGGTGTCTTTATTCCTTTTCAGTATGTACATATTGCACACGGGGCGGCAGCTTAAACAATATAAATATACTAGAATATTATTATAATTATTACTGTTGTTATTATACATCATGTAACATTAAACACATTCAGCATCTCAGATTTTTTCTGTCCTGCAAAAGGCAACAAAGTCCAATCAGAGTTTGTCCATTTATTTCCTCCGACAGCTTCAAATGGCACGTAACACATAGTTTAGGCGTCCATATTCCAAAAACAAGACAAAAAAATTAAAGAAACACTGTTGTCCTGCGAGACGAGAAGGAGATATTCGGTCCCAGGAAAGAGAAAGATGAAACCTGCGTTACTTTCCAAAGGAAAAAAATAATAATAATAATCAGCGATCCGTCTTGTTTCAGCTTGTCGTTTCCAGAAAATAAATCCTGCAGCTCCACTAGAACCCAGTGGAATTACCTCACCATCATCAGAGGAGGGCTCATTCGAAAGAAGAAAGCAGAAATCCATTTTTTTTCCATCAGTCTGAATGCGAGAGATGCGAAGATTATTTTTTCCTTCAGATGAGTAGAGTCCAGTGGAAAACAGCAGGTGAGGTGAGTCCTGTTGTGTAGACCGGATTCATAGGCCGAGGAGAGAAGAGTAGAGTTTGAGATGAGAGTAGAGTCCAGTAGAAGAGAGGTGAGATCAGATGGAGAAAGCAGAAAGGTAGAAGAAAGAATAAATAAAGTTTTTCTTTAAAAGATAAGTCAAGTAAAAAGTTGTAAAAGAGCTTTTTGAATGAAGTCCAACTGAGAGAAGTCAGATCGAGACGACCTGAGTCGAGTACTTCTTCATCCTGTTTTTTCCCCAAGTCAACTTTGAATGCACCGTGTTGTGTTCAGGCGTCAGATCTTGGCTCAGGCTGCAGCTTTGGAGCTTTGATGGATGGATTTGCACAAATTTTAAAAGGTTAATGATCAGATCTGCGTCATATTTCTGCTGCTTTCACACAACGAGTGTATAAAACAAAGACTTTCATAGGAATGTTTCTAAAGCTTGTACTGTTTTTTTTGTGTGTTTATGGTTTGAATCTCTGTGCTTTGGTTTGTTAGCTTACTCTGGGAATATGTGTAAAAGTGTGTCACATGTTGGTTGTTTTATGACAGAGTAAAACCAAACTAAAGCGAACGAAATTAAACGTGATGACAACTTATGGCAACAGAAACAAAGTTGTGTGTGACACAAACAAATCTCCTTTTTTTAACGCTCAAAAATCAATAGAAAACATTTAGGTAGCAGCTTCATGTTTATCTGAACTTCTCTCTCTGGTTTAACTGACAGATAGAATAGAATAGAATAGAATAGAATAGAATAGAATAGAATAGAATAGAATAGAGTGCATTCTGATCGCTGGTTGTTGATCGTCGTTAGTTGAGCTCATTGGCTGCAGGCGATGACAGCAACGCCTCGGAGGAGTTTGTATTGGCTGCAGATCTTCTGCTGCTCGTCAGTGGATGAGCCTGGTTAGGATGCCCCGCCCTCCTCGTTGTCTTGGCAACGCTTTCTGTCCAGAGGCTGTCGAATGGGAAAAAAAAGAGACAGAATAGCTCAATCAGACATACTGGACCCATCCCTTTAAGGTTAAAACTTAACACGAAGCCAAGCTGCGTCGGCCGTCAGCGGGTTGAAATACAACATAAACGCTCCACCTGTTCTCTCTCAGAGTGAGGAGGAGTGTTTGCTGCTCTGAGAAAAAAAAAAAAACATCCCTGAGAGATTTTTTTAAATGTACGGCAGATTTAAAAATCGGGAGCTGTGAAGGAGAATCAGCGCCGCCGGAACACAGCAGCTGAATTTAAGAGCAGCTGCAGCGAGAACGGCAGTGAAGTCAATTTTTCACGCTCTGCTCCCCGCTTCACTCATGACCTGAGGAAAATAAAAACAGCTGGACGTGACCTGGAACGACGCGGGCCATAAATTGGTCTTTTCGTGAACATCAAAGGAGTTACTCAGAGTCTCTTAGAGATGCTCGGTCACAGTTCTTCTCCAGCTAAATCAATAACAGTCCTTTGCAGCCCTGAGCATCTTTTTTCCACCATAAAACAGCTCTTGAAACCAACAATCATCTTCCCCGATTGAGGCTACAGAAGAGCGATGTAACAGTTTCATTGACTTTTTCAGAGCCAAGGTCAACAACATCCATTCTCTGATGTTCAGCTCTTCCTCCTGTCACCAACCCTCACCATCTCTGCTCCATTTTACTTGAGGAAATCCTCAATGCCCTGGACCTCAAATCATACATCTCCATTCACCCAAACTGTCACCCTCTCTATTCAAACTGGTCGTGTCCCATCTGCCATCAAGACTGCAGTCACCTGACCTCTCCTCAAGAAGCCCACCCTGGACCCAAAAGTTCTTGGGTCCAGCTCCAACCTCCCTTTCCTGCCAAAGGTGTTGGAGGTGGTGGTTGCTTCTGATCTTCAGGGTCACCTTAAACACAACAACCTATTTGAAAAATGTCAGTCAGATTATAAGCCTCCACACCAGACTGTCAGACTCGTTTGTTTCAGTCCCACTTTTCCAGTAGGATGCAGGTCTAGTTTGCTCCCCGTCACCTGTGGTGTTCCACAAGGATCGGTTCTCGGTCCCGTCGTATTTACCCTTTACATTCTCCACGTCCTGTTTACTCTCTATGTCCTGTTTACCCTCCATGTCCTGTTTACCCTCTACATCCTGTTTATCCCTGTTTACTCTCTATGTCCTGTTTACCCTCTATATGCCCCCCGTCCCCCTCCCATCCCCCTTGGACGCGTCATCAGCAGAGGTGGGATGTCTTTTCATTGCTATGCTGATGATACCCCGCTGTACATTAAAACTGCCCCAAATGCACACATTTCCTCCCGTTCAACAGCAGATAAACTGAAGCTCTCCTTATTGGCACTTCACACCAGATTCAGTCATCCCCCATACCTCGTCTCACCTTTGTCAGCCGGGACTTCCCCCTTTCCTCCTCAGCCAATAATCTGGGTGTCAGGTTTGACCTTCAGCTGACTTTTGGTGACCATATAAGACATCTTTCTACCAGATGCAGCCATGCCTTTATCTCCTGAAGACTGGACTACTGCGATGTGCTCTTCACAGGGATCCCTGGCAGGAGCATCCAGCAGCTCCAGCACATTCAGAACAGCGCTGCCAGGATCCTGATCAGAGTGCAAAAACACCGACTGGCTCCCTGTCTCCTTCAGGATTGACAACAAAGTCCTGTTACTCACATACAAATCCATCAACGGACATGAACTGATCACACCACAAACCTCCACCCACCCTCTCAGCTCTGCCAGCAGCTTGCTCCTCTGAGCCTCCAGTACTAAGCTCCACACCGTGGGGCCCTCACAGGGGCGGCAGGTAATATAAGCTAAGCCTTCCTGAAATTGACTGGGAAAATTAAAATAATGAAAATACCTGTAGCAGCAGTTCAACAGTTGAAAGGACAGCAACATGTTATGTGCTATCTGAAGTTAGCAACAATCTGACCAGCTTTACTTAAGGTGGACTGACCTTTAAGGTGGAAAGCACATAAGACCATAGACTCTTTAAAAAAAAAGCCTTTTCATTCAGGACGGCTTTTATATCTTAACTCTTATTACTATATTATTAATAGTGTAGCACTTTGAGTTTCACTATGAATGATAGTACAAATTAAATGTATTATTATCATTATTATTATTTCTATTAAACTAGAACAACACAGAGGAGGAAGGTTAAAGGCCGCAGATTAATCTTACTCTTCCATAATGTCAGGGGATTCACAAGCAAGAGCTTAAACTAAGACATCGGAGAAGCAGAAGCTGTGATACCCTTTGGACTTTTAGTCCAAAAACACTGGATACTACATTTCCCATAATGCAACTCCACTTTGAAAGTCTTATTGGATGCAGTATCTACAGGTTCTGTGAGTTCTGCTGACTACAGTTTTTAAAAGAATCACAGGTTGTACAAGCTCTTGGATCCTACAAAGTCTAAAAAGGTTCTGCAGATTTTGATCAAGTCTGTACGTTCTAAATGTTCCACACTACGTTCTTCATACTCTACAGACTCTACAGGCTCTGAAGACTTTACAAATATAGAGGTACTACAGACTATGTTCTACTGACTGTGTTCTGGTCTAAAAATTATTCAGAGTCTTCATGTTCCAAAGACTTAGAGCTCATGGGTTCTCCTGGTTCTACAGGTTGTATACACGTTTTAGCATAGAGGTCAAACAGACCCTGGGTTCTACAAGTTCTATGTGTTATAGAGTTCTGGTTCTGCTGACCACAGGCTGCTCAAGATTCTATGTGTTTTATAGACTTGAGTTTCCGTCTGGTCTTTTCTGTCTGTCAGGGTCATTTTGTGGAAACCTCCATCTGAACTTCTTTAAAACCAGATCAAATGTGGAGTTTTTCGGGTTCTAGTTATACATTTTTAACGGAACAATCGTCACATTGTGTTTCGGCTGTTCTTCTTCTTTGGTGTCTTTTGAGAAGGCTCCTCGCTGCCAGCGGCGCCTTGCGCTCTGGATGATGTCAGATATCAACGCTAATGTTCTGTTTTAGGGAAACATGTAGAGCGGTTCCTCTGCAGTGTGACTGGCAGCATGCAGGAACACAAACAACAAACATTTTTCTCAAAGAATTCTTTTAAAGATTGAAAAATACCAAACTTTCTATCATCAGACTTTTAGGCCTCGAGCTGATTTTAAATATTTTACATTTTTTATCCGCATTCATTAACATGTTTTACCCGTTTTGACCTTTGTACTTTATAAAGCTTTATGAAGAACATCTGATCGCGGTCAGCATCATTTCCTGGACATGACTGCACTTTGTTTCAGACGTATATTTCATCTGTATGTATAAACTTACCACTCGTCTGTCTCGCTCTGTTTATCTCTCTGTACAGCGAGGGCTGTTGGCCAGTCGAGTCAGCAGACGAGCACATCGTTTATAATCTGCAGAGGAAGCAAACAACCACTTTATCAGAGGTGAAAAAACACTTTATTCAAAACCTGATAGATTCATTACTGCAGACCCGATGTGTTATTAGAAAGTGAGAAAAGTGATGTCAGTACATCCTTAATAAAGACTTTCCAGGCTATAAGGCTCTAAAGACATCAGCATAGCTTGTTAGTCACCTGCATTGATAAAAGTTAATAAAACATTAATAAAAAAGGTTCTTAAACTATATACTATTAATACTACTATATATATATATAATATACTATATATACTAGGGTTTGAATACTTTGTGCAATAATGGTTTTATTTTTAGTTTTCAGGGTTTTTTTAAAGGGTTTTTCCCACCATAGATATGGAGTCTTACTTTATATGACAACTTTTGAGCAATTTCTTAAATCTGCAGCAAATGATGTTTAGTTCATTTCTTTTCATCAGTTGATTTGCTGACCTCGTTTCCACATCCAACAGTTACGGAGCAACATTATCACTCATGTGGAGTCTAAGTCCAATCTTCTCTGTCTTTCAGCTTCTGTTTCTGCTCTCTACCAACTCCTGAGGGAAATATCTGGCTCTTTAGCTGCTAAACGCTCCACTATGTTCACCAGCTAGTCTGAAAACGACGCTATGAGAGCCGCTGAGAGTGAACCAGAACAGTAAAGTTGCAGCCGGACAGATAAAAAATGAGCTGAAACTCACTATAAAGCTGCAGAGTCGCTGATAATCCTCTGTAGATTCATCACTACACATTAAAACACTGACAGCTAATAAACGTTCAAGAAAATACTAATTTAACTTAAAGATTTAAAGAGAGGACAGTTCAGCGTTTCTTCAGCTGCAGAGAAGCTGATACAAATATCAAATCTAATGAGATTAAAGTCTCCTAAAAATCAAGCAAAGCACTTTCGAACGGGATTTAAAAAACAACTAAACTAAACTATTTTTTATTTTGTAAACAACAACAGGACATGTTTGAACCTTCCTGCTGCTACATTCATGTTAACTGAAACAATCCTGCATGAACAGGCCACAACACACACACATATACACACACTAACACACACACACACACACCTCACCATATGTTATCTGTGTGATCGTGTCAGAACAGCAGCAGCTCTTATGATCTTAAATCATGCATGTAGCTCAGTGTTTATCTTGGAGAGACAGTGCGTGTGTGTGTGTGTATATTTATGTACGTGTGTGTTAAAACAAGTCTTATCCTGTTTTTGATCTCAAACAAACTCTTGCAGCAACACGACATGATAACATAGATGGGAATCGAACCGGCAACCTGATTGTGTGTGTGTGCGTGCGTGTACTCACAGGCAGGTATTGTGCAGTCCCTGGTGTTGTGGTACAGTCTGTTGAAATGTTTCCTGCACTTTGGGTTGAAGGAAAGAGGACCTAAAGACAGAATGAAAACACACTTTCAAGGTTATTGTCAGATAACCGCACGGCTGGAAAGTCCACAGTTACACAGTGTGTACGCAGGAAAACACGGCGATCTAAAAGGCCTTCTGTTTGTCAGATTTATAAATGTGCGTGTACACTTTGTTCTGTTTTAATAACCTCATTCACTGTGGTTCCAGGCGCCTTATTTACACTCCCACAATAATCCATAAATCATTGAATACACACCCTCTACCAGACGTTTTCATATCAATTTATACTTAAAAGATAATCCTGGTTAGATAAGCCTACATTTTTACTTCTTGTCAACAAATCTCATAGTTTGATTAAACTCTTCATGATGAAGGAAGATGTAATCCGGTGCAGCTGTGTGATTCACTGACGTGTTTTTCACAGTTTCTCGGCAACAATGAAATTTTATGTAATACGCTACGACAAATACCAGCATATAAAGACACCTGTGAGTCATACGGCGCTCTGGTTTTGTAATTTCTCTGAAGAAAAAGGTCAATATTTGGTTGAAATGCTGCTGATAGCAAGTTAAAAAAAAAACTGACGCATATCTTGTTAGTTAGATTAATGCAGGTGTTTATGTTTGATAATTGCGCTGCTCTCTGTGCGTTATCCATCATCAATATAAGTCACTGATTAGATTATCGGCGGTGTTCGTACCTGTCAGGTGTCTGATGAACTTCTCCTTGTGTCGTGGATCTCTGGCGTGACTCTCTGAAAGAAACACAGAAAACGTCCGATGAGAAAAAACCTGAGAGGAGTCGATACTGGAGTTTGTTTTCCAGTCTGATGATGTTTGTAATAAAGCAAAATAAAACAGAAGACAAGTCATCTTACTGTCACATTTAGAAACGGGACGTTATGTTGGTGATGAAGAACAGAATTAAACGGATTTTATTTGTTTTGTCCTTCATGTTTGAACTCCAGAGGTTGAGCAGTAAAACTTTCTTATTTGAGGAAACACTTTTGTTCTGTATGAGCATCTGGAAAATGTCTGATTAATAAGAAAATATGTTGTTATATTTGCAGCTTTTATATAGTTTTTCCGACTAGTGCATTTGTTTATTCATTCATTTAACCTCTTAAACTCTTGGTTTTCACAGTGAATGTTCAGTTTTTCATCAACATTTCAGGTGAAATTTACAAATTAAACAAAATTTTCCAGTTCAACATGAGTATCTCTGCAAATCAGTTTCATTGACTCTGAACCATAACGACTGATCCAGCAGGGTTCGGAGTATTTTTAAAGCTGTATTGGAACTTTTATTTATGTAAAGTATGTAAATATTTCTTCCACCACTCTGAATATATATAATTACATAACTCTGAACCTCTTTCAGCAGCTCTCTGTGTGAATTAAAAGGCTGTTTGTGCTCATGTGGGAACAAACCAGAAATATTTTTACGTTCAGATTTGTTTTTTTTTTAAAGGCGATGTATGAGAAATAAAACTGCTGAAGGTCAAACTTGTTACATAGGAGGAACGAGGGGGAAGATGATGATGATGATGATGATGATAATGCATGAGTTTGTACAACAGTGCTGTTGTTTCAAAAACACAGCAGCTTTTCTCAGCCTGCAGCAGTTTGAAAACTGTTCTTAAATCAGACCGAAGGCGACGTAAAGAAGGTCAAAGACGCCATACAAGCCACAATGACTTCAACCGTTCACACGAACAATCTCTTCTGCTTGTTTATGAATCCTTAAATAACCTGCGACCGTCAGTTAGATGTTTTTAATGTTTCCCACAAGAAATCTGCTCAGGCTGTTTCCTGTTTTCTCCCTTGAAGACGCTTCTTTTTGTCTTTGAGTTTGAATGTTATCCAACATTTATCTTCACAATTTACACTAGATTTCTCCTGTTTGTAATGTTCTGTTCTGTTTGCATTTTATTTATTGTTCATTTCACTTTGGTTTTTGGGCCCAACATTGTTTGTTAATCCTGTTTTTTGAAGCATCTTTGCATAAAAGGTTCTGTACAAATAAAGTTATCATTATTAAAGATGGAAAGCAGGAATCAGTTCACACAGTGCTGATTAATCTCTATGTATTTCACTGTATACAGAGTTTTTATCCGGTGTCTGTGGCGACTTTCCCACACTTGTGCACCAGTAGTGATGCTTTTTATGTCAACCAGCAATGATTGGTTTGCGGCTGTCAACCCGGATTGGACCTTCCTCATTGTGCACCAATGGCGTTGCGTCATCTGGGCGAGGACTGGCTCACATTAAAACCGTCAGGGGTCTGCGGTGATGATGTCGACAGTGTTTGTGTAGTTACTCTCACTGCCAGCACTTTAATGTAAGACTCTAAGTGTTACCCATGAGTCTGATGGTTCCTCCATTAAAAGGACAAGTTTGAGTTATTTCTAGTCTGTCTAATATGTGCGTGAGAATGTGTCTTGGTATTTCCTACTCTCCATACTGACCCTGAATGCAACTACACTGTAAGAAATTAGGGACAGCCCTCTTCAAAAAGTTCAACCGAAGCTAAAACAAGTCTACAGCAACCTCAGCTAAATAAATCCAGTCCGTATCTTCCAGAGTTACCGTCTCTTCAGAACCGAATTCCCTCTGAATAACTAATCTCGCTTCGTGGCACAGATACATCTGCTTAATCAGATACAGTGACAACAGGTGTGCATCATCAGGTGCAATAAGCAGTGAGTCACTAGGATCTGTTGAGGTAAGAAGGTAAACCTGTTCTGTAGTAAAATGACTTTCTGTATAATTAAGTTCACTCATGGCTGTACAGTGTGATCATAGATAAATAATGATTGTCAGCAGGAACAGAGGAATCCTTTAATTATGATGTTCCATTTGCTTTGAAAACTTTGCGTCAGTCCAGCTCACTCTGTGGCAACCTGAGCAGGTAAAAGGTCCTTCAGTCCTTCAGCTTACACACAACATATTCTTCATATTTCCAGCCTCTATATTTATATTCTGGTTCTCTACTGGAATAAAAACTCCTTATTTATCTTCTACTGGTCCTTTATGCAGCCCCTCAGTTCAGCCTCTGTCTGAAACAGGAAGTTTTAGCTCCTGTCTCTTTAAGGCCCCGCCTCCTGATGAGCCCGCTCTGTTCTGATTGGTCAGCTTTCAGGAAGCTTCCTCCGGCTCCGGAGGCTACGTAAACAAACTATAGTAGCAGGATTTCACTTCTTTTTCTCCTTCTTTAGTCCCAAATGTTCAACTTCTCACATCCATCCGTAACATGTTGGAGCTGAATCACATCTGAAATATGAGAGTGAACAACTTGAGCAACACATGGAAACACCTTAGCAACCACCTTAGCAACCAAGGCTGCTGAACAGCACACGAGCTGACATCAGCAAGGTAGAAAAAAAGCTGAAAGTTCAAACCCCGACTTTTGACTTGCAGGCAACATTTATACATATGTTCACCTCAAGTTTTGGAACCATATTTAACATCCAACATCAGAACAGGAAATAAATAACAAAACTACAAAAAGCTGAATCTGTCCCCTTGAATAAACACGCCTTTTTTTTTTGCATGTACTCCTTCCTGCTGACCTGCTTCCTCAACATCTCCTCTGAAGTCTTCTGCCCTTCATGTGGAGCAACAGCACCACACTGACTGCAGACCAAAGCACACTTAAACTATCCAACGCTCTGCAGCCTGAGTGTGAAACAGTTTAACATCCACTCTGACACGTGACTGAAACCCGCGACCATCAGGACCTCGGACAGCTCCGACATCGCTGGTGGTCTCAGGTTCAGAACCGCGGACAGCAAACCTTTCGACTCCAACGCAGCTCAACATGATGTTTGTTTACGCTGGATGAAGCTTTGGTGAGTCAAAGCAAACAGGAAGACAAAATAAACTCCTGTCCAGCAGAGGTTCTTTATTAATGTCGTCCAGATGTCTGCTGGAAGATAAACTGTGAAATTCCTTCTGATTACTTCTGCAGAGTGAAAGTCAGCTGCTACTTTTATTTATGTTGCCCCAAAATAACAGATTTGTCTCAGACGGCTTTAAAATCTGTCCATGTGTTTCAGTATCATCATGCATAAACCAAACCAACTTGAAGTATTTGTAAATTGTATATTTTTACATAAAGAGTAGCCTCATGAATCTGTTTTAATATTTTCTTGTTTATAACAAGCACAACTTGTACAAGGCCTTTTTTGTTCAAATGAAACACACAATATTTCATAATTTCTACTAAATGAAATCTGCTCAGGATCAGTGTGTTCTGGATTTGGGACCCATTTTTAGTCTTTTTTTATATATATTTGTATTGTGCCTTTAAGTTTCTAAAGTTTTGTGATGCTATTTATGTCATGCAACAGGTTTAACCTCTGCTGGATAAATCATTGACTCACATTAATTGGCTCTAAACCATTGAACGTAACTTTAAATACTAGTATAGAACCCAAAGACATGTTGGTGAAATTGGAAAATTGGTGCAAGTTGGTCAGTTTTGGTGAAAGATGCATAAAACAGAACATTGATTGTCTGGATTTTAAAAGGTGAATAAAGTCTGCACAATCTCAGTTTATTTTGGTTCTTTTCTCTCGTCTTCCACTTGCGTTCTAGACACCGTCGCAACCAAAGCTGTTTAAATCCTGTTTCCAAAACCTCTCCCAAGTAACAAGTAGAATAAACTCCTCTCTTAATGTAATCTTCCTCACAGGCTTTAAACACTTCAGTGGTAAAACCTCTCCTCAAGAAACCCAATCTAGATTACTCAGAGCTAAACAATGACAAAGACCTGTTTCTGTTTTAATTTCCTTGGTAAACATTCAGAGAAATGTGTTTTAAAATCAACAACTTGTTCATCTAACCAACAACAGCATTTTAGAAAAGCTCCAATGTGGTTATCGAGCAAACCGTTAGGCAGAGACAACACAACTAAAAGTCATAAGTGACCACAACTCTCTTAGACCTCAGAGCAGCGTTCATCACAATCCACTGTGAAATTTTAACTGACAGACTTGAGAAACAGGCGGGAACTTGTGACCGTTACTGTATCCAAAACTCATGGTTTTTAAAACGGTGTTCCTCAGGGAAACATTCTCGGCCCACTTTAGTTTTCATTACATACGCTCCCGCTTGGAAACATAATTAACCATCACCACGCCAACGACCATCTTTATGCTGACGACACACGATTCTACATCTCTGTATCACTGAATGACCCCAACACTCTGCATGCTGTCCTGTCTCACTGACATTAATGTATGGATGAGTAAATTAAAAGAGGAAATTCTTTTGATAGGACAAAAAGCAGCAAGAGAAAAAGTGCAATTAATGTTTGGTGGTCTTAGCAAACAGAACCAAACATACATTAGAAAAACAACCTTTTTTAACTCAGACAGATGCTGAAATGCTCATTCAGGCTTTTATGAACAGCTGTTTAGACTATCGTAATTCCCTTTTACTGAATTACCTAAAAACTCTAGAAGAAAACTGCAGCTGGTTCAGTGTCTTCACTGAAATAAAGAATGGATCACATCACTCCAGTGCTTAAGACGCTGCTCCGGCCACCTGTATCTGTCAGAACTGATTTTAAAGGTTCTTTCATTGGTTTATAAAACTTTTAATAACCCCACTTCTTTCTACATCAATTTTATTTCCCAGCCAGATCATAAAGGTCTTTCAAATGTTCCTCATGTGTCCCATAAAAGTACCGCTGAGGCCTTCTGCCTTCTGTTTTTATGGAGCGCGCTGCCTCTGGACGTTAGAAAGGAAACTTCTCTCTGTGATTTTCAAAGGAAATTAAAAGGCCCATCTTTTTAAGTACTTTTAAATCTTGCAAAAATGTATTTAATTCTGTCTATTTTTGCATTTATTTTTTATCTTTGTTCGTCTGTGTTGTGAAGCTTTGGGCTGTATGTTTGTATGAAAGGTGTTACGTAAATAAAACTAAGTTGAGTTGTGAAGTTTTCACTGTGAAATATTAGAATATAACATTTCCATCACACTGCATCACTGCGGTGCTGCATTTCATAATAAAAGACAAAAAGGAAGTTGCAGGATTAACATCTTAAACTCTTGATCTTGAAAACCACAAATGTCACCAATAAAGAGTTTAAGAGATTAATGCAACAACTACAACATGAAGTCATTTATTAAGAAATGTAGTACACTCTCAGTGTAGAGGCCAGAATAACATGATTTCCCACCGTTCGTTTTAAAATAAGAAAAATATGATGGAAATATAATATTCTAAAAGCTCAAAACTGCAGTTTGTTGAAGAAAAAGCAGAGATTTCAGATCGTGCAGACTTTCTTAACCTCCTAAACTCTTTATTTTGAATAATAAATGTTGTGTTTGATGCACTTTTCACAACAGTTTTTGGAGAAAAACCACAAATTCCACCAATTTTCCAATTTGACAAAAGTATCTTCGGAAACTTTGGTTTCTTCTAGTTTCAGTGAGTTTGAGCAAACAACATGATCCAGCAGAGTTTAAGAGGCCAAACACACTAAACATGTATGGGTTTACTTTTCCATCCAGTAATTTGTTCAGGATGTATTAAATATGGTTTCATGTGAGCAGAACCGCAGCTTTTTTTGTTGCTAAATAAAAAGGTCATGACATGTTTAAAATGACATAAATATCCTAAACTTTCCAAAGTCTCAGAGGGTGCAAGCTGCTCTGCTGGTTTGGCATCAGCAGGCTGCACTAATGGAGCGGACTGTAAATGCACTGAAGTGGACTTCAACATCTCTCTGATCTAAACAACACAAAGTTCCCAAGAGTCCAGAAACAGGCTGACAGGGACGCGGAGTTTCATCATTTCTCAGTTATTTCTTCCTCTTTTCTCTTCTGCACCAAACACACTGATCATGATTTCATGTGTTCATTCATTCCTAATGTTGACTCATGAATTACTGTATAGATAAACGACTGACCACAGACCACAGTGTGATAAAGACAGACTCCTTCACCCTTCACAAGCTTTTATCAGACCGCACTCAGTGTAGTATTTTTACTGTTTGTGGTGTTTAGTATCTGCATTACTGACCCAGTCCGTGGCTGGACCTGCTTTTTCTCTCCGGGGCTTTAACTCCGTGCCCGGTGAGTCCCGCCGCCGTCTCGGCCCTCGCCTTAGAGTACCGGCCGACCAGCTCCAGGACGCTGCGACCGTCCAGACGCCCGTCCGCCCGGGTGCTGGAGCTCCGGAGCAGGGCGGCCGCCGTGCAGCGACCCGCGGCCAGCAGCAGGACGAGCAGCGCAGACAGGACCGGGAGCCGCGGGACCAGCATCCCTGCAGACCTGCAGAGACACGTGACCAAAGTTTTATATCTGACATTTTAGTCAACAAGATGATTGATTGATTGATTGATTGATTGATTGATTGATTGATTGATTGATTTTCAACTCAATTAACTGGACATTTAAATCGTCTCTTTCTGAAGGTTAAACGTTTACTTTCCACCTTGGAAATAACAAATGATCTCACCACAAGGTGCGTTGAGTAGCCTGAGCTCACGAGTATATCACATGGTCTTCTTCTCTACTCAAGAGGCTGCTAAATGGACCTTGAGGTGATATTATTTGCTGTTTCCAAACATGAAGGAGAAGTCCTTAAAGATGCACTTTCATTTAAAAAAAAGAAGAAGAAAGAAAGAAACCACCATCATGTGTTGGGATGGTTTTCTTCCATATTTTAACTATTGGATGTTTTTCTGTTTTAGAAACTGAACCGAAATAAACTAAATTTGACAAAGATTTCATTGTTTTAGCTCCAAAACTTCAACAAAAAGCTTTTTTTTTAAGAGTCTGTTTCTTGTGATAATAATAACATAATTCATAAAGAGACTTTTTCTTTCAAAGTCATATTTTGTCTATAATTAGCAACAAATGACACAGTTTTCAGAAAAGGAACTTATTGGAAATGATTTAGAGATTACAGACAAGGCAGAGATTCCTTTTTGTGTTTCCTGCAGGACTTTTTTTTTTTTTTTTTATCTCAGAGATGGTATGCATGCATGCAACAGATAAAATGTTCCGTATCTGTTTTACATTTCTTCATCTACTAACACTTCAAAAGCATAAAAAAACAGGTGATTTAACTTTCCATTTCAAAGCAAAGTCGTTTAAAGTTGCAGTTTGGATTAAAAATTCATTTTGTCAGAACTTGTTGGCAAAATAATCGAAGTTTCCATGAAGTTCTATGAGAGTAATAAACTTTTTCTGTGTAAACAAAGTGACACTGAAAGTTAAAGTTACCTCTCTCTCTCCTCTCTGCGGCTCTTCGCGCGGCTCAGTGCGCCTCAGCTCCCCGGCGCACGGCTCACTAATCCCGGGTTCTCCCTCCCGGCTCGTCCCGGCGGGGTGACTCCCCCAGGTGTTTGATTTCCGCTTCTTAAAAATGCTTTTGTGTCTGTTTTTCTGTGTCTTATTATCCCGGGTTACTTTGGGTCCGAGCCGCGTGCCGAGCGCCGGGGCCCGGTGGCATCTTAGACCGGCGCGGGTCGGCAGTGGAGCGCGTGGAGCGGAGGAAGCACTTTCATCATCATCATCATCAGCCGGTTTGTCCCGCAGCAGCCGACACAGAGCCGGACAGATTCATGTCACAGAGGAATGCGGGGATTTCCTGACAGATGGAGACAAGCTGAAGTTCCGGGACGTTAATCTTTAATCACTTCTATCGATCAGGTTGATCAGGTCTGTCTGCGCCGCGCGCTCCTTCTCCTCTTCCTTCCTCTGTGGAAATAATCCTCCTTCTCTTCTCTGCACACGCACAACTCAATACAGGAAATACAGGAGGAGGAGGAGGTGGAGAAGGAGGGAGGTGCGCGCGTGCACGCGCATGCTGATTCCTGACGTGCACGCAAACACACACATGCACACACAAACACTACAAGTGAGAGTTTGACAGATCAGTGTTGTTCTCAGCGGTGCACCACTCCCTCTTAGTGGATAGACAGAAAACTTATTTTTACCTCTTCTGTCTCATCTTCTTCTCTTCATAACTCTGGATTTGTAGGTTGCAGATTACTTAGAACTTGTCTGCAATCACTTTTCTTGAGCCACAACAACTACTAGAATGAAATAAAACAGGATAAATGCTGTAAAATATAATAAATAAATGGATCTTCTTACTCTGAGCCAACAGTGCTCCTCACTGATTGCACCACACTGCATCTACCTCCGGTTCCCGAGGAGGTTTCAAGCATTGTTTAAGGAGGCCTTTCATTCTTCTTACATTATCTTTTATGACTTAATCAGATAAGGAAAGTGCAGAGATGACAGGGAGTGTTGCAGTTCACAGCCTGTATCTTAACTGCTAAACCACAAGAGCATCTGAGGTTTCAGTGGACTTTGAGGAGATTTGAAGGTGTATTTCAGGGGTGGTAGGACTCCTGTGGAGGATTTCAGGAGGTTATTTGGGATTTGGGCACTCTTCAGTAAGACTCAAGGGTCTGAGAGGGCCTCACAGGGAGGTTAAAGTTGTCTTTGAGAAGAAACTGTCTATAAATGCTGTTCCACATCTGAACAATATAGCCTGAATGACTGCTGCCCAGTGGCACTCTGTACTGATGAAGTGCAGACTCTACCATACCAACCAATCAATGGAAGATTTATAGGATAGCACACATTCTCTACACCGCCTTATCTCACCTTGACAAGAATGGGAGCTATGTGAGATTACTGTTTATTTACTACAGTTCAGTGTTTAACACTTTCCTTCCTGACTGGCGGACCACAGGTGGTGATAGTGGGCGGACACACCACTTCTACCCTCCTCCTGTTTTAGCCTCCTGCTGTGGCCACTTTCGACTCCAACAGCATCGTCAAGCTGCGGTGGTCTGATCGCAGTAACAATGAAAAAGCCTACCAGGAGGAGGCAGAGGGCCTGACCCACTGGTGTCAGGACCAAGCAGCGACGTCCGGGGATGAAAAATGAAGGCAATGTCTAAAAACTGCAGTTCCTCAAATGGCCACTTGAGGCTGGCTCCAAAAGTGAGTCAGTTCCTGTAGACCTCCAAGTTAAAATGCTGAACTTTACAGCAGAAATAAACATGTTTACAGCCTGGTGCAAAAAACAGTTTTGGTCTCTTTAGCTAATTTCAACATTTATGACAGCTGTACAGTCATCTGTTTAAATTTTATTAAGGCTTAAAGTTATGCATAATTAAGGGCATAGCATTGAGTGACAGGTGGGTCTCGTCACAAGCTAGTTGCTACCATGGAGACAACTTGGAGTTGGATGTTCAGTTTTTTCCCGGTAAATAAATTTGTTTTAATAGTTTTAAGCCTGTTTTTCGCTTGAGAAAATTAGCATTAGCTCTAGCTCTATCACAGTTAACCATAGTGTGTAAATGCACCGTGCTAACCAAGGTAGCAGCTAGCAGCTAACATTAGGGTCAGCTCCATCCTCTTGTTCAAATATGGTCACTTCCGGAAAACGCAAACTCAAGGCTTCAAGACTGGAGTCCACAAACCAATAGGTGATGTCACAGTGATGCCACCCCTGAAAATGTTTGGGAACTTTGGGAAGAAGCAGAGAAGGAACTACGACTCCATTAATATCAACGTTGGCGAAGGTGGACAGCTTCCAGTACCTTGGTGTCCACATCACAGAGGGCTTGACCTGGGCACTGCCTGCTGACTCAGTGAGGAGGAAGGCAAAGCAGAGACTGTTACAACTGATACGTGAGGAAATTCCAGGTATCCTATCAAATGCTGAGTAATTTCTACTGAACTGAATACAATAGGCGGTGTTCTACTTTGCCTGAAGACACTTAGACCAGGCACTGCGAGAGCAAGGCTAGGAGACTCATTAAAGACCTGAATAATGGCCTTTTCTCCCTGCTGTGGTTGAAAATATTATTCTTATTAACGATCTCTTGATTACTTGATGTTAAGTTTACTATCATGGAAAATTGTAAAACTAGCAAATATGAAGAAAGAGGTTAATCCAGCTGTGTTTTGAGCTCTTCATCAGGTGCAGAGGCCTTTTTTCTTGGACTCAGCACCTGAACAATAAAAGACGTGCGTGTGTGTGTGTGTGTGTATTTGCACACCTGTAGCATTAAACGCAGTGACATGACACTAAAACACAGCAGTGACATTTATTAAATTAACAGTAAAACACTTGACAGAGTTAAAAACACAAATAGAGATAACGTGGCACAACAACAACTGAACAGCGAGTGACTGGGAGCCAACACACGCCCCTCTTCCTGTTGATGTGACTGGCGGTCTGTACTCAGAGTTCCACCCTTATTTGTTCATCTGCTCTATCAGATATCAAATCACTCAGCTGCTCTGTGTGTGTGTGTGTGTGTGTGCGTGTTGGATTGTATATGTAAACACATGTTCGCATTAGCACATGTATATTGAGTGTGTGAGAACGGCGATTTATCAGGAATGTATGCGGGGACTCTGCCAGGTTGTGTGTAGCAGATGTACAGTATATATACATATATACATGTGTGTGTGTGTGAGAGAGAGAGAATAGTTTTTTGAACCTGTATTTATTCAGGGTTTAAGGAGAGGTTTGCAGGGGAATGATGGCCTGCTGTTTATCCATGCAGGTCACTGCAGTGCCGACAATGTTTTCTCACAGCCATTAACTCCAATTTGTACACACTCAGGCCTGTATCACAGCACAGCACTGTTTACTGCATGCCATGTCCTGGAACCTCTCCAACAACCACTAGACTGCTAGAACCTCTCCCCAGAGTACATTAATGTCCTCAAGAACCTTTTTTTAACCTCATCAGCCCATGGAGTCTCATAAGAGACCCTTGGATCCTCCTCCAGCAGCTCTAAACACTGTCAGGAGAGCCACCAGAACCTCCTCAGTGATCCACTTTAAGGCCACATGGAACCTAAAAAAGGCACCGAATTGAGACTCATGAGCCAGGGAGTCTCTATCAACACCTCTGGAACAGCAGCAATCATTCCTCCTGTTCATACCGGCTATTAAAAGATCTCCTTCAAAATGTGCTTTCAGTGTAAGCGATGGATGTCAAAATTCACGGTGTGTCCACACAATGACAAAAATGCATTTAAAAAGTAGACGTGAAGCTTCCATTCATGCTTCAGCAGTCTGAGTTCGTCATATCAAGTGGATATCTGACACATTTATTTCATCAGATTCTCCTCTTTGTGTTTCGCTGTTGAGCTGTGGTTGAAGTATAGAAACAAAAAGAGGGACTTTGGCTCTAAAAAGACTGTAACGTTGAAAGATATCTACTGGATTTGACTTGATATCTTGACGTTTTTGCGCAGAGGGAGGACTGTGGATCTCGTCCGCCATCATTTCTTCTAACGGTCAGCATGAACAGGAGGAATGATTACAGCAAGAAAAACATGTTTCACTGTTGATCTGGGCTCCTGACTGTTGTTCTAACACTTGAAAAAATGTGAACTTTAAGGTCACTTCTCTTCACACCTGAGCACACCTGGCCAATGAGCATGGATCATCTGTTACGGCACACAAAAAAACAAACCGTGCTCCTGATTCTGTCCCTTCTGAAATGATGTGACAAGCACTAAATAGAGAGTGATAGACGGACAGGACAGACAGAGAGAACATTTGTGAACATGATAAACTAAATAAAACACACATCTGTCATGTTTCGCCGTGGCACCGTTTCACAGCGATGAAAGATGTAAGAAAAACTAAACACACACTGACTGAGAGCGTTCCGTTCTGCCAGGTTTATCAAGTGTTATCATTCCAAACACACACACACACACACACTCATACACACACACCTGTTGTCAGCAAACTGTTACCACGGTGACAGAAAAATGCACACACACACACACACACACACACACACACACAAAGCATTTACCTGAATTCTCAACAGCACTTGAGATTAACTGAAAAGCCAAAAACAACACCAGGTGTGTGAAATGTGAAATCTCTTTCTCTAATCTTTCTTTAATTCCTTTTGACCTTTGACCAAAAACATTTTTGGCCTCTAGAAACGACTAAAACCATTATTCAATTATCAAAATAGTTGCTGATTAATCTCCTGTCGATTGACTAATCGATTAATCGGGTAATCTTGCAGCTCTAGAAAGAAGATTTATTGTTTTATTTTAATAACTTTTAATAAATTGAAGACAGAAATCTACAAAAAGTAAAGCAAATTAGAAGCAAGCTTGAAAAAATATGGTTTCCTGTATCCTTTTCTGTCCTATCAACTCGCGACTCCTTCGATTAGGGTTATTTTAGGTCATCCAGTGACCCCACAAGGGATCGCTGGATGACCTCTGTGACCTTGACGCACTGTCGGTCATCGATAGTAGAGAAGAAACCGAATCGCAGCGAGCCGCTTCAGAAAAAGAAGAAAAAACAGAGCTGCTGATGTTTTTGGCTCGACAGTCATACAGTTAAAACCTCTGAGACTTTCTAATGGCACAGATTAAACACAGGGGTCAGAGGTCAGACGCAGTCGTGGTAAACTATGTGTTCATGGAGACTCTGGAGACGTCTGAAAACACCGACTCTGCTGTATTCTACTCTACTCTCAGATGTGAAGCATCAAACTAACCGCCATGCAGCTGCTTGGTTTCTTCGCCCGGCAGCCACACGTGTCCTGGTTTTTAAGACCTCGGCCGGTCTGACAAATAAAAAGCTTCATAAATAAAAAGTCTTGTGTCTTGTTTCTCGGCGTTTGGAGGCAAAAAAACATAATAATAATCAATAATAACCAATTCACATTCTGTTATTCCTCCAGGACAGACACACTGCTGCATCATGCTGACAATGCGGATATTTGTCTGACTTCTTCATCTGCCCTTTTACACCCGAAAACACACACAAACACACACAAACACAGCTCCCGGTGGTTTGAGGAACAAGCTGTTTGTTTGTTCTCTTGGTATCTCAGAACACTGTGATGAAGCTTTTTATGGGAGTTCATTAAAGACAAAACTACTGAGAGAAAACGCAAGACGAATCAAAGCAATCAATTTGTCAATGCAGGCGCAAAAAAAAAAACAACAACATAGAAAACAGTTTAGAGAATAGGTCAGAAACAGATTTATGGGTGTCAGAGGTTAGATCAGAACCTCTTAAACACACTCACTGTCTCTTAAAACTGTAGAAAGAACCATTTAAAGTTTCCAAGACCTCCTCAAAGACCCTTGGGCATCACTTGGACCCATCACAAGCTCAAGAACTTCTGCAACCTCCTCAGAGCATGTGGAACATCCCACAAACTACTGGAACCTCCCCAACAACCTCTTAAATTCTGCACTGTTGAAAGCTTGTAAAAAAAAGGAGCCCTGCAGACCTTCTTAAGAACCTCTGGAAAGCCCTCAAAACCTCTGGAAAATCCAGAAGAACCTCTTAAAGCTCTTCTGAACCGCTCTGAACTTCTGAAACATCATGAGTTGGATCTTCCAAAGGACCTGGTGCAGCTGCAGGTGTGCGGGGGTGTTTTAGACCGCTATGAAACAATCTGAAAATAATGTTGTATTGATCTGATTCACCGGCTTCCTCACTACCGGCGCTCCCTCTCTCCCTCTAGCTCGCTCAGCCACTGCTGGTTTTTCTTCATGTTTTTTTTAAAATGAGTCGCAAAATTGACAGAAAAGTCTAACTTAACTTATCACAAGAAAGAAATATGTCCTTCCCTCATCCTAGTAACGTCTTTGTCCTCCCTCATGTCAGAGTTTACAGCTCTGATCAGTCTGATCTCCATCACGCCAGCATGCTATGCAAAAACACCCACGGAGGCGGCTTCATGCCGGCTTTGTGTGGCTCAGTGTAAAAAAAGCAAAGGCAGCTTAATCCTCTATATGGCTATAATGCGGGTTCTCTGTATTTAAGAGGCTTTTGAGAACCTCTAGAACCTCCTTTAAACTTGTGAAAGATCATTTCAAGCCTCTGGAACATCACTAAGAACCATATAAACCTCCCCAAGGATCCTGGAAATGTCTACCAGAACCCCTTCCATCTTCTCAAATATTTCTGGAACCTTATCATGAACCTAGATATCTGGAACCTCTTCAAGAACCTTTTAAACTTTAAACTTTGTTAAAAAAAAACATTTAAACCTTCTCTACACTTTATAAAACTTCCTCAAAACCTTTTAACCTCCACAGGAACCACATAAACCTCCTCAAGGACACTGGAAACCTCTTCCACAACCCTTTACATCTACTGACACACTTCTGACACCTCCTTAGAACCTTTGAAGCATCTCTATGAACATACGAAACCTCTTCAGGAACCTCTTGAACTTTAAGGACAACCAAAATCGGCCCGATTATCATTAAAACCTCCAACAAATTATGAAACTTCCTCAAAAACATCCACCTCAGAGCCACCTAAGCCCCATAAGGGCCCCTCATATCTTTTCAAGAACCTTTTCAAAACCATACGTGCAAAACAAAAATCAACACAGTCATATCTGGATTTGTGCTTCGCCCGATAGTCTCAATTGAGGCATCACAAGGGGGGTTTGAACATGTTTGAACTATTTGGACGCCCAGGATGGATCCACAGCACCACTCAGTGGTCAGAGATGCAAACTGCACCCTGATGGGTCATGATATTTCCTCTTACCTGTTAGGATAGCTCAACACTGGTTCACAGATGTTGCTGATCTGCTCTTGTGGGTTAAAACATTCAGATATGTTCCTCGTCTTGCCTCTCTGGTTACAGCAGATGTTCTGCATCCAGAGTTAATGGAAAACACCTGACATCACTAATTAGGGTGTGGCCAGAGGTGAAGTAGTTTATCCTCACCTTCAGTGCTATTCTTTGAGGTTGAGCGCCTCCTTGTGGTTCAACAGAAAATGTTTTTATTGTTTGCTTTTGGCTTCAAATGTCTCGCCTAATGTAAACAAATAAATCATAGCTTCAGAAAATGAGTTTATCCTTTATTGCTTCCATTTCTTATACATTTCCTTTTTTTTAAAACATTTGTTTCCAGTTCTTTCTGCTGTTTCTACACAAAAACACTTTCATTCAGTTTTCCATTTCCTCCAATTCATCACTTCCACCTCCGTTTAGCTTTCTCTCATGTTACTCTCCTCCACTGTTCCAGTTTTCCAGTTAAATTGCATTAATCTTATGGTTAATAGAGTAAATCTGAATCGCTTACATTCACACAGAGAAGATAATTATGTGCCTAAATTCAAAGCCTCCACCTTAAAAAGTTACATCCTCATTCAGATTGTTAGATAATCTATCTGCTACTTTATTTGAGAAGAAAAAACAGATTTGAGGCTTGAAAACTGAGACTCCGTTACTCGTTAAGATGCAGACCGAAGCTGAAATAAATGCTACAGAAAAGAAATGAAGATCCAGCAGCCGGAAGATAAAGAAGAAAAATGTAGAAACATGATAACAAGAAGAGGGATGAAGATGAGACAGGGTTATTTACAGTATAGGACAAACTACATCCCTTACTAATTATAGTTTCAGTCAGTGTAGCTCACAATAACATAGAAAATAGGACGTTTAAATAATTATGTTGAGTCAAAAGTCACAAAAAACATGACGGCTCTTAAAATATTTCCATCACTGCCTTTCCTTGTTCATACATTATCACAACTCAGCTTTACATGACTATAAAAATGTTTTAAATATAAACAAAAAATGTAGATTAACCACCCAAGTTGGTTTCATCTTAATCAAGTGTCCTCCGGTTCGAAACCAAGTCCTGCTGATCAGAGATGTTCTGATCCCAATGTAATGCCAGAACTAGCTGATCTGATTGAATGTTATCAGAACCAGCTGCTCTATAACTGAACACCAATTTAATGTAATCAGAACTGGCCGATACGATACCTATGCTTAAGTTAATGCCAGTAGGATTGGTAGATATAACGTCATTAGAACTGTTTGGATTCATGAAGACCACAGCTACGTACGGAAGACTTTGGGAAATCTTTAAAACATTACTGCATAACATTATTATACTATAATTATACTATATTATATATATAATTATTAGAATTTTTACTCTGATCTCAAGAAAACAAGCTTCTTATTTCATGAAGACAAAAATTTCTTGTCAATATTATAATAATGTAAAAAGTTGTGCTCACTACAGTAAGCAAGAGAGATTGATTACTCTTATCAGGGAAAGAAAGTATGACATTAACTTAAACAGAGAAGAAGAAAATATGTAGAAAAAAAGACAGCAAAATCAAGCAAACGACAATAATACAAGGTGATTGCTATAGTTTTGATTTAAGTACATTAGCTGGAGGTGTCGGGGTTTATACAACAAACATGTTTTCTTGAGATCATCATTCCACGGTTGTGAGAAAAAAACATGAGCTATAATTACACGCATGTCCTTCCTGACACATATGTGTGGCTACTGGAGACAAGGTTGCGTCAGTACATTCAGTTAAAGGCTTCAGACCATGCGTCAGTCCAGTCTAGTTCAGTTCAGGTTGCTGAGGCAGTGTGACTCGTTCATGGACAGTTTCAAGGATCTGCAGGAGACCAAGACATCGTCACATTCAGATACATTTTTCTGTGATCCCCAACAGCTGGACTTGAGGGTGGGCGACCGTCTACCTCCTCCCAAATCCAAGCTGCAGAGCTGTATCTATAATCTTGGCTTGTCCATCAAGAAATCTCAACCAATCTCTGGCTCGATCCTCCTTCCATTCCCAAAATGGGTCCTGCAGACTCAACAAACACCTCGTCATCCTCTTCCTCTTCTTCCTCCTCACCGTCCCCTTCTAAGATGGCAGTCATCGGGGCGGCGAAGAGGCGGCAGCGAGCGGCGAAGCGTCGGCTGGCAGAGCAGGGAGGAGTGAGGGAGCGAGGTCGCAGAGAGGAGGAGGAGGAGGAGGAGAGGAAGAACACAGGGGAGGAGGAGGTGAAGAGGAGCTGATTGTGCCTCAATCTCAACATCATGGACAAGTTCTGAGGGCAAAGAGACGTGGGAGAAACTGGAACATCAAGAGTCAGGTGGGTATTGATGTCAGAAGTCTCCCCGTTTTGGGACAAGCTTGTGGGATTAATCTGGGGTTGTTCTGGCGGCGGTTGCTGTGGTGACAGCGGCGGCACACACTGCAGCTCAGCGGCAGCGGTGGAAGCAGCGTTTATGCGAAGCCGCTCGACAGCTGAGATTCGAGAAGACGTATTAGACCGACTACCCTTCCGCAGCAAGAGAGCCTTGAAGCTCTCGCTTCTCGCTGACTTTTGACTTCTCAGAGTTGTAGGTCGCATCGGGTGGGGCTGGGGGTCAGTCGGGGTCACAGGTGGGGAAGAGGATGAGGAGGAAGAGGAGATTCGATGTTTGTCTTCATCTGAATCTATTCTTCCTAGCATCTTCCTCTTTGACCTGAGGCAGGCAGACAGAAAACGAAGTAGTCACATTTTACTTTAGTAGTATTTCATTGAGAATCGTTATATAACAAGATCAATACGTGTTTAATCTCATGATCTGTCAAACTGCCCCTGAGCATGGCACTCAAACCCAGCTTACCTTTTTTCCATCAGAAAAAAAGTGATTGTGCGGTACAATGCTTCTGAGTGACCACAAAACAAATTCAAACTATAATCATCATCTAAGGTAGGTAGGGAAGGTCCATGTTGGAAAGTAAGAGGGTACAAAGCTTCCAATTAGGCGAAAAAGATAGAAGCATCCTAGTCAAGGAGAAGAAACAAAGCACAAAGATGGTTTCAAGTTAGGGAATAAGGGACTGGAAACTTCCATTTAGGGGACAACGAAGAAACAATCTTCCTATTTGGGGGAAATAAGAAGGTAGAAGCTTCCAGTTAGGGGAACGAAAAGTAAAAAGCATCCTAGTGAGGGAAAAAGAAACAACTAAGGAACAGCAAGAAAGAAGCGTTCTAGTTGGGGAGCAAAGATGATTCTAAATTAGGGAACAAGGGAACAATATAGGGGACGAAGAAGAAATAAACTTCCTATTAGGGGAACAATGAAGAACAGTTAAAGTTAGGAGGTAAGGGTTTCCAGTTCAGTTAGCAAGGAAAAAGCTTACTATTTGGGGATCTGAGACGACTCCAAGTTAGACAAGAAGGGGAGAAAAGGAGGGTGCAACTGTTACTGGATATGGAAGGAGGAAGACCTGAGCATACAAGGATAATTGGATTGGTGGTCATGTATCTAATTAAGGATCTAAACTCAATCACAGCTTTACCTGCATTCAAACCCCTATCAGGGCATTCACGCTGTGCCTTCCCATACTGCACTGCTCCACAGAGGCAGAGGGAGGAATCAAGCAGACATGTGAGATTGTGGTTGATAGCTTGGTTCAGTAACAGTGTCTGTGTGTGTTCGTGTGTTCCTACCTGTGGATGACAGCGAACAGGTCTTCCGTGGTTCGTGGTCTACTGGGAACAAACATCTGATCTGCCGACACACTGACGAACAGATCGGCTGTAAAGAAAAACAAAGAGAAGAAGAATCAAAACTGAGTAAGAAGTGTTGTTTCAGTTGACAACAGCAGTGTTCACTTTTACTTATTATTCTTTACTATTAGTCCCCCTTGAATTGGAATAAAACTGGTGCAGTTCATCCATGTCCAAATTGCACCACAGTTCAACAATGTACTTCCTTGAATCCCCAGCAATGCACTTGCCAAGTGTGAAGATATGTGAAGGACAAACATAGAGACACACGGAGATTCCTTGCTTTATATATAGAGATTGAGTATGTACTAAACCTGCAGCCTGCATAGTGTTTGAGGGCACAAGTAATGCCCAAAAATCATTACCTTGGGGGTACATATTACTAGTTTATAATTCAAACTACTAATAGCCCTTGACAGTCCTTGACAAGTGCATCAGTCTGGTTCCAGGTGCCTACACTCTTAGCTGGAATCAACTACCTCAGCACCTTTAAAATCCAAACAAATCTAGCAGCAATCTAGTGTGTTGACACTTGGCCAGAATCACCCCAACATGACTTAATAACCTTTAAAACCTGGAGGGTCCAGACCTAAAAACAATGCCAATAAACCCAACCTACCATCTGGAGGTCCTGCAGCATCCTTCACCTCCTCCCTCCTCCTGTGTCCTCCATCATTGCTCCTCTCCTCCTCTTCTTCATCCCCTGGTTCCTGTATCAGGAGGTCTGGAAGTAACAGCTCCTCCCGCAGGCTGTCAGTGGACAGCGCACTGCTGAGGGAGAACCTGCTCTGACCAATCAGAGTGCAGGAGCTTTCAGAGTCACTGGTGTCTTGATCAAACACTTTCGTCATCTTCACTCTCTGATTCATTTGCAATGTTCTCCGTCTCTCCACATCTCGCTCGTCTTCAGATGAGGACGAAGATGATGATGAGGATGATGACGATGAAGAGGGAGAGGGCTCCATAGCTGATGACATCAGCAGCAGTTGCCTGCCCGGCCTCCTCTTCCTCCTTTTTCTTGCTTTGTCTTTTTTCATTGAGGTGGACGACATCATCCTCATTGTTGTCTTTACCATTCTCACCTTCTCGTCTTCCTCTGCATCTTCAGTCAGCGATGAACTCATCATCCTCTTATAACATGTTTTGTCATTATTCTTATTAGGTCTTGTCCTGATGACCCCAGCACAACTCGAGTCAGTTGCTCTAGCTTGGGTGATTCCTGTCCGGGTGGAAGCAGCTCCACGGTTCCCTAAGGTGCTACAGTTCTCTAAGGTACTGATGAAAGGATGAATGGGACCTTGGGTACTCCAGGCTGGGGTCATACCCATGATCCCTGAGGGACCACAGTTCCCATAGGTGCCCATAGACCCTATGTCACTTCTGGTATTCATGGTGCCCCAAGTTCCTGAGGTACCACAGTTCTCCAAGGTACCTACCATCCCAGTGAAATAGTCTCTAGCCTCTGTGGTACCCATGGTCCCATTGAAAGAGTCTCTACCTATGGTCCCATTGAAAATGGTACCTATGATCCCCACACTGCTACTGGTCCCTGTAGTGCTCTGAGTCTGTGAAACAGCAGTGATGTCCAGGGTGCCATGGGTGCCTTTGGGTGCCTCTCCCGCATTTGTAGTAGCCAAGTGTGGTTTTGTACTTTTGGGTGAGGTCAATGAAAGATCTGGCTTTTTATGCAAAATCGGTGGTTTCTGCCTCTGAGGGGAGCTGGCAGGTGATTGTGTGGTGATGTCAACAGGTGTTGTGTGTGCTGGCAAAGAAGCAGCATTCATTGAGTGTGGAGGTAAAGTTGTGTGTGTCACCAATTTATCAGGAATTGTCGTTTTGTCAACACTGCATGTCATGTGCTTTGGTGAAGGTGAACTATTAGTCAGATGTGTACAGGAGGGATTAGCAGGAATGATTGATTGGCTGGTGAGCCCAGGAGAAGGTGCTGTGATTTGTCCAGTGCTCTTCCACTCAGCTGGTCTTCGCCTAGCCTCAGGAGATGCCATGAGACCCAAAATGCAAAGATCAGGCTTCTTTGGTGGGATTGGCTTTTCCGGGGAGCGAAGCCTCCTTGGGCTTCCTGGCTCAAAGACACTATTACACTGTTTTAAATCACTGTGTGAATTTCCATTGGCTGCACTGTGATTCCACATTTCTGAATTGTTGTTATCACTGTTCTCTGAAAGTTGTGTTCTGCTTTCTCTGTGAGGCTCTTGTTTTGTCCCAGAGAGGGTCCAGTATGGAGACTCTGTCGGGCAAACATCCTCAGTGTTTCTGTGTTTCTCAGCAGGCTCAGGTAGCTTAGCCTTTGTGTCCTGTTGTTGTTGCAAAGTGGGATGTTCGGTAATTGTGTTGATGTGTTTTCTGTCAGTGTCATAAGACATTTTAACCAGGAGACTATCAGGGCTGGAGATATGATTGTTTGCCAGAGTAGCATACATGTCTGAATCTTCCCTTTCTTGTTCATTGTACTTGATATCTTGAGGGGGTTTATCGGCCAGCTGAGGCCCAGAACTTCTCTGTTTAGCTGGGCTAGCAACTGTGCCTTGCAGGCTCTGAAGATTTGAAGAGGCTGAATCACCTATGGGTGTTTTCACCTCACTTTTTGTTAAGTTGTAGTAACCATGATCTGATTTGAGTCCAGGTTGCTTTGCAACAGCACTGGTAGGGCTATGAGGGCTAGCATTACCCATTACAGCATTTGATATGTTAGCTTCATTGCTGCCTTGATCACTGATAGCATTTTGTGATCCAGATCCAGATAGCTTAACGTCTGTGTTGTCCAGGCCATCAAGATGAGCTTCTTTTCTTGGTAGATCTTGGTTAGTGAGCAGTCCTTCCTGGTTCTTGACAGAGCGAAGCTTGACACGCTGCAAAGCCTGTGCAGTGACCAGGCGGTAAGGGGATGCGGACACGTCAACACAGTAGTTTGGAGACTTGGCAAGATGTGGTGGGGTGAGGGCGGTCGCAGGGGATGCAGGAAGAGGAGGTGGAGGTGGAGGAGGAGGAAGATCAGCAATTGGCAATTCTGGAAGCTCTGAAGTAGGAGGAAGAGGAGAGGGTGGAGGAGGAGGGGGCGTAGTTGGGGGAGGAGGGAAGTTGATTGACGATGACACCAGAACATGATGGGAGGTCTGCCTGATGGCGTAGGAGTAGGGAGGAGGAGGAGGCCGGGAGAAAGGAGGAAGAGGAGGAGGAGAGGGGAGGGATGAAGGTGGGAGAGGAGGAGGAGGTGGAGGAGGAGGGGGTGGGGGAGGAGGAAGAGATGAAGGGGGAGGAGGAGGAGCAACAGAGAGCTTGGTGAAAGAAGGAGGATCAGGAGACTCATGAATGGGGGAGTAGAAGACAGGGGGCAAAGGAGAGGAACACTCAGGTAGAGGTGGAGGAGGAGGAGGTGGAGCAGGGAGAAGAGAATGCTTGGCAGAAGATTCTGAGGAGGTGCAGGAGGAGAGAGAGGAGGTGGATGAAAAGGAGGAGGAGAGGGAGGAGAAGAGTGACGATTTCCTTTCTGGCACTGGTGGCTTTGACCTCCCTTCGACCCTAGACCCCATCCTGGGCAGGGAGGAGACGGCAGGGGACGGGGGGTGGGAGGGTGAGCGTAAAGAGGAGAAGGGGGAGGTTGGGGGGAGGGAGAAAGCTCCAGGGCTTGCTGCGAGAGGAGAGGACGGGCTGAGGGGGGAAGAGATGGGAGTGCCAGGGGTGGGGGTGTTGGACTGGCTGGAATAACCGCTGGAGGGTGAAGCAAGGCGCTGCAGCCCAGCCATGGAAGCAGCAGCCGGTTGAGAGTTGAGCGTAAACGCCAGCCCCTCCTCCTCTGAGCCTGGAGACACAGGGGCGAAGGAGTGGGCATGGGAGTGGCCGGGGCTAGGCGGTAGGTGCTCGGACGAAGGAGACTCAACGGAGGTTGCGGCTTGGCAGTCGGAGCTTAACGGTTCAAAGGTTGTGACTGTGCCGCAATTGAACCCGCTCTGGCGTCTCTTGGTGTTGCTGCGGGGCACCCAGGGGTCATGGAAGCTCTGGGGCGATGAAGTGGGTGTCTGTGGTGTGCTTCGCTCCAGGCGGGGGCTTCGCTCCACGCGGGGGCTGGAGGAGGACCGGGAGGGCTTGCTACGTCCTGGCCGGCGTCTAAGAGAGTCAGACCGCAATGGTGGAGCAGGTGGACGCTTGGACTTGCGGAGGGAGATGCTGCGAGAGTAAGTGGAGGAGATGCTGGACTTCCTTTTCTCTTGGTTTACTGAGGAAGAGGAGGTAATTTCCTCTGAACACAAGGAGTTACAGTCAATGTGAGAGGGGGACGAGCGTCCAGAAGAGATCAGGGGATCACAGCACCAGCCTTCCCCAGAAACAGAACTCATCCCCCGGGTGAGGCCACTCCAGTCCGTCCCAGTCTGGCTGCTGTGAACGCTTGAGCTGGGGGACACGGGCTGGAAGCTCCACCGTTCCCCGTTGTAGGAGCAGTGGGAGTCTTGCTGGATGGCGGCCTGTTCATCCAGAGTCTGGTAGCTAAACTGAGACTCTGAGTCTGCAATAGAGGAGGAGGAGAGGTAGTGGGTGGAGGAAGGGGAGCTGTGATGGTGGGCAGCCTCATTTAGGGGCTTATCACTGGGGTAAGACCACTCCGACTGCAGGGCTTGGCTAGGACTGCCGGGAACAGAGGAGGTGACAGGGGAGGAAGGAAAAGAAGAGGAGGAGGAGAAGGGAGACTCTGGAATGACTCTGGCTGTGTGATCATAGGGCAGCAGGGGCTGGAGGTCACTGGGGAAACCCTGCAGATCCTGTGACTGTAGAGGAAAAAGAAAGTTAGTTTTATTTTTAGTCACTTAGTTACATGTGGCAGTCACTTCACCTAAACTGACCTGGCAGCAGGATGAGGAGGTGCTGAGTGCCCTGTAGGAGGCGCTGTTACAGCTGACCTCTGAGTTCAGGGAGGAGTTGGTGGCCGGGCGAGGCAGACCGTCGACCTCTGAGGAGGGGGAGCAGCAGGATGTAGAGTGGTCCTGACAGGAGTCAACACGTGATGAGGAGGTAAGAGACGCCATGAGGCTGGACATCCCCTCTCCTCTCGGGGCCCGGATCCTCCTAGATAATGTCTGCAATGTCTCCTTTCTGACTTCACCCCCCTCCTCCTCCTCCTCCTCTGTGGTCTTCTGTTGGCGGGCGGGGCTACAGGAGGAGGAGGCAGGTCGACCGACAGTGGAGAACTGATTGGGAAGAACTAAAGAGACCATAGTCGAGTCTGGAGACAGAACAGCAGACATAAAGGAAGAGAGGAAACCCTTTGAGACCTGAGAGATAATGTAATTGATTGATGAATCAGGGAATGAATGGGTGAAGGTCTTACCCAGCTTATGGGTGACATCATCAGGTATCCCAGTAACTGTCTTGCGGCGGCTCAGGTTACGGGGGCGCCGGGATAGTGAGTCAGTGTTGGAAACCACCTTTCGAAAACTAGCCTGACGATCAAAACTCTCACCTGACATGCACAACAAAAAACACAGTTAGGATATGAGAACATGAGAAATCCCTCTCAGTTAATGTGTTTGTAGGACAAGAGATGTGTCAGCTTCACAGTCAGGTCCCAAGTCCAGGTCAAATCCTAAGTTTGAGTTGAGTGTCAAGGTCAGGTTTAGCCCTGAATCTGAGTTGAGTCCCATTTCTGAGACGACTTAGAGAAAATCTAAGCCATGTTTTGAGCCCTGATTGTCTGATTGTCTGAAGTAAAAGCTCATGTCCAAGTTGACTCCCAAGTCTGAGTCAACTCTCAAGTTGGACTTTAGTTTTGAGCCTGGATTTGAGTGGAGATTCTGGGTCACATCTAGAGTTGGGTTTAAGAGTTTTCGAGTTGAATCCCAAATCTGAAGCAAAGACTAAATTCAAGTTAATTTTCAAGTCAGAGTAAAATCCAAAGTCCAGTTTGAGTCTCAAGTCTAAATCAATGATTATAGGTCTGTTTAAGATGATATAAGAAGTTAATTTCCTTACTATTAGACTCTGGAGAGTCCGGTCTCCTACCTGTTACATTGATTGGGACGATATCAGCTGCAACTGCCTCGGCCTGCTGCCTCATCCTCTCTTCAGGCGTTGGAAGCCGGGGGGTCGGCTCCATCTCCATGTCGACTGTTGGCTCGTAGGCAGGAGTAAAGACGTCCCAACAGGGGGTGACGGGGTTGAGGACCAATGGGGTCATAGGTCGTGTGTTGTTCAAGAAGAACCTTTCGTCTTCTTCTGAGGAAGCTGAGGACTGAACGCACAAATAAACAAACTCAGACTTTGGTTGAAACTGGTGGCATCAAGTTTCGCCCCAGTTAAGTTTGACTGAGTCTAATCTAATGTTAAAGGTGCTATGGGAGTCTAACCCCTATATAGTCTAGTTTAGTTTTATGGAACTAGTTTAACCTTGCAAATTAAGATTAAATATCCAGGTTTAACCCCAGGTGAGACTGGTCTTACCTGATTCTAGTTGAATACCACAAGCATCTCATGAAAACTTGTATGCATGAGTTTAACACCAACTTCAATAGGGCCCAGTTTGCAACTTAAGTCAGTTTAGACCCTATACAGCCTGGTTTAACCTGGTAAAGTTGGGTTTAATCTCAATTAAGTCGAGCCCCATTCTAGTTTAAACCCACTAGCAACTCATGAAGTGGGTTGAGGGTTGAGTTTAATCATAGTTGGGGTTTATTTAGCCGGACAGAATCTATTCTAACTTTAGTAGAGTTCAGTTAAAAATGAATATAGTTCGATTTAACATGGTACAACAAATTGTAGGGTCAGATTCGACACAATTTAAGTCTAGTTTAGTCATATTTTATCCCATTAGAATCTAACTTAGACTGATAAAATCAAGTGTAACTCCAGTAGACTGTAGTTACAGGTAGACAGGTTGGGTTAGCTGTAGGTCAGTCTAGTTGATCTCCAGTGAGTTGTAATTTAGCCCGGTAGATTTTAGCTCAACTTGGGAAGATTCTAGTTTATCCTGGTAGATTCAACTTTAACCTCAGTAGAGTCTGTGAAGTCTGGTTGGGTGTGACTGGGTTACTACTCTAGTTCATTCTAGTCTAGTCTACTTTAGTCTAGTTATATCTATGTTTACCTTTCTCCTCCAAACTGAACACTTGAAACAAACTGAAAAGCAAGACTGAGAGAGAAGGTCCAATAATCTGGACCTCTGAGAAGAGAAGAGGAGAATAAAACGGTGATGAGAAACAGAAAACATGACGAAAGACAAATAAATCAATGACCATGAGAGAGAATACAACAAAGATGACACATGATGACTGTCAGTAGTTCAGTTTGACCAGCAGGTGGCAGTAAAATAAATGTATTCTTTATTTCTGCATTGTTTCTTATTAGTAGAAGAGAAAGTGATAGTACACAGTGCATAGTGCAGATATGTAGTCTGGAGGTTGGACACAGCTCAAGTGTTCAGGAAGCTTCTTCCTGCAGATACAACTGAGAAAACTTTTGATAAGAAGAAAAAACAAAGTTCTGATTCACAAATCTGTTTTCAGTTTTTGGACTTTTTGCTGAAATGTGACGTTTCTGAAGGTCTTATCAGTCTGCAGCAGCTGCTCCTCTGAATCCTGCAGGTTGTTGTTATTCAAGATCAACCTGCTGAGATCTACCTTCTACTCACTGTTACTGTTTACAAGAGGAAAGAAGAAGAAACAACGTTCTGATATCTTTGATTTTTGCTGAAATATTGGATCATTTGAACATTTATTGAAATGAAAGCATGTGAGAAGTTTAGAGGGAAAAATCACTATTTGGTGGAGCTGTTAACAACTCATAGACATGTGAAATGTGACCCCGACTACACACTGCTTTTTGTAAGACGTCAAAAGACAAAAAGGTTGGAAACCACTGGTTTCATCTTTAACAATGTGTTGTATTTTAAAAGCTTGTTATATTATCCATTGTGTCAAATCTTCATCTGAAAAGTAACTAAAGCTGTCAAATAAATGTAGTGGAGTAGAAAGTGCAATATTTCCCTCTGAAATGTAGAAAGTAGCATCACATGGAAATAAAAAAGTAAAGTAAAGAACCTCTAAACTGGACTTAAACACAATACTTGAATAAATGTACTTAGTTACTTTCCGCCACCGGATAACAGAACATAATCTAATGACAGCATTTGTGCTAGTCTGTTCATCCTCATTAATATTCATGAGCAGCACATTATCCATATTAATATGTGTGTGTGTGTGTGTGTGTGTGTGTGTGTGTGTGTGTGTGTGTGTGTGTCACTAACCATCTTCCTGCTTTTGTCCTTCCACCTTCGGCGCGTGCTGCTCTCTGATTGGTTGAAGCCTGAGGACGAACAGGAGGTGGGGCTTTGAATGCAGAGATGAGAGGCGGCGGATCCGCTGTAGCCATGCTGAGTCAGCCCGTTACACACTACAGACACACACACACACACACACACACACACACACACACACACGTTCATACATGTAGGAGAGAGAACAGACACTGAAGATGTTCATACAGCCAATAACCAATAATCTGTCAAATCTAACCCAGCAAATGAAGGTAATTAGAGTTCATCAATCAATCAGCTGGTTAACTTTTTGATTATTTCAGAATATCTTCATCATGATATTTAGTTTAATTACAGTAAATCAATACATCATGACTCTGATCCTTCTTAATCAGCCAATCAAGTATAAATTCGGGATTAACTGAGACATGAAAGGAGCGCTTCATCTTCATCCTTTGTCTCTGAATTGGGGCGGGGGGTGACATGCAGCACTGCAGCTACTGTGATGCAGTCTGCAGCAGTGTGTGTGTGTGTGTGTGTGTGTGTGTGTGCGTGCTGCAGCTCTCTTAATTTGGCTCAGTGTTTAATACATTGATTATCGATGACTGAATCTACAGCTGCTGGATTTCTTTCTGCTTTTATGCTTCTGCCTGCTCAGCTTTAAAGATGCCAGATATGATCAGTGGGATCTCTGAGGACTGCGTTTGTGCAGCAGCAGCAGCAGCAGAGACGACACTCTGCTTTAATTCACTGAGTCTTAAACAGCCTGAAAAAGCTTCACCTGCAGCTGCAGTCTGACTCTTCATCAGACACCAGCTGGCTTTATGTCGCAGTGATGGAAAAGGTTCATTCACTCACATAAAACGATCCGTTTCTGTCCGGCACATTTGTCTACAATTATTATTTGAATTTGATGAGTTTGATGAGCATTATTATTCATGTGAATCACTTTTAATGACTTGTTTCCATGCAGTTAACAGAAATGTTAACAATAATCACTGTAATATCTGATTAGTCTCTTCAGTGCTCACTATTTTGATGTTGTGTGACGTTTCTCTTACATTTAACTTTATTATATTTTAATTCTCTCTTGTTTTATTTGCATTGTACAGCACCTTAGTAAAGTTTACTTACTTATTATTGGTGTGATTACTTAACAAATGACAGCAATAAAAGCCAAAATGTTCTACTAAGTGATAAATATATGATATAAATAGTAAGAGATAGAGTCCAGTTTATCCAAACAGAAAATAAACACATGTAGAAGCAGAAAAATGACAAGAAACGCAGCAAAAACAAAGCAGAGCAGGAAATAAGAGTTTTAATATAAACTAAGCTTGAGTCCCTTTTTCTCTGCCGTCCTGAGAGTTAACATCTCCATCTTCATTATTTTAACCTCGTTTGAAACCAGTGGTTTATGAAGGAGCAGCAGAGCGTCATGTGACATCTGGAGAGACTCCGTCTGCTAATGAAGATCTTGTGATACGACTGACATCCCCACTAAAAGGATCTCAGCGCCGCCGAGATAATTCAACCTCTGCTGGGTGGTTTGTTTTTTTATATCCTGTTTCATGCTTGAATTTAATGCAGAACACTTTCTTTGTTGTTGTTTACAGTTCGTTTTATTTGTGTTGTGATACGTCCGTGTTTTGCTTTTATATGTTTAATTACAGAATAAAATCAAAACAAATGAGGCATAATGAGCCCTTTAACTTACTGTACTTTTACTGAAGCATATGTGTGTGTGTGTGTGTGTGTCAGAGGGTTAATGGGTAAAGTCAGTGTCTGTCGCCGTCTGTCATGTAATCCTAATCCACACACACACAGATTTAAGTTGTGCAGAGTGTAAATTTGATTGAAAGTAAATGTTTCAGCAGTATTTTAGTGACTTTATTTAAACTTTAGTATAAAAACTAAACCTTTAAACTATTTAATTAATTATTTAGTGAATAATTCTGCATTTTTAAACATTAAAAGTCTCGACGTCTTTTCATTCTTCAACACAATCTCTGAATCTTTTAAGACAACAATGATGAAAAGTCCTTAAACGACTTCTGCTGATGAAGATCATGTGATATGACTGAAAGCTCTGCCAAAGTTATTGTGAATGCAAATGAATATCCAAGGATGACGACAAAATTAAAAGATGTGTGTGAGATTCTCTTTTGACCTCTGACCTTGCAGATCATCGGCGCTGCTGGAGCGTTTTTTCCCCGGGACGAAGAGCAGACCCTGCTGGGGCTTCTGGGTAGTGTAGTGAACGGACCACTTACTGTCCCCGTCCCCTGCTGCAGAGAGAGAGAGAGAGAGAGAGAGAGAGAGAGAGAGAGAGAGAGAGAGAGAGAGAGACTCCTTTGACATTTCTGTGTGTTTAATCTGGTTTCAGCAAATCCTTTCACCCACACACACACACACACACACACACACACACACACACACACACACACACACACACACACGCAGAGCAGTGATGATGAGTGTTGCAGCACTCAGCACTCCTCAAGGTGACCTCACACAGAGCCACAGTGGACAGATGTGAAGTCAAAGTCTTTCTGCAGCTTTCAGGAGGTTCAGCTGATGTCAGAAACACACACGAGACTCAGAGGGTCCTTGAGGAGGTTCCAGGGGTCCTTGAGAAGTTCAAAAAGTCTTCCAGGAGGCTCAAATGGTACTTGAGAATGACCCAGGAATCAGTGAGAAGTAACAGAGGTCTTCGAGGGGGTACCAGATGTCCAGATGGAGACTCCGAGGGTCTGAGAGGACGTCCCCCAACTCTTGAGGGGATTGGAGGGTCCTTCAAAAGGTTCCTGGAGTTCTTGAGCTGGTCGCACACTTCCTTGGGAAGTACCAGAGGGACACCAATGGTCATTGAGGAGGTTCCAGGGTCCTTGAAGAGGCATCAGATGTCCTTGAGCAGGTCACAGGTCCTCACTGAAGTTCTTGAGATGCACCAAACGTCCAAACGCTCAGGTGGTCCTGAAGGAGGTCTCTGGAGATCCTTAAGGGGATTCTAGGGGTCCTTGAAAAGGTTCCTGGCACCCTTGAGATGTACCAGAGACACACATGATCCTTGATATGGGCCCAGGGGTCCTTGAGAGGGTTCCAGAGGTCCTTGAAGAGACTCAAATGGTCTTTGAGAGGGTCCCAAGGTCTTTGAGAGGGTTTTAGGAGTTCTTGGACAGGTTCCTGGAGTCTTTGAGCTGTTTCTATGCATCTTTAAGAAGTACCAGAGACACTAATGAACGAGGTTCTTGAAATGGTCTCTGAGGATTTCCCGGGGTCGTTAAGGAGATTTGAATCGAGGAGGTTGCAGGGTCCCTGTAGGTCCTTGAAAAGGGTGTCCAAAGTCTTTCAGGTGTTTAAAATAGACCTTGAAGACAATCAGACATCTATATAGACACTCTAACAGTCCTGGAGGTGGTCCCCAGGGGTCCTTGAAAAGGTACTAGAGGTCCTTGAAGAGGCTTGAGCAGGTTGCAAGTCGTTGAGGGGGTTCCAGAGGTCCTTGAATATATACAAGAAGTCATTGAAAAGACTCAAATGGTCATTGAGGAGGTCTTGGGGTCCTTGAGCTACCTCCATGCATCCTTGTGTGACTAATGATCCTTTAGGTCCCAGGGGTCCTTGAGGAGATTTAAATGGTCCTTGAGGAGGTTGCACTTTCCCCTGTGGGTCTTTGAAAAGGTACCAGAAATCTTCCAGGAGGTTCAAATAGATCTTGAAAAAGTCCTTGTAGTCCTTGAAAAGCACCAGACATCCAATCTAAAGGTCCTGGAGACGGTGCCCAGGGGTTTTTGAAAAGACTTGAGCAGGTTGCAGGGTCCTTGAAAAGGTCTCTGAGGTCCTTGAAAAGGTCCCTGAGGTCCTTAAGTCAGTCAGCTGTACTGTTGCTATGGTTACCTGCAGTTTAACGCACCTCGAGCTCAGATTTAGAAAAGGATGGTTAAATGTCAATATGTTTGATTTTAACATGCACCTGACAGCCAATCACAGAGCAGTATTTTATGAGGTCATCTCTAGAGAACTAGTTACTCTGGTAACTACTCGCTCCCCGACCACCAGTGATGCTCGCTCGCCCCAAATAACACAGACACTCACCTCTGGTCTTATTGAGGTATCTGAGGACGGATTTGATCGCCGCTCCGATCAGAACCATGACGACGACGCCACACGCACACACACACACACACACACACACACACACACACACACAGAGACCGACACACAGCGGCGAGGCTGCAGCAGACAGAGCAGCAGCAGTAATGCAGCTCAACTCGCTGCGACGCCGCTCTCCTCCCACTCCTCTCTCTCTGATCCTGTCACTCGCCCCGCTCTCTCCCTTTCTTTCCTTCAGACACACACACACAAACAGACACACACACACACATGCCATGTTGGCGGGAAGCCAGCACACGTGTGTGTCCTTCATGTGTGTCGCCAGGTGATGAAGGTTACCCACATTTACTGAATTGAACACACATGAAACATGAAACATGAAACATGACGCTTTGTAGACGGAGAAAGAGAACTGAAAGTGTGTGTGTGTGTGTGTGTGTGTTTGCAGTCCTCGCTGTGTTTCTCTGTGTTCTTGTATTTCTATCTTTGTGAGGACCGAGCTGAGATGAGGACGTGTCATCGTCTCCTCTAACAGCTGTATGAAGGACAAGATGAAGCTCAGGATTTAAACTCTGGACTCAGACGGTCTGTTATTGTCTATCTGGACACCTACTCCTCTACCTTTCCTCCCATGTATCATCATTACTGTTTATAACCAACACACAGGATCACATAATGATAGCGTTAATGGCTGCTGTTCACCTTCATCATCACCTTCATCACCAGTCACAAACTGGGACAGTTCCAGTCTGTAAGTGTGTCAGCTATGTGGGCCAGTGGAGCAGCTAATTACTTTTGTCTTCATGCCTGACAGCCTGTCTGTCTGTCTGTCTGTCTGTCTGCTACTGTTTTAATTAGTTTAATTAATTAGACGGTAAATAGGCCACTCTGTCGTTATGTCACAGCGAGCGTATATATATAGTTGTCCAACTGTGAACTCGTCTGTTCCCGACTCAACAAAAATGTGACCAGAATCATCCCCCAAAAACAAAGCAGGTCTGATTAATGCTCTGTTAATTTTTAATTTTTCTCTGACCAATCAAACATCACTGTCACCAAACAGGCAAAGCGAGCAGAGGATTACAAACTGTCAGATCCAGCTGTGGTTTATCCGGACTACAACATGTAGCTGAAGGTGGCTAACAGGTGAAGCTAACAGGTAGCAGCTGCTGCATGTAAACCCTGTTCATCTGTTATTACAGGAATTAGCCTTTAGCCTAGCGTATGGAGCTGCAGCTAATCCCCGCTCACACACATGCACACACAGAGAGAGAGAGAGAGAGAGAGAGAGAGAGGAGATTATGCACACAGGGGAGTTAATTAAAGAAGAACATGCAGAGCTGTTTTTGTTCTGTTTTATCTGAGAACAAACATCTGACTGGAGCTGCGATACATTATTGATAAGTTTACATAATCAGAGATCCACAGGCAGAAACCGGCTGTTGTGGCGCTCGGATCGTAGAAACTGGAGGCAAAACATGTGAAAACCAGGCTAGCGCAGCGTTTCTCAGACTTCTTTTGACTCGTCATCACAGCTCCAGGTGCTCACTGGCTCACTGTCACAGCTCGTTTGTAACTTAGCTATCCTTAATGTCGTTAGTAGCAAACAACAAAAAAACAAAAACAGCATAATTAGGCGAGCTGGGACCATTAAGGACCAACCAATCAAGGAATTAGAGCAGCAAAAAAGAGCCAAAAGGGACAATTCAGGACTAAACAGACAAATTGCGCTAAATAGCACCAGTGAGAGCTATAAAGTGTCAACAAAGGATGGAGCTGAAAGTATTTAAGACCAAACTGGGACAAAAAAAGAGTAGCTTGGACCACTTAGTTGTAGTGAAACATCTAGGGCAGATCATCAGTGATGTTTCCTGTGGTCATCAGGTGTTTTGGATCATACGACCTAAACCAGGCGACCCAGCTGGGGTTGATCAGCCCTCAGCTTCTTCCCTAGCAGCTGTTCTCCATGAATCAGCCCTCTTAATCCACGGCCACCTTGAGGCTCTCTCTGCAGCCTCTGTGTTATTCCAGATGGCTCACCTCCTCCTCTTCTCTGCTGTGATGCCAAGTTGCAGCATTGGCTCTGCAGAAAGACTACCCTGCAAACCCTCTCCAGCCTTGCTTATGGCAGTCTTTGACCAGGCTATGGTATTTTTTCCATTTTCCTCTCCTCCATGTGTTCTTCCAATGACACAGTGAGCTCCAACATGATGATACGCTTCGCTGAAATGTGCTCAAGGGATCCTGTCCTTACAAAACTCATCAAACAGTCAGAACAATCAAACGTATCGCATCATATCCTCTGGATTCAGATCTCTATTGATCCTGGTTAGCAACAGGATAGACTGATGTATAAGAGAGCTTAAATCAAGGGACTCTAAGGGCAGAAGCTCTAAGGGAAAAGTATTCTCCATTAAACAGAGTCTGCAAGGAACACTGGGACCATTCAGGACCGAATAGAGCTGAGCCAGGCTAGTTGGACCATTGAAGACCAAACAAGAGTAGCTCGTAGCTCTGTGGACCAAAACCAAACCAAAAAAGTGCCAAACCATCAAAGGTAGGACGATGCAGGACTAAACAAATTGGGATCTATCAGAACCCAATAGAGCTAAACAAACTGGGACAACTAGCTGGAATCAGTGGGACCAAATCAGACTAGCTAGCACCGTCCTGCTGCATACGAACCAAACAGAACCAAACTAGGTTAAACTGGATCTTCAGGACTTTTCTTTGGGTCTCAGTTCTTGTTTAAGTATCTGTATCTCTAGTAGAAGAACTTCATAAAAACAGTTCACACCAAAACACCCGGAAACCACATTGGAGGCTCCGTGGCGCCCTGGAGGCCGACCGTACTGTGCTGAGATGTACCTGTAGGGACAATTCTGGAAAAAATTCTGCTTACAGGCGACAAAAAAGCTGATCGTCATGGGAAAGATCAATCGTTTGGGATTGTTAAAACTGTCTAGTGTTGTTTTGTACGTGTGCTGAAAATGCAATAAAAGTATTAAAAACAAAACAGAACAGAACATATAACCTGCTACCCAGAATTCCTGGCGGTACCTCGGTTCAGAAGGGGAGTGTTCTGTGTGGCCTCCCGCCCGGAGCTCCTCCCTCGGCGCCGTCTGAAGAAGAAGAAGTTGGCCTTGCGCCTCCTGCTGGGCTGGTAGCGGTACTGCGGCGGCACCTCGGGCTCCCTGAGGTGCCACTGCGGGGGCGGGGCACTCAGAGGGGAGGGGCCGGGCATGGTGTAGCCGGGGCGGGGCTCCGGGGTCGGGGGGGACGAGCTCGTTCGGCGCCGCTGGGCGAGGGCGGGGCGTGCGGAGCGAGGCAGCTGCAGGGATGACGACTGAGGGTGAGGTTTCCCATGAGCCTCTGGGGCGAGGAAGAGTTTCCCATGAGCCTCCGGGGTGAGGGAGGGGTGGACGTGGGGTCGTGGCGGGAGGTGCTGTGGGCGATACCAGGGGCTGTTGCCTGGATACTGAGGGTGAGGTGGGAGGGGCTTTTTGTCAACTGGCGGCCCCGCCGGCCTGCCGGCTGCACCGGCGTTAATCCGGCAGATGGCGTTGTGATGCTGGTGGATTTTGGCGCTGAGCAGGCGGCGCCGCAGGCTGCCCTCCGTCTTCGGCTGCAGGGCGGCTATCTTGCGTGGAAGGAGCTCGTCTAGCTCTTCGTCGGGGCCCGTGTTCCAGCAGCGGGACGCCACGCCAGGCCCCGCCCCCTCGCCGCCCAGACACTCCACGTAGGAAATCATCCCGATTGGCTGTCTGATGACTGGCTCCGCCCACAGGACAGATCACAGATGATGCACACGGTGAAAACTCGCTGATATTTCCATCCTTTCACAATAAAAGCCGACCGTTTATCATAAAAGACCCTCGTTTTTTGATCGTTTTGTTTTTCAAAATTAACGTCAGTATTTCCTAAAAGCGTCCGCAAGAACTTCACAGTCAAAGCCCAAATGTTCCTAGTTCTTCAAAATAAAAGTCTGCCCTTCACAGTAAAATCAAAACTGTCTTTAACTCCAAGAAAACAGCTTCAAACTGCTTCACGACGAATCTCAACGACTACATTTTGCTCACAATAAAAATGCTTTCACGCAAACAGAAATCCTTCAAAGTAAAAGCTCAATAATACGTCAAAGTGCCTAAAATGTTTCAGAAAGACAAAAAAAAGTGTCCAATAATGTTTTCAGTCCACCAAAAAGGAGTCCGGTTTGGCATCAAATCCTCACAGAAGCTTCAGATCTTCTTCACGCTGAACGTTCCTCCAGTCAATTAAAACTATCAGCATCTCCGTGGAAACGTCTCCTCACATCCTCTCAATGAAAAACCTCAGACTTGTTCCCGCAGTTCCTCCAAAACCAAAACCATTCCTCGACTTCCAAAAAACGATCACAGCCCCGAAACATCTGAACAGAAACGTGATGTTTGTGTGAAGACGTGTTGAGTGTGTGCTGCTCTGTTTCGTCTCCTCTCTCTCTCTCTCTGCCGCTAATCTACTAACGGGGATTATCCAGGTCTGCAGATGGCCTGTGTGGGACAGGTATTTACCTCCACACACACACACATTGCTTGATACTGTATTACTGTGTCAAGTGTCAAACTGGGTAACTCTATATCTGGATCTCACAACAGAAGGTCAACGTTGGACAAAAGAGTTCCTTCACTCGCTGACACTTTTCTGTCACTCTTGAAGATGACTTTTTTTTTTAACCTTGAAGCTTGAATCTGATCCCCAAAACAGTCCTGACATGACCCCTGATCCCAAATCCACACACTGTCCTTCACTATTTAAAGGGAAAGTTCAACATTTGCCTGCAACAATTCAACCTCACGCACTTTATTTTACTTTGTTTACTTATTTAAAACATTTTTTAAATCCTAATTTTACATTTTAAAAGTTTTAAAAACCTGTTGCTCAATCATTTCTTCATTGGTAGCATCTGAAAATTGAAAAGTAAAAATCAAGATCCGCTTACTGACATTGTTTAAAATGGTCTATTTACTGTGTTGCTACTGATAGAGCTGAAAGGTCCAGAACAAATCAGTAAGAGGACCTTGAGTTCAGGTTGTTTTGTGCCTGCTGTTTCCACGGTAAAGAACGAACCTTTAGTCTGAACTTTTATGGAACATAAAAACTGAAAATATGAACTCCTGCGTCTCCATGACAACTGAGCAAACTCCATCTGCCGTTGAAGACTGTGTGGTATGGTAGAAAGCTCCGGAACAAGCATGTAAATGGACCTTTTTGCTTCCACTGGAATCAAAAATAAATGAGCAAAACTGTCAGAAGTGTGTTAAATAAATAAAAAGTAATGATTTAAAATGTTGCAGTCATATTTATCTGATGATCTAATGATCAGCTGATTGGCTGTGTGTGTGTGTGTGTGTGTGTGTGTGTGTGTGTGTGTGTGTGTGTGCAGCCAGTCATGCTCACACCACCTGACCGAGGAGTCGTATTAGTTTCCAGTCGGTCGTCCTCCTGCGTCGTCCGTCACGTCTCTGCTGACAGTTCAGTCTGAGTGTTTGAAGTGAACGTGGTGTGAAACTCTGCTGAGGGCAAAGTTTAGTCACTGATGGACGAACTCACAGGAAACACACGAAGAAGAAGAAGAAACTGCTGCTGCTGCTCTGAGAGTTTTAACTCCACTGTGTCCATCAGACTGAACCAGTGATGGTTTTTAAACAGAATAATGTGATGAAACATGTTGTTTAAGCTCTCACATAGATTAATTTTCTTTTTTTATGCCAATGTTCAAACACACAGCAGTACAAACTTTAAACTTATTATACTTATCTTGATTTTATTATATAAAATAATGAGGAAATAAACCTCCACAGCACTTTAACACTCACAGTGTCTCTATTTAAATGTTCTTTCTGGTGATTTTCTATGTTTCTCTTCATGTTTGGATCCAAACCAACAATCAGCTGATCTACTAACGAGTGTTCATATCAAAGCTCTGATAGGTCTGATTCCTGATCTGTTGTTGTTCCAGAAACTGTTAAAAACACATCAGCGCTGCTCCGGGTCACATTCAGTTAGTTTAGAAACGGCTCCAAACACTAATAACTGCATCGTGTTTACAGTCTGCAGAGAGCAGTTCTGTGTACGGCAGACGCTACTGAGCATGTGCAGGAACACGGTTCTGTTTACAGCACAACCTCTGGACTCAGTTATTCCTTTAAAGGACCAGTTCACAGTTTTCAGGTGTGTCTTAAACCAGCTCCTGTTCATACTGACCATCAGAAGATCCTTCATCTGAAGCTTCAGCGTCCAAATGAGTCAAATCCAGTAGATATCTTTCAGCGTTACAGTCTTTTTAGTGGCAAAGTCCCTCTTTTTGTTTCTATACTTCCACCTGCAGCTCAACAGGGAAACACAAAGAGGAGAATTTGATGCTAAAAAGACTGTAAATGTGTCAGATATCCACTTGATATGACTAACTCAGACTGCTGAAGCTGAACAGAAGCTTCACACACACTTTAAATGTCTATCTGGACACACTGTGGATGAAGGAGATCTTTTAATATCCAGTATGAACAGGAGGAACGATTACAGCTGTTCATATGGACACACCTGAAAGTTATTAATCTCATGAGTCCTGTCACACATCAACAGTCTGATGTGTTTGGTTTTAGCAGCTCTGTGTTGATTATTCTGGTGAAAGAAAGTTAACTTAAAGTTCCAGTTTGTGTGTTTCTGCAGCTGTCGTCTCCATCAGGGAGGAATTCATCAGTGAAAAGCTGCAGATCCATCCAATAACCCTCACTGAGTGTGTGTGTGTGTGTGTGTGTGTGTGTGTTACAGGAGCAGAACAGCTGTGTTTTGGAAGCTGAATGGGATGTTTCAGCCTGCCTCGACAGGCCAGCACTCATTACTGACACACACACGTGTACGCCTGTGTGTCCTTGTGAGGACCTTAATGTACAGAAAACATTCCTTCACCTCTCAGCCGTCACGTCCAAACGCCTGAACTGAACCTTCAGCTCGATCACAACCACGACTCCGACACAGACGCTGAAGCTGTGTGATGTTTCCACGGCGCAGGAACGTCCTCACAACGCCGGTTTTTTAACGCCGGTCCCCGTAAAGGCAGAAATACGAGAACACACTTTGCATGTGCCGACCCCGAAACTTTCTCCACTCAGCCACAAAGACTCAACACCAAACATCACAGGACACGGCAGCAGGAGAACTATATGAGTATTTCTCACGGTAACCATGGCAACAGCTGGACTGCAGCAGCTGTCATCTGGAAATTTACTGTATCTAATCAACACTTTTCTCTCCGTTAACCCCGTCAGCGCCGACTTTAAGCGAAAGCTCACACGCAAACCGATCAGGTGACGCCGGCCGTCGATCGGCGGATCAATAGCCTCGGTTCTGACGAGCGAAACGAGACGTGACAGTTAGTTTTAACCCTTTCCTGTCAGTAGTTACGGCGATCCAGAACCACGTGTGCACATCCAGGTTTGGTTGTTTCCAGTTGCTCTGGATGTAAATGATGGTTTTAATGTTTTAACGAACTCTTTGACTCCAGTGAAACTTATTTCCAGTAAATGTTTGATGTAATTTATTGATAACGAGGATGTTAAAGCTCAGTTTCACCTCTCAAACATCACAGATTTCACTCCTCAGGTGTGTTTCTGCTGTTAAAACCTTCAGAAAAGGAAATTCTACATGTTGAAAACACACATGTGGCAGCACATCATCTTCTTATCTGTCTGTTAACGTTTGCTTTTCATCCACAGGACCACTCTCTGCTCCTCAGAAACACTTTTCACACATATTCTTTTGGCGTTTCCACTCGTATTCAAACTGTGAATTAAACAGGCAGATGGAAACACACTCAGCTGAGCGACGAGGAGACTCCATCATGTTTTCCACATGGCTTTTCCATCGTTCGAGCTTCGAGACCGCCGCTCTTTTAACGATGGCGTCAGCTCGCCGCGGCGTCAGAATCGGCGCCACCTGCTGTTTTAACTCTGACAAGTTAGCATTCGGATGTAAACATCGGTCGGCGCTTTAATTACAGGAACATTTTATTCATGCGTTTACGTTTGTTTGTGCAGTGACGCTGCTGCTAGCGGAGCAAAACAAGCTTTAATTTGCAGGTTTTTTTTGGAGATTTGGTTCAAATTTGAGCTTCTTTTGTATTGAAACTTGTGTTTGTTCCAGGACTGACAGGGTTAATCATCTCTCTCTCTCTCTCTCTCTCTGCTAGAAGTGAAGCTCTCTCGCCCTGCTTTCCTGCTGCCAACCCTACTGAATTCATCTTGCAGCACACACACACACACTCTGCAGAAAGGTTATGGAGATAACAGCGTGTGTGTGTGTGTGTGTGTGTGTGTGTGTTAACAGAGCCCTGACAGCCAGCGGACAAAATGACCTACATCTGCACACACACACACACACACACACACACACACACACACACACACACACACACACACACACACACACACACACACACACAGCTGCTGTAGTCTTCAGAGTTTTTTGGCAAGAAACATGCAACGTACACACATGCAGTATAGAAGCACACACACACACACTCTTTGTTCTGCAATATTTTAAACTTAATCATGCGTCCTCTCTCTCTCTCTCTCTCACCTTTTAAGCAGAGCATGTCGTCCTCGCTCGCCCACCCACCGTCGCTCAGCGTGTGTGTGTGTGTGTGTGTGTGTGAGAGAGAGACAGAGTGTGTGTGTTAAAGTGAATCCCGGCTAACAAAGACTGAAGGAAAACACAAGTTCAAACACACTCAGATTCCTCTTCTCTCTCTCTCTCTCTCTCTCTCTCTCTCCCCTCCCTCTTTCTACCAAAATAAAACCCCCCCTCCTCCTCCCCCTCTCCTCCCCTCTCCTCGCTCGCTCTGCTCTAACCACTCCTCGCTCTCCCATCACTCTCTCTCTCTCCATACCAGCTGACCTCTGACCTGAAGATGATGAATTCTTTGACTTTGGTCCAAATCTGATGTCATTTAATAGGCTGTAACATTTTCTTTGTGCCAAAATCCCTTTTTAAATAATCATATTCTTCACATTTCCAGCCTCTGTATTTATATTCTGGTTCTCTACTGGAATAAAAACTCCTTATTTATCTTCTACTGGTCCTTTATGCAGCCCCTCAGTTCAGCCTCTGTCTGAAACAGGCCGTTTTAGCTCCTGTCTCTTTAAGGCCCCGCCTCCTGATGAGCCCACTCTGCTCTGATTGGTCAGCTTTCAATAAGCCCCGCCTCCTGATGAGCCTACTCTGTTCTGATTGGTCAGCTTCACCAAACTACAGTAGCAGGATTTCACTTCTTTTTCTCCTTCTTTACTCTCAAATGTTCAACTTCTCAGATCCGTCCGAACATGTTGGAGGTGAATCAGATCGTTTACGGGCAAACGGACGTAATAATTCAAGAAAAAAAGTTATATTACGAGAAAAAGTTTGAAAATTACAAGAAAAAGTCAGAATAACACCAGAAAAGAAAGTTTCAATGATATATAAGAAAATGTTGGAATATTACAATAGAAAAAATGGAAAATTATAAGAATCACCATGGCAACCGAAGCGTCAGGGCAGGTTGAAGCCCTGAGTTTTGCCTTGAAGGCTGCTTTTCTACATATGTTCACCCCAAGTTTTGTAACTTTGACTTTGTTTAACATCAAAGCAGGAAATAAATAACAGAAAACAACAAAAAGTTGAATCCGTCCTCTTTAAACAAAATGAGCCGTCTTAAGTCCTGATGGTGCCCCCCAGAGGCCGGCGTGTTCATTACAGCCTCAACAACATCTTCCTGCATCCTCTGTGGAGCAGGAAGATGTTGTTGAGATATTTCATAGTTTAATAAAACTTTGTATTTGTGGATACTTTAATGTGTTTTTTTCGTGTTAAACGCACATCATGTAATTTCAGGCGCTCGGCGTCTCAATCAAAACAAAAACAACAGACAGAGTGTGATGACGGTATGACGCCACTGACAGGCCACCAAATGAAACGGTCCGTTACTTTGATTAAAATGACAGATTTCTCTGGGTTTGAACATTAATGTAAGAACACAACTCAACAACATATAGAACATAGGTCTAGACCTGAGCGACAACAACCTGACGGTTTCAGGAGAGAAGCTTCTGTCTGGTCTAGTTGTTTTTACACATTTTAATGAGGAATTATTACAGATTAGAGCTTTAAGAGAAAAAAAACATCAGTCTGAGTGAAAGATGATGTCATACCAGAGTGCTGCTGGGAGATGTAGTCTCTTCCTCTGCAGGTATCTGCTTCACCAGACAGAAATAGCTTCATTAATCACCTTAGTAAGCCCTGGATACACACACACACACACACACACACACACACACACACACACACACACAATAATAACCCTGTTACATCATGTATAAAAATATTCCATCTGTGTTCAAACCTGCGTCATGTTGTTATATAATAAGATTTTATAAATCTCGTTTGCATCAGTGGTTTATTAACGGTATGGAAGTTTACTGATGCCAAAATATTTAAGACTGCGGCACCAAACAACTTCTGAATGCTGAACTATTATATGATAGTTAGAAATTAAAAAATATATATATAATACATAAGTTTCTGTATAAAGTTACTAAAGATGAGAGGAAAACTCGTCTCTGGTGCATTACAGTATTCATCTTTTCATTCATTCATATTGATCTCACTATTTGGATTAATTTTACAGTTATTGATTATTCTGTTCTGTGCTTATAAAGTAAAATGTGAGTCTCTGAAGGAAATGTGTTTTTTCTGAGTTGCATTTTTTCCTGTATTTTTGTTTTTAGAAACTACCTGATTGCTTTTTTTTTTTTTTTATTACACTGATTCGATCTATTCAGTTGTTTTTGTTTTATTTTTTTCTTCAATAGGTCTTTATATTTTTTAATCCCACCAAACACAATCTTTTTCTTTTTAATTAAAATAAAGCGAAAATCAAATTTGATTGATAAATAAAATCATTTGGAGCTATAAACCCATAGTCTCCTTCTCTATACTTCAGTAGGGTTAAAAATAAAATAAACTTCATTTAGATTTATATTTGATATATTTTATTGTATTTATTTTACTCACACAAAGAGGAAACATACAAAAGAAAAAAATATGGGCTCAGCCTTAATAAAGGGTTAAAAATATATAAAATAAATCAGTTTCCTATGAAATTTTTTTATGGTATTTTACTTTTAAAAACGTGATGTTGTAAATGTTTTTATCTTCATGAAAATTAATTTTTTTTCTCATTTTTGCGTCTTAAAATATGACAACAAAGAAATTCCTGTGAACTTAAAGCAGAACTGAGATCTCGCGGTAAAATACTGCAGCGGTGTGAGCGTGGTTCCGAGAATGACTGTGATTGGTCGAAACATCAGGCTGAAGCGATCCGATTGGCTCTGCTGGAGGTAAATAAGGAAGTGAAGGGCAGCGTTTTAGCGAGCTAAAGCGACACGATGTTTTGTCCAAATATGAAGATTCAAAACGGTTCAAATAAATCTGCTGCTTGATTCTTCTGACAGTTCAGATCAAGCAGCTTTAGCTCAGATAAACACAGCCGGCGGGAAAGGCAGGTGGGTGGAAAATAAGGTCAAAATGTAGCTTTTAGCCGGAGAGTTAGCCTGTTAGCTGCGGTCCGTTATTCCACTGAAAGCGTGAAGCAGCGATGAAGCCGTGAATTTACGGACAAGTTCAGTTCTGCTTCATAAAAACCACAATATAAACAAAGAAAGAGAAGCCGAGAGGAGTTTATCTGCTGTGTGGAGAGAAAAATCATTTCCTCTCAGTTAAAAACACAATCCTGAAAAAAAAGGCCGCTACTGATGATTATTTATATTATCAGTTACGGATGTAATTATTAATCGATTAATTGTCACTTTGTTCACAATTGTTTTTAAATAGATTTAGCTGTAAAACAAAAAACAAACAAACAAACAACAAAAAAGAAAAGTTGATCACATTATTTTACCATAATAATAAAAATGAAAATAAAATAGTTTCTCTAAAAACGACATTTTAAGGTTAAACTTTAATATTCAGCTGGAAGATGTGTGTTTGTGTAAATACAGTTCTTCTCTGTATGGAAGCTCAGAGATGCTTTAAGAAATCTGAACATCAGGAATTTAAATTAATTTAATTATCTGGTAATTTTTTAAAATCTGCTTCATTCTCCTGATAAAAACACTGTGAAAATAAAACTCATCTGAGTCAAACTGAAGCTCATTAGAGCTGCAACGATTAGTCAATTAATCAATTGGCCAACTATTTTGATTACTGATTGATTGTTTGAATCATTATTTAAAGAATAAAAGTCTAAATTCTCTGATTCAGCTTCTTAAACATGAATATTTTCTGGTTTCTTTTAGTCTTAAACTGAACATTTTTGACATTTTTCACCATTTTCTGACATTTTATGGATCAAACAACTAATCGATTATTTGAGAAAACAATGAACGGATTAAAAGTCAGAAAAAGTGAAAAATATTGATCATCAGTGTCTCGTTATTCCCAACATGATCAAATTAGACGAACTGATCAGGAAAATAATCGTTAGTTGCTGTTTTAATCAGTTATTTATCAATAATTAATTAGTCTATAATCATCATGAGTCTGCAGGTTGAACTTTAAAGCATCTTATCAATAATGACTCTGATCATTTCGATCAATAATCAGCAGCTTCTCTCTCTCTGCGTCTCCTCAGGCGGCGCCGCTGATGTCCGTCATCATACAGACTCGAGGCGAGGTGGGCGGCGGCGTGGCGGCCCACCTCCAGTGCCACCTCTGCGGCCATTTCTCCAAGAGCCACGCCCACCAGCTGTCCCACATGGCCGCCACTCACCCGGCCAGCCTGGACGCCGTGGCGGTCGGTCGCCTCGGCAACATCCTGATGTACCAGAGCACGGCGCGGCTGTTCCACTGCTCCGACTGCTTCTACACCACCCGCGACTTCGCCAAGCTCTACAAACACATCATCTCCAAACACTGCGTGGACGAGAAGGAGGGGGGCGGGGCCGAGGCGGCGGAGGCGGAGCCAGTGGGGGAGGCGGGGGACGAGGGGAGCGAGAAGGGGGATGAGAAGACGGGGGAGGACGGCGGCGGCGGCGAGGAGGAGGAGAAAGACTCTCTGAAGAGGAAGAGGAGCAGCGAGGCCGAGGAGGAGGAAGCCGAGGGCGGCGAGGCGGTCAAACCGGACGGCGAGGGAGGCGAAGGCGTGCTGATGTTCGACGGCGCCGGTTACCGCTGTCTGATCTGCGGCTGGAAGAACAAGCTGAAGTCTCTGGGCGTCAACCACGTGGTGCGGAAACACGACATCCCCAAAGCGTACGCCGCCCAGGCCGTCAGACGAGACGGCGTCGCAGCGACCGCCGGCGCCGGCGCCGCCGCTTCCGCCTGCAGCGCGGAGGAGGAGGAAGTGGTGGCGGGGCTGAGCGGCGAGCTCCTGCAGGAGGAGATGAAGGCCACGGCGAAGGTCGTCAGCTTCATCTCCAACCGCTTCGTCTGCCTCATCTGCGGCTGGAAGACCAAACTAAAAGGTGCTTTTCTTCCTCTCACGCTGTGGTTTACGATCGATTAATCAGTCGATTGATTAGAAAATATTGATCAGTGTTTGAAGATGGCGTCCACAACTCAAAGATCTTCAGTTTAGTGTCAAAAAAGACGAAAATATTCACATTTAAGAAGCTTAAATCAGAGAATTTGGACGTTTCTTTAAAAAAAAAAAAGACTCCAAACTATTAATCAGGTATCGATATAGTTGCTAATTGATTATCTGTTGATCAGCTGATTGATTAATCTGAACAAAATAAATATTTACTCTTGATTTAACAGCATTTTTTCACGTTTTTACTGCTGTAGATGAATTATTACAAGAATAAAAGCATCTCATTTTTCTCATCATCAGTATTTTGTGCTAACCTCCTCTTCCTCCTCCTCTTCCTCCTCCTCCTCTTCCTCACCTCGCCGCAGGTTTCGCCATCAGTCACGTGGTCCGTTGCCACGACGTCGAGCGTCCGTACGGCTGCAAAGACTGCAAGCGCTCCTTCTTCCTGCCCAGCCGGCTGCAGCAGCACATCAGAGCGGCTCACCGGCCCGGACGCTACGCCTGCCCCTTCTGCTGCTTCCGCTCCCACTTCCTGGGAGGCTTCAGGAGGCACTGCAGCCGCTGCAACGCCCGCGAGGAGGAGGAGGAGGGAGCAGGAGGAGGAGCAGGAGGAGGAGGAAGGGGAGGAGGAGGAAGGGGAGGAGGAGGAGGAGGAGGAGTAAGGGGAGGGGTGGGGGAGGAGGAAGAGCACGAAGAGGAAAGAGAGGAGAGGGAGGAGGTGGAGGAGACGAGGGGGGTGAGGAAGAGGAGGAGAACGGTGAGGGTGATCGAGGAGGAGGAGGAGCAGGAGGAAGAGGAGGATGAATGAAAGGGAGAGGAGGAGGAGGAGGAGGAGGAGGAAACGAGCTGCACGTGTTTCCGTTCTCTGTTTCTGTCGGTGCTGATAAAAACACACCAAACTAGTTTACAGTTTCCGATCAATAATCAATAATCAATAATCAATAAAGGGTTGTTTTATATAAATTTGGCTTCTTGAATGTTCTGTCTGTTATCGAGGATTCACTTTGATTATGGAGACACCTGCTGGCCAAAACGATTCACAGCAAGAAACATAAACTGTAGAAATAATTCAGTTCGTTTTGATGTTTATAAACAGATTTATGAGCTACGGAAGCCTCGAAGTGCAAAACACGTTTTGCACAATTTGTTTTTTCTGTGTCGTCTCTGATTTTATGTTTGTTTAGAATGTTTTTTCTATTTTTCTATTGTTCATTTTAAATTGACGTGTGATGTGTGTGTAGCTTTTATTTTGTGTGGTGTGTTCTGTTTGTTTTTGTTTGTTTGTTTTTGTTTGTTTTTGTTGTTGTATGTTTTGATTGTGACGGATATCGCACACTGTCCTGTTCAATAAATCAAATCAATTACAATTTTATTGTTGTGTTGTTTTGTTGGTTTGTTTTGTTGTGTTCAGCACCTCGAGGCCACCGTAGAAACCTCATTAAATGTGCAGAATACTTGAAAAAAATTTTTAAATGTAGGAAACTGAATAAAATGATGTATTTTATCACGACACTGTTGCAGAAACAGTTTAAATTACGCATCTCTATAATATTAATATACTGATTAATTAATTTGATTAAATTAATATACAGTTAAACATGTCAAAAAGTCAGATTCTTAATTAATAATTTAATTTAAACCCAATCTGGTTTCTGTGAGAACTGAAAAAAAGAGACCAAACAATTCTGCTTCAATAAATAATCAAAGGGTTTTTTTTTTTTAATATAAATTTGGCGTCTTGAACATTTTGTTATTAATATTTTTGCTCACTGAAGGTTTTAATGTTGAGGATTCATTTGATTATGGAGACACCTGCTGGCCAAAAGAAAGAAAGCAAGAAAGTTTATAAACTGTAGAAATAATTCAGTACGTTTTGATATTTCGGTGGTTTTAGAAACAGGGTACGGCGGCCTCGAGGTGCAAAACACAACATTTTGCACAGTTTGTTTTATCTGTCGTCTCTGATTTCCTGTTTTTAGAATGTTTTTTTTCTATTTTATTGTTGTTTTTTCTAAAATGTTGGTTTGTTTTGTTGTGTTTGCACCTCGGGGCCACCGTATCATCTTATTAAATGTGCAAAACTCTTGCAAGTTTGTTTTAAAATGTAGGAAACTGCATAACTGAAACATGAACAGTTCTCGAATCAAAAATACGCTTTTCAAATTAGACATTAATTTACTGATTAATTAATTTTATTTAATTAATATATTGTTAAATATGTCAAACAGTCAGATTATTGATTAATAACTTAATAACTGAAGGTGTGTGTGTTCATGTGAACCACTCAGCAGTGAGTCTGTGAATATTTCTTATTTATTTAGCCAAAAAACATACAAAACAAATCCACCAATCACATCAGAGCGTGACGACATGACGACGCGTCCTCGCTTCCAAACGGAGAGGAAAAAAAAAAAAAAAAGAAGAAGAAGAAGAAAATCTGCTTCGTGTGATTAAACTCAAAAGTTTCAGAAAACAAAAAAACAAAACGTGAAGCAGCGAACAAACAAAGCTGAACTCACGTTTCTGCAGGAATGAAGAATAAACATGATGAACATCGTTTCCCTCCGCAGGAACATTTATGCATAATCTGTTTTTTTTTGTTCTACGCTCTTTTATTTTGTTCTCAGCTGGAAATAAATTTATGCTGCGTTCACATCAAGTCAGCTGTTTGATTAAAATACTTTAATAAACTCTATAAACACTTTATGCAGAGCTGCAGCGACAGAAAAATAACCTGCAACTATTTCAATCATTTTTTAAACAAAAATAAAAAAATTTATGCTTTTCTTCGTCATTAACGACAATAAACTGAACAAAAACATCCGACGGCGTCAATGTGGGATATTAAAACGAGCATTTTAGTGTTTTTACTGACATTTTATAGACAAAAGGATTAAATCAACTCATCATTCAGAAGATGAAAACAGCAGAAAAACGTTAAGATGTGAGAAGTTTAGAAAAATAAAGGTTTTATCTCTTATAGTGTTGGAAGAACTTGTCAGTTTAAGTAGTTTTTTTAAGTTAATTAGTGTCATTTTTGTAACTTATGACGCCTAAAAATGAAAAGTTCAAAGTATATTTAGTATTTATTTATATTATTAAACAAACATCTGATCACAGCTCAGATTTATTTGTAGTTTTCTTGTTTTATGCAGAAACTGAACATCTTAGTGCTTCGGACATTTAAAAGACGTCAGCTCTCTGTTTTTTTTTTTTAAACAAAATGTCATTTTAAATGAAAGAAAATCACCTACAGCAGCGACAAAGTGAGTCGGTCTCTTTATGTAAGATCGTTTAAAGCAGCGATTTCAAACATTTTTGGCCTTTTATACAATAAAATAAAGCAAAGTCTGCCTGCGACTCCTCGTCACATGTTGTCTACCAGTTAAATTATCCATTATTTTCATGATTCATTGTTTCTTTTTGTCCATAAAATGTCTGTTAAATTCCCCACAGTTCAAGGTTTCATCTTCAAATGTCTGATTTTGTCTTATTAGTCTCAAAGATATTCAGTTTATCATCAGAAAAGCAACAAATAGTCACATCTGAGAAGCTGAAACCAGCTTATTTACCTTATTTTTGCTTAAAAAAAAGACTAAAGCGATTATTCATCTATCAGAATAGTTGCTGATGAATCTGTCGACTGTCTGCAGCTCTACACTGAAAACTTATTCTGTAACTTTTAGAGGTTTGATGAGGTAAAAATACAGAAACCCACAAGAGCTGAAGCAAAAAATTAGAAAAAAGCTTGAAGAAAAACAAAGAAGAAAAATCACAATTCTGTTTTGTGTTTATGTTTTTTTCTTTTACATGTGTGTGTATCCTATCTTGACCTTTGATTAATCCAGCAAGTCCCTCGTAGGGGTCTCGACCCCCATGTTGGGAACCACAGATTTAAAGAACCTGGAACCTTCAGCTGAGAAGGAACCGCGGCACTTTGAGCACCGACGCTACGAAGAAAAATAACATCCACATTCTGACCAGGAGCTTCGTTTCTTTTTTTTTTTACAAAAACACTTATGGGTGCTTCAGAGATTATCCCACACGTCCCACAATGTTTACATCTAAACAGGAAGTCGCTTCGTGTCCCCGCTACGCTTCGGAAACGCCACAAACATCGGGGGATAATCCTGTGAAGCGAAGGAGGCGGCGGGCCATGATGACGTCACCGCCTTCGTCCTTCTTGTCCGAGCTTATCCGACAGTTTCACATAAAGTTTAAACAGGAAACGCATATTTTCTATAAAACTGCACCTCATTCACAATTTTTTTGTTTTGTTTGTTTGTTTGTTTGTTTCATTCGTTTGATTGACAGCTGGAAGGCGATGCGATTCTGTCCCGTGTATGGCTTCTGGTTACCTTTTCCCAGAATCCCCTGCTGACCGTCAATCAGCCCCTGAATGACTGACAGTCCATCTGGTTTCCATGGCGACACTTCAGCGAGGACAGAGGGGGGATGGGGAGGGGGAGGAAGGGGGGCGGGGCTCTGAGGTCAGATGTGTCGAGGGCACCACGCCCCCTCCAAGGCGGCCATGTTGATTCCTCTCAGGTCACCGAAGTCGTCGCCGTCTCCGTCGCAGTACTCGCCGTCGTCGTCGTGGTCGTCGAAGCGAGACGACGTGTAACTGGTCGATGGCTTCTGTAGGAGGAGACAGGAAGTACTCAGATACCTCACTGCAATAAAAGTACAAACAGTGTAAAAATACTCGATTACAAGTAAAAGTACATAAATATTATGATCTCGATGTAGTTAAAGTATTGCAGTAAAAATAGTGGTTTGGTCCCTCTGACTGATATATTATTATATATGACATCATTAGATTATTCGTTTCTAGTTTGACATTTGGTGACTGCAGTTTGTCAGAGATCAGCTGTGCTTCTCTGGCCTCAGCTCTGAAGTCCAACCCCTCCCATCTGAGAGAGCTGGATCTGAGTGGAAACAAGCTGCAGGATTCAGGAGTGAAGCTGCTGTGTGCATGTTACTGTTGTAGCTGCTGGAGGTGGAGCTAGTTTACACTACTTTATATACAGTTAGCTAGTTTAGTCCACTGGTTCCCAACCTAGGGGTCAGGGCCCCTCTAAAGGGTCAGCAGATAAATCTGAGGGGCCGTGAGATGATTAATGGGAGAGGAAAGAAGAAAAAACAAAGTTCTGATACACAAATCTGTTTTCAGTTTTTGGACTTTTTGCTGAAATGTGACGTTTCTGAAGGTCTTATCAGTCTGCAGCAGCTGCTCCTCTGAATCCTGCAGGTTGTTGTTATTCAGCTGCTGAGATCTATCTTCTACTCACTGTTACTGTTTAAAGAGGAAAGAAGAAGAAACAACGTTCTGATATCTTTGATTTTTGCTGAAATATTGGATCATTTGAACATTTATTGAAATGAAAGCATGTGAGAAGTTTAGAGGGGAAAATCACTATTTGGTGGAGCTGTTAACAACTCATAGACATGTGAAATGTGACCCCGACTACACACTGCTTTTTGTAAGACGTCAAAAGACAAAAAGGTTGGAAACCACTGGTTTCATCTTTAACACTGTGTTGTATTTTAAAAGCTTGTTATAAGAAGGTTTGAAAGCCGGCTTTACCGTTCGGACCACTGGCTCTCTGAAGGGGGGGCACACCATGTGGAAGCGAGGGATGGCCACGTGGAAAACTTCCTCCTTATTGGCTGAAAAAAGAAACAACAATAAAACGTCATGTCTTCAGCTGCTTCACAGTAAAAAGGAGCTAAAGTTGCTTCGTAGTAGTAAATATGTTTATTTTAATCTGTATTTTAGTGCAAATATGCATTTTATTGTTTAATCTTATTGGTCTAGTCCATTTTAATCTGGTATTTTACGTCTTTGTTGAGTTATTAGTTAAAGATCTGCAGCTTCTTGGTGGTTACCCAGTCTGTGGAAGGTGTAGTGACCCTCCATGTACTCAGACGGCGTGGAGAAGGTGGTGCAGCTGGCGTACTCGTGGACTTTTCCAGGTGTCATGACTGGAAACTCTCCTGCACACACAAACACAACATCAGCAGCTCGTCTTAGCCAATCAGAGAGGACCAGTACAGGCGGTGGCGTTGTGATGCGAGCGGCGTACCGACCACGCCGGGCCCTTGGACCTCCTCCACGTTGCCGTCGGAGGTTGTGATCTTCCAGTAGCGGCTGTCGAGCTGACAGGCGGCTTCAGGCGACGCGCCGCTCGACATCTCTATTCTGAAAAACAACAGACTGATTAAAATCACGGAGGGCGGAGGGAGGCGACTCCTCCCTCCACGTGAACGGCGGCTACGGTCGGACGCGTACCTGATGCGGTAGGTGAAGAAGAAGTGCGGCGGATGGACGGAGGAGAGCTCTGGCAGAAAGGAAGTGGAGACAGAGACGGTGATGTCATCGGTGGTCATCACGCAGCTCTTATCGTGCACATACCTGCAGACACAGTTAATCAATCATTAAGACACTTTAAAGCCTCCAAACGTTCAGATGTTTTATTTTATTTTTATTATATCGAGCTTAACGGAAAGTTATTTGCTCGACAGGAACAAGCAGCTCCGGCTGAAGATGTCACTTTGTTCAGATTTATTAAAACAATCAATCACTTTAAGGGTGCTGGTATCACATTTCTACTAATGTAGTGAGAGAACCAAAAAGTTTTACCATGTTGGCAAACAGTCTGATTTTTGTTTTATGCTCATAATTCTTCCACAAACTGTTTCTCAGATACTTTAATGTCATAATTATCTGATCACAGCTTTGCTCGCTGCCGTCTTCTGTCCTCCAGTTTTATTTATGAGGTCAAAGAGCTGAAGGTGAATTTTAAGAACGCCGTCTGTTGCTGTTTATAGACTCTGATTCTGATTAAAGTGACATCCTCAGCTCAGGCTGTTACTGGAATAATAAATATGGAATTATGTTGCTTAATGTTCAACTGATTGGATAAAAATATGATCAAAGTTCTCGTTCTGATCAATAAAAGCGAGCTAAATGTAGTGTCAGTCACCTGTAGATCTGGTCTCTGATGATCGGATACTCTCCCGTCACAACGTTGTGGACGTAAGTCGTGAACCACTCTAAGAAACAGGAACCTGAACAAACAAAACAGTTTGTTTTCATACAAAACTCCAAAGCAACATTACATTTTTTAGAGAATATTTCTTTAAATGTCTTGTTTTATCTGATCAACAGTTGAAAACCCAAAATTATTCAGTTTATTGTCACATATGAGAAAGAAAAGCATCAAATCATCAGTTTAGAAACTGAAACCAGCAAAGTTTAAAATATAACTGAAATTTTATTTGATTATTAACAAAATCGACTAATTATCTTCAATCGTAGCTCAGGTAAACAGTTTAAGAACTTTCTACATCAGGTAACCATGGCAACAGCAGTGATGCTGCAGACCCTGAAGCAGAGAATAAAAGGTGTGACAGACCGACCTGTGATGAACATGTCGATGGCTGAAGGATCCTGAGCCGTCTGATCCTGAAAGACAAGAAGCAAAGAGATCAAACGTTTTAAAATCTGCTTTTAAAAAATGAGAGTTTCAGTCACATGATCAATAAAACTTCTACTAGTTTCAACAGATGCTTTTTTATTTTAATTTACAACTTTAAAAACGATTAATTAATTATAAACGTCACACTGAAGGAACCAGAGAATGTTTAATATCTGTATCTGTTGTTCTCTATTCTCTTATTCTGAAAGGAAGGGCAGACAGGAAGTGTTACGGACGGGGCAGGGGTAGAAGCTCTCGAACATCCTGCGTCCCTCGGCGGGCTCCAGCGCCATGTACTGGCTGAGCCCGGTGTGGAAGCAGAAGGTGAGCGGCAGGCAGCGTCTCATCCCCTTCCTCTGCTGGAAGCCGCCGGCCGCCGTCTCCACGTCCAGCAGCACCTCCGACCGGTAGTGATTGGACAGAGACATGCTGCCCATCAGCCTGAGGACACACACAGACAGACGGGTGGAGGTTAGACGGGACGTGAGGGGCGTCAGGGCGGCTCCATCATGGCGTGCACTCACCCTGGGATCACCAGCTTCTGCCCGTTGTGGATGCGGTACGAGCAGCGGTAGTCGTCTGGAAGCCTGCAGCCGATCTGAGCCTCGATGTCGTTAAGCTCCACCTCCGTGGCGCCCTCTGAACATGACACACACACACACACACACACACAGTATTACTTTACCTCCAGAGAGAAACACTCAGATGACATGTGAGGGGAGAAGAGAAGCGGCGACGTCACCTTTGAGCGATGCGATCATGCGAGGACAGCGCTGCTGCAGGAAGGTCTTCAGCTGCTCCCAGGCTCGCTTCAGGACCGGGTAGTACTGGATGTACCGGCCCAGGTCTCTGTAGTACTGTTTGAAGAGACAGAACCAGGACACACCGCTCTGCAGCCGCTCCGCACTGCACACACACACACACACACACAGGTTTGTTTTTAAAGGATCTGAGCTCACAGAAACATTTTTCCTTCAATGTTTCGTCGTTTAAAGTCACAGATTTAACGAGGAGTCGATGATTTTCAAGCATAAATGTAAAAAGTTCAGTTCCTCCAGTGTGATTTACTCTGTCTGTCTGTTTTATATGTTTATATTTATTTATTTATTAGTTTATTTGTCAGGGACGATGTGAAAAAACAACATGGCACTGATGCATAAAGGAGTTCAAGCCTGTTCCTGTTTAAGCTTTTCTACTTAAAACAGGCAGAACATACACTGATTAACTAAAGCTCATAATAAACAGTGAGATTCTCAGTAACAACAGTGTTTACATCACATAATAATAGATTTACATGTGATGCACCTTTTCCTCCTGATGATGTCAGACTGAACTTCCTCCTTTAATATCTCGTTATGTTCAGGAGTTTGAGGTTTTTATGTTTTCCATAAAGTTTTATTTATTTATTTTGGATCGTATGACCTTTCATTCATATTTTTATTAACCATATTCTTGTTTTATTATCTGTCTTTTCTTTTTTTCCTTCCTATTATTCAATGATAAAACATCATTTATTTAATTGTGGTCATTTTACATCACTGTGTTTTACTGTATCTAAACATTATCTTTAAGCAAAGTGCTTCACAAATAAGGTTTATTATTTATATCATCATGAACTGAGTGTCTTTTAGTTTTAGTCCGTTAAGCAGACGACAGAAAGATCTCTGTAGACGTCACTCTGGACTCTTAGAAACTGTTTTTACTTATTTTTTGTCAGAAGAAAGCAGGAAGTTGTCACATCTGGTCAAAATATTAAACAGTTTATCACATAAATCAGTAAAATAATCATCTTTAGTTGCAGCCCTACATAAAATAATGAAATATACTTTGATGAAATAACATTTCAGGGTGAAACAGTAAAGACAGAAGTGATATTTAACACAACAGGTTCCATTTATTTAGCTGTGATTACAGTTCAGATCAACATCTTCCTGCAGGTTTAAACATGAACTGATGATATTAATACTCACTCTGTCAGCAGCCAGTGTTTGGAGCAGTGCGACTTCCACAGCGGGTTGTGTTTGGACAACTCATTCAACCTCCTGCTGACGTAACTACAGCTGCACAGATAAGAGACGGAGAGACACGAAGATGTTTTACTTCAAACTGTGAAGATTCATTTTTTTTTTTTTAAAAAAAGCACATATAAAGACGTAAAATCATCTCTGCAGCTTCTTAAATGTGAATATTTTCTGGTTTCTTTAGTATTTATGACAGTAAACTGAATATATTTGAATTGTGGACAAAATAAAACATTTGAGGACTTCATTTAAGGCTTTGAGAAACAGTGACAGACATTTTTTAAAATCATTTTCTGACATTTTACGGACAAAACATCTAATCAACTAATCTAAGAAATGATCGACTGATTAATCTATAATGAAAATAACCTTAAATTGCAGCAGATATGTTTTGCAAACATTTTTATCTGCTAAAAATAAGGGAACTAAAGCTGTCAGATACATTTAGTGGAGAAAAAAGTGCAATATTTGACTTTAAAATTGCATAAAATGGAAGTTTCAGTTAAGTTACATCAACAAACAGTACTCGAGTAGATACAGACACTTCATTAAATTCAATAACAACAACAGCAATAATAAAAATAATAATAATAATAATCGTGACATACAGTCTGGAGTTGTAAGGATCAGTCGCTTGATCTAATAATTGACTGACAGAAAATTAATCGGCAACTGTTTTCATAACCAACAATCGTTTTAGTCTTTTTAAGCAAATTTGTCCAGAAAATTGTTGCTTTTAGCTTCTCAAATATGAAGATTTAATATTTCTTCTTCCTCACAGTGAGCTGAATATCTTAATGTTGGTGTCGGACATAATAACACATCTAAAGACGACACCTCTGAAATAAAAACTCACTATTTTCATTATTTTCTGGACCAAAACAAAACCAGTGTGAACAGGCTCACTGACGTAAACAAACTTAGCGGCTGCTAGCATGCAGCTAACTGTAAACAAGATGTTTATGTTGTTTACGAGCTGCCCTGAGATGACATGACATGACATGACAGCTAACATGTCGCTCTGGTTTATTGATATCTGCCGATGTCAGCTGTTACAAACATTTTCTGCCACTTTCTGACAGGAATTAGCACAAAAACAACAGCTGCATGCTAAGCTAACGAGCTAACGAGCCGCTGCCGTTGGGGATGAACGTTATTTTAGCGGCTTGTTTTTAAGATAAGCTGCGTGTTTCTCCTCCAGATGTCAGGTTTCTGCTGGCAGACACATACTGTATCAGGTCTCTGAAGTCCAGAAAGGATAAAATGTGCAGCAGCGGGTCTGAAGGGAGGTGATCCATCCGTAACTCCGTTAAAGCTGCCATTGTTAGCAGGCAACACTTCTTCTTCTTGTGTCGGTTTAATTGAGATCAGCGATCAGCTGAAAGGCGACTTACTGCCACCTGCTGGACAGCAAAGGAACAGCAGATACAACAAAAAAAGGGTTTTAAGTATCTAATCAAAACGTGAAGCTCTTCCTCAATGGTGGAAGAAGTAATCAGATCCTTTCCTTAAGTAAAAGTATCAACATATCAACATAAAAATACCCCATTACAAGTAAAAGTCATCATACCACAAAAAAGTACAAACCTATTATGAGATTGATGAAGTATTGCAGTAAAATTCGTGGTTTCCCTCTGACTGACATTGAAAAGTGTTTTTCCAGTTACGATATTAAAGACAAACTAGCTGTAAGTGAGTTGTGTGATAATATTAAAGCTAACTAAGATATCAGTCTGTTCATTTCATTCATCACGCTTATCACACTTTTGTTTTTCATGTCTGCGTGATAAGAATCTCTGTGATGAAGGAGATTATTTCCATTTGATCTGTGATGTGTTCTGTAACAGAGGATAAAATGCATTCGTAACTTTACAAAAATGATAAAAAGATGTTTTATTCCTGTCAGTTAAATGTCTTAAATCTCATGAATCTAAATGTAATGTTCAGCTTCTCTTCACATGAACATCATGATGACTTATTTGTTTCTAACAACTCACAGTTAAACACTGAGAAACCATCAATACAACAATAAATCTACAAAGACATGAAGAATAAATGAGTGACAAACATCCATAAAGTGTCATCATGTTGTGAGTCTTCCTACCTGTCCCTCCTCCTCTACAGGTGGAGCTCTGACTGCTTCCAGGAATCAGCTCACCTGTGGCAAACACTTTTCTGACAGACGTGGAGCGGAGAGTCTTTGTCTTCAGAGGAATTAGAAGGAAAGGAAACAGAATTGACTGCAGGTTTGGGATGAATAATCAGTCCTGGAGTCTGTACTGCTGTGATGATGGTTGCTATGTCTGGCACAATAACACAGGTACATCCGCCTCTACCTCTTCCACCCTCTCCTCCTCCTCCTCCTCCTCTGTCTCTAACAGAGTAGCAGTGTATGTGGACTGTCCTGCGGGCACTCTGTCCTTCTACAGAGTCTCCTCTGACACACTGATCCACCTCCACACCTTCAACACCACATTCACTGAAACTCTTTATGCTGGATTTGGATTTAGGCCAGGCCGGTCTGGTAATTCAGCTTTTCTATGTTCTCTGTAGGAGGGAGAGTCTGCTCCTGTTAGAGAAACTATATAGTACCAACCTGATATCTCACTGGTTGTAAATGGAGTTTCCAAACACAACATGGTTTTCACATGACTGACAGATTGTTTGTCAGTCATAAATATACACATACATTTATGTACACATATATACTGTACATGCCAGTATGTAATATCAAGATACTTTGAATCAGCAGAATAAACAAATGGCACTAAGACTTATCAGATGAATACCATCTAACCACAGTGTCCCTGATTAGATTCTGTTGGAGGAACTTTGTTACATGTCATGCTCCTCTCTTTGTTTCCATGCTTCCTGTCTGCATCTCCACTGTTAATGTTAGTGTGTATTTTTGAAGTTACTGAGCAAGACACTAAGCATGATGTAAAAGAGGTAACAGTAAGCAAAATCTGATCCACCTTGGGCTCCACAGCCGCAGACGAAAAATGCCAGAAGCAGAGACAGTTTCTGATGGATTGTGACTGCAAATAAATAATGGATTATCAAAGTGCCGAAGTGATCATAACAATATTTTTTAATGACATTGTATTTGAGCATTGCTTTGAATTTCTGAACTGTACCACCAATTGTTGACATCAAATAAAAATTTATTACTTTTGACTCATTATTTCTGTTACTGATCCTGCTAATTTTGATACTGATCCAGACAGAAATTATTAGACACTATGTGCAACACTTGAATATTCGTTGACTTGTACAAACAAATACACAACAACAATGACAACATCATATTACAATGAAAAAGACAAACTTAGAAGAGCAACTAAGCAATATGAATTGTTTGGGGGTGATAGGGAAAAGGGAAGGGGGAAGAGTGAATGAAAGTGAGAAAGGGAGGGGGGGGGGAGTGAGAGAGTTAATAATCATTATAATCATGATAATGATAATAACAACACAATGATATATAGTAGTCTTGTTATATAATAGTCTTGTTTGTTAGTATTACTGAGGCAGTAGCAGTGGCAGAGGAATCAACAATAATAGTAAAATGGGTCAAATAATTAAATATTTATATTAATTTATATCAATTTGAGTTTATATTGATATATTTAAATTAATATGGCTATGGCAGGTGGACAAGGACACCATCACCTTCTCATTTGATAGCCAGCTCACCCAGCAACACAGCCACAGCCCAGGGACCAGACCAGCTGAGACCAGCTAAGGGGTATTCCTCCTATATTGTTTGTTTGTTTTCAATCTTTCCCCTTTCTCCCCCTCTCTGAATTTTTGTTTGTTTATTTGTTTTGGAGCTGGCCCAAATTTAGTCTACTGAACCACTCTTAGACCATTTTGGAGAGAGTATGTCCAGAGGAAGTGACCACTTTTGTTAATTGATTCATTAATAAATTATTTTTTTATTTTTACTGTAAGAGAGGTAGGGGTGGAGGTACTCAAGCCAGCTACCTCTCTCTGCCCTCGCCAAAGTTTGTAGCCACACCACCAGAGGTCAAAGAGTCGGGAGAGGCTGTCTGGCTCCACCCCCAACCACCCTGCAAATATGATATCACCTCGACTTATGACTGTCTCCACCGCTACCGCCACCACCCTCAAGAACCACAACAATAGCAGTAATAATAATAATAATAATAACAATAATAATGATAACAATAGTAATATTATTATTAAGATAGTTTCTAAACAAAAATAATAAGCTTATTATGATATATATAAATTATATATATGTGTAACCATAATAAGAGGGCGAGGGAAGGGAAGTGAAAAAAAAACAAGAACAAAGGGGAAGGGATGGTATGTCTGTAAATGCATGTGAGGGTAGTTTGAAGGGATGAAGCAAGAAAAGTGATTTGGATTGGATTCGTTCTCTAAAATCAAGACCAGAGTTTGTTAATGGTGTTAAATGGTGGAGCATTTACATGGTGGAGCATGTGATTTGAATCTACTGTAAGCAAACAAAGCAGACCCCCCCCCCCCCCCTCTTCTATCTGAATCAGGATGTTTTTCAGTCCTTCCTCTTTCACTAACTGTTCAAACTCTGACTTTTATCACAACAAACTTCAGGTCATTTTATTAATTTGTGTTTTTATTTCTGAGCCACAGTTGATGTTTTATATTAAATACAGATGAAGCTCTGACTGTGTTTCTATCAGACTGAACTGAACTCAGGTCTATTCTTTCTATATATGATCCATCTGCTGTGGACAGATGCATCATTCATGACTATGAATGTGTTTCAGCTTCTGCTTTGTCAGTGGTTTTTGGTCAAATGACTCATGACACATAAGTCTCTTGTATCATGTTTTCAGAACTTTCTGTTCTCTAATTTTACTTCAGTTCAGTCAAAGATAGAAGAATCTCTGCTCCACTCCACTCATTTGGGACCTTTGTAACGTCACTGCATCCCAAATCCACAACCTACTACACACTCATTCTAAGCAGGTTTTGAGACTAAGTTCAGTTCTCATGTTTTACTTGCAAGACTCGTGTTTTAATGCTGTTGTTCATCATTTGTGATGTGAAATTTTCAGAGAAATAGTAGTAGTTCAGTTAGCGCTGCATCATTCATGACCAGTTAGGACATTCCAATACAAAATAATCAAATATATTTTGTTGCTGACACTTGCTCACGCCACATTCAATCAGGACACAGTGTCAAAACCTAAATATCTCTAAAAAGCCAGTGAACACTGAAACATGCAAAGTCAATTTCACTGATATACATTAATTGTCTTTTCACAGAGCTTGTCAGTTATCTTTTAGGTGTTGACATTCAAAATTCTTAGTCTTTAAAGCAGTCTGCCACAGATTTAGCATTGTTGGACTCAAATAAAAAAAAGATCAATATTTCTGCTGATGTCATTATGATAAACAGCTGTCTAATATCAGTATGAATACATGTTGTTACTAATCCTTCAGAAACTTCCTGTTGTTTTAATCAGCTGGCTCCACATGATTATCTCAAATTATTATCTCATTATTTCAAAATTTCCTGAAATTTTATAGACAAATCCATGAATTGCTTAATTGATCATTCATAATGTTTATTTGCAGCAACAAAAACAAAAAAAAATTTGTTTCAAAAAAATGTATCATTAAAAAAAACAGGACAAAAATGTCTGTATAGGCCAGCAGATACTTACTGTCATGATGTATGTTGTGGTTTCCTGGAAAAACCCTTCAAACATCTTTATAAACCTTTGTCACAACTTGATGTTTTGGTAATCTTTTAAACAGTGGTGGTTTTCTCTCTGAGACAGCTTTCTTTGAATGTTGTACTTTAAATTCATTGAAACTCACAAGGATCATACTTATGTCTTCTGAACTACAAAACAGTCCTCTAACAGACTGAGTCTTGTCTGAGAATATATATATGACTGTGCTGTCAGTCATGTGCAAACCATACTGGGTTTAGTAACTGCATTTACAAGCAGTGAGATATCAGCTTGGTACTAAATAACATGAGAATGTTTCTCTTACAAGAGGAGGCTCTCCTTCCTACAGAGAACAAAGAGAAGCTGAGGAACCAAACCAACCAGACCAGTGCCCAAACCCAAACCCAGGATACAGAGGCTGAGTGAATGTGGTGTTGAAGGTGTGGAGGTGGATCAGTGTGTCAGAGCAGACTCTGTAGAAGGACAGAGTGCCAGCAGGATAGTCCACAAACACTGCTGCTCTGTTAGGAACAGAGGAGGAGGAGGAGGACGAGGAAGAAGAAGAAGAGGTGATGGGTGTTCTTTGGTTATTGTGCCAGACAGAGTAATCACCATCACAGCAGTACAGACTCCAGGACTGATCATTCATTCCAAACCTGCAGTCATCACTGTGTCCTCTCCTTTTGATTCCTCTGTAAGTCACTGATATATTAACTCTTCCTCTCCACTCGACCTCCCAGTAAGAGCGACCAGTCAGATCATTTTCACACAGCAGCTGGGGCCAGAAGTCAAATCTGTCCGGATGATCGGGATATGACTGATCCTCCTCCACATATGTTCCCTTTCTGTTGTTGTCAGACAGATTGAGTTTTGTGTTCACTGTGTTTGGATCCAGTGTGAGTTCACAGAAATCTGATGGAGATAATGAGACACAATACAGCTGCAATTATTGATCTTTTATCTGTTTGATGACAACATTGTCTTCATCCTCAGTAGGATGTGAATGAGTGATGTCACAGTTTGAAGTTTGTTTTGTTTTCATGAATGAAATGAAAAACACACTTACACTTCCTCAAACCTGGTTTCAACCATTGGACTCCAGCAGGATGCAGCCTGAAAGGAGGAGGGGGGTCAGAGCAGCATGTTCTCTTTCAGCATACAAACATGGACGTTACATCACTCTATTCTACTGTTTGATTATTCTGTTCAAATGTGGGATTGGGCTTTGATAGATTTTTATCCAATCCGATTGAACCTAATCAGGTTTCAACATTTACAAGACACTTCATTTGGAAATAACAAAAACTCAAAGACTCAATTGAGATGCGTTCTGACAGAGAAAATGTTTTCAGTTCTTCTTCCTTGATCAGACATTGTCTCTCCATACCTGAGAGTGTCCAGTCTCCAGTGTGGATCCTCAAGTCCAGCAGACAGAAGCTTCTCTCCTGAGTCTCCTGGATGATTGTAGCTCAGGTCCAGCTCTCTCAGATGGGAGGGGTTGGAGCTCAGAGCTGAGGCCAGAGAAGCACAGCCTTCCTCAGTGATCAGACATCCTGACAAGCTGCAAACACACAAAACAACACACATCAGACAGTCTTAGTGTCCTGCTGTGTGCAGTCAGATACAACGACAAACTGTCTCCACTAACTAACTAACTAAAAGATGAATTGAATCAGGGAGTTTGAGCATCCAGCCAGATGGGAGAAATCACCAGCTGAGGGATGATTCAGCGGCTTGTTATTACCTCATTATTGTGATCAAATTGTTGAAAATATTTCAATGTGTTTGTAAAGAGGGAAGATGGTGGCAAAAGGAAGAATAAAAACAGCTGAGTGCACTTTTCAGGTTTCATATGTTGAAGTTTCTTTAAACTACACAATCAAGATGGCTCCTGCTATAAAATGTGACTTCAGAGTGGTTCATCAAAGAATCCACTAGACATACTAGCCTGCTATTCAGCCTTAAACTTTCAGAAGAGCCTCTGAACACTTGGTTATCCAGGTACAATGGTTATTATACACTTTTAGAAAAATATGTAAAGTAATCTATGATATTTAATAATTCAACAACAAAAACAACGTAAAACAATAATAATCTGTATGTATGTATGGAAAGTAATTCTCCACTGCTGAAGATAAGTAATTTTACAATATGTTAGCAAAGAAAGTCCTACACAGGTTTAATATTTATCCTCTAATATCAATCAGATTTTTAATGGTCATCCATTGAACAGGTTGATGAATCCTGACCTGAGAGTTTCCAGTGTGCAATGTGGACTCTCCAGTCCAGCAGACAGAAGCTTCACTCCTGAATCCTGCAGGTTGTTGTTACTCAGGTCCAGCTCTCTTAGACTAGAGGACTGGGAGCTGAGAACTGAGGACAGAGCTGCACAGCTTCTCTCTGAGAGGTTGCACAAAGTCAGCCTGGAAAGACAATTATTAACAGAAAGGTTATTTCCATTTGAATCAATACCAGCACTTTTAAATCACTCTGAAATTTAAATTTTTTACAGAGCTTTGTTGGAGGCTTTGACCACTGGCAGCAGCCTCAGAAGAGCCTCCTCTGAAGCGGAGTATTTTTTCAGGTCAAACACTTTGAGATCTTTTTCTGATGACAGTAAGATGAAGACCAGAGCTGACCACTGAGCAGGACATGGTTTATCTGTGGAGTGACCTACTGAACTCAGGTACTGTTGGATCTCCTCCACTAGAGAATCATCATTCAGTTCATTCAGACAGTGGAACAGATTGATGCTTCTCTCTGCAGACAGATTCTCACTGATCTTCTTCTTGATGTACTCAACTGTTTTCTGATTGGACTGTGAGCTTCTTCCTGTCTGTGTCAGCAGGCCTTGTAGGAGAGTCTGATTGGTCTGCAGTGAAAGACCCAGGAGGAAGCGGAGGAACAAGTCCAGATGTCCATTTGGACTCTGTAAGGCCTCGTCCACAGCTCTCTCATAGAGATGTGTCTCTGCAGATTCTTGTTTAGTTTCAGACTTCTGGGATGTTGTTTGTTCTTCTTCCAGCAGATTGACTCCAGAGTTGATGAATGTCATATGGACATGAAGAGCAGCCAGAAACTCCTGAACACTCAGATGGACAAAGCAGAACACCTTGTCCTGGTACAGTCCTCTCTCCTTTTTAAAGACCTGTGTGAACACTCCTGAGTACACTGAGGCTGCTCTGATATCGATGCCACACTCTGTCAGGTCTGATTCATAGAAGATCAGGTTGCCTTTCTGCAGCTGCTCAAAAGCCAGTTTTCCCAGAGACTCAATCATCTTCCTGCTCTCTGGACTCCAGTGTGGATCTGTCTCAGCTCCTCCATCATACTTGACATTCTTCAATTTGGAATGGACCACCAGGAAGTGGATGTACATCTCAGTAAGGGTCTTGGGCAGCTCTCCTCCTGCTCTGCTTTTCAACAGCTCCTCCAGAACTGTAGCAGTGATCCAGCAGAAGACTGGCATGTGGCACATGATGTGGAGGCTTCGTGATGTCTTGATGTGGGAGACGATTCTGCTAGTCTGCTTCTCATCTCTGAATCTCTTCCTGAAGTACTCCTTCTTCTGTGGGTCAGTGAACCCTCTGACCTCTGTCACCATGCTGACAAACTGAGGAGGGATCTGATTGGCTGCTGCAGGCCGTGTGGTTATCCAGAGGCGAGCAGAGGGAAGCAGTTTCCCCCTGATGAGGTTTGTCAGCAGCACATCCACTGAGGTGGACTCTGTAACATCAGTCAGGATCTCATTGTTGTGGAAGTCCAGAGGAAGTCGACACTCATCCAGACCATCAAAGATGAACACAACCTGGAACTCTTCAAACCTGCAGATTCCTGCTTCTTTGGTTTCAGTAAAGAAGTGATGAACAAGTTCCACCAAGCTGTACTTTTTCTCTTTCAGCACATTCAGCTCTCTGAAAGTGAATGGAAATGTGAAATGTATGTCCTGGTTGGCTTTGTCTTCAGCCCAGTCCAGAGTGAACTTCTGTGTTAAGACTGTTTTCCCAATGCCAGCCACTCCCTTTGTCATCACTGTTCTGATTGGTTCATCTCTTCCAGGTGAGGCTTTAAAGAAGATGTCTTCTTGTCTGATTGTTGTTTCTGGTCTGTCTGGTTTCCTGGATGCTGTTTCAATCTGTCTGACCTCATGTTCATCATTGACCTCTGCAGTCCCTCCCTCTGTGATGTAGAGCTCTGTGTAGATCTGATTCAGAAGGGTTGGGTTTCCTGCTTTAGCAATCCCCTCAAACACACACTGGAACTTCTTCTTCAGGTTAGATTTGAGTTTAGACTGACACCTGCCAGCAGGAGTTCCTGAATGAACACATAAGAAACAAGACCAATAAAAAAAAGGAAATATGACAGTGTAATTCCCCCTAAGAATGCATATATGAACATATGTTTCTACATCTCTTGAGACAACAGGAAACGTCATTAATTATCATGTTAAAGATTAATAAAATCCTTGTACTATTCTGCAGACGGTCAGCCAGCTCCTCCTGCTTCATTCTCCTCAGGAAGTGCAGTGTGATCTTCAGAAATGCCTCTTTGCTGCTCCTCCTCTGCTCTTCCTCACCATCCAACATCTCATCCTCCCTCTGACTCTCTAAACATTCTGGGTAATCTGAACTCAGAACCTTCTGCATCTTGTTCAGCTCATTCTTCACAAAAGTGATGATGTTCTCCTCCAGCAGCTGGAACAGAAAACTATATGAATGGCACTATCAAACTGAAATCATGAAGCAAACATCAGATCCATGTTGGACAGACTGACAATCCACTGGTCTACAAAGTGCAGCATGGAGATGATTGTGAACAGAATAGATGTAAAAGTAGTTGTTGTACATGTACAGACCATAAATATGGAGTCCAGGTGTGTTTGATGCTGCTGGGCAGACTGACCACTGGGAACCTCTGAGCTCTCCTGGTCCACTCTGTGGAGGAATCATGAAGAATGAGCTCACATTATGTCTGTCCACACAGAGACAAACACAAGCTAATGGTAAATCAAGTGATATTTGGATGTGAACAGAGAATCAAATGACTCTCTGCAGTAGTTTGTAGCTTTCAGCTCAGAGTCAGTTAGAGAGTTTCATCCCAACAGCTCTCACCAACCCTTCACAAAGCAAGGCAGCTTGAGCCAGTGTGCATTTGCGTCAGATTGGTTCAACTGTGCAACTCCCAGCATGAATGTGTTTGACTGTATGCGTGTTGCTGAACTACAGACCTTCTGCTCAAGAATTAACCCTCTTGAATGTAAACTTTAAGCAACTTCCTTCATTCCATGATTGGTGGCACATTAAAAATACTTCAAACTGCAGCTATGGTGACATTGGGAACAAGCAGTTCTCTACACCCACTTACAACGACAAGTCATCTAAAAGTAAATTCAATTCACTGCTAGAAGTGAAACATCCATAGATTCCCTGAGGCTTTGAAAAACTTTAATAACAAAGAATGAGTCCTGAATTCTATCTTACATCAAAAATATCAGTAAATGACCCAAATCTCAAATAATTCAGCTGACAACCTGGTTTAAAGTTAAGCTCATATTGTCCCAATTTTAATACTGAGAACTTACTTTTGATCAGATGAATGTCTTTGTTTAAAGTCAAAAATGAAGCCTTTTGACCAGTTGCTCTTGAGGGACATGCAGCTGGGTTCAGGCTCAGGTCCAGCGGAGTCTGATCTTTGATGGATCCTGGTAGAAAAACAACACTGATAAAGTTATTTGAGCTTACATATTCAGTAAAATTCTCTCTACATAAAATATTGAATGATTAAAAAACTTTTAACATCAATGTGATACAAACAACTCACATTTTATCAGATGATTGTCTTTGTTTAAAATTAATAACAGCGCCCTTTGACCGGTCACTCTTGAAGGACACACAGCTGGGTTCAGGTTCAGGTTCAGGTCCAGGTCCAGGTTCAGGTCCAGCAGAGTCTGGTCTGTGCTGCATCTTTGTTCTTCAACACAACACACACAGAGCTTTGAGTGTGAATAATGATGGTGGAGAACAGTGATGGACAGTTAGAGATCCTCATCTCACCTCTGAGCTTTGGTCTGGCTGTCATGTTCCCCACACAGAGAGCTTTTAGAGGGAGGGACTCCCTCCTCTCTGTCCTCACACTGATCCATGCTGCTGAAGTCACATCCACATCAGTCACACACACTTTCTACCTTCATCTGGAGAGGACAGTAAACAACATTTAAAACATTTCAGTTGTGCATGATTATGAATGATCCAGCATATTAAAAAAGAAGTCAGAGTGTTCATGGGATTTCCTTTACAGTAAATACAAACATAAATAGACACGACATGTTAAACTCCTCACACTAGCTTGTATCCAACAAATGTAAATTGATCTGAAATTCAGTTTGTTGTGGAAGTGAAAGCCTTTCTTTACATACAATGTTTTGAATGTGTTGATGGCAACCTGATATTATCAGGGATGCAAAGCAGTGATGTCTCACTCTGAGCTTTTCCTGCCTCTTCAGACAATTTGAAAAGATCTCATCTGCAGGCACAAAATATGATGAAATAAAAACATCAACTACAAACATCATACAGCAAGAAACAAACCCTTACTAAAGAAAAAAAATAAGATATTAAACAAACCAAACTTACAGTTAACAGTCCAAACTGCTGAAGACAAAGGCTGTGTTTTATTAGTAGTTCCACTTCCCCTCATTCACTTCCCCTCAGCCCTTGGTATTACATAACAGCATGCGTCACAAGGATGCCACTTGGAGAGGGAGAGTGGGCAGGGAGGAGCGAGGGATTTAAATGGCATGTTGAACAACTAATGCAATGTAGCCAAGGACTCTCCAGTTAATGTTTGTCAGAAAAGTGTTAGCCACATGTGGGGCTGTCAAAAAATAATTCAACAACAACCGTGTAGTAATGGTGGCACAGAGTTATTAATTCAAATTGGCTGCAGAGAGAATGATTTGCACTACAAGCAATCTAAAAAGCCCTCTAACTAGAGTTAAACAAACTCTCAGATGACATGGCATCCATGTTTCAGCTTATTCTGTAAGCTTCCTATTCATGATTATTTTCTTTGAGAGAGAAAGATCCCTTTATTCTTTGAAACAAAGTGAGTTTCTGCTTGATATTAAAACATCTTCAGACTGTTCATCAAATGTGACTTTTCATTCAAAGTTGAGTTGTGTGAAGGTTGTAGAATAGAGAAAGTGACCCTGCACTAAACTGTGTGTAAATAAACAATATAACTATCAATAATGTAGAAGTTATTATTAGAGTCATTTTTCTGAATCTGACAATAAAGATCAAATTAAAACTTGTATTATTGTTTATTATCATTTTTTATTGGACATAACAGGTGATACAGTAGTTATATTTATTTCTGCCTGAGTAACATAAACACACAAATGATCAACTTTACTTGGTACAACACAAATCAGGAAATAAGAAACATTGCAAAAAGATTTTACAGAAACCAATTGATTATCCTGTAAATTAGATTTTTATTGTGAATTTTTAGTAAGGCACTAAACTGTCAGCTGTTTGTCCACTAATATTCTATCCACATACAGCCGGAGCTGCAACAATTAGTCCATTCATTGATTATCCATTAACAGAAAAACACTTAATAATCATTTGAGTCATTCTTTGTCTTGCATGATAATAAAACAGGATATTTTACTGTTCTGGGGTCTCATTTATAGAACAGTGTGTAGGCTTCAATCGAAAAGTGTAGGTGTGCGCAGAAGTCGAAATGCGCCAAAAAATATTTTAGATTTATTATATTAGATTAGATTTATAAAACAAGGCATACACACACATGCATGTATATTTCCCTTTATAAATCACAGTCCACCTGGAAATGTGCACATGTGGATCATCCTCATATCCAGCCCTCTACACGCCCACATTCAACCATAAATGGTCAATACAAAAGCCTTCATGAATATTGATGTAAATGTGTCTCTTTCGCCAAACAAATCACTCTCTCTGTTTTAAGATGCCTAGCCAATCAATGTCTAGAGTCACTGTATCAGATCCTCTCTTGTCACTTGCGCTCAGCAGCAGCAGAGGAAGGACTGCAACAGGCATGAACGGACTTTTATAGTTTTATCTCCTTGTTTTCTGACATTTTGAAGTTATATGTGTAACCCCAAACAACCATATACAACTTCATTAAACATTCCTGTGCATCGTAAAGTCATTTGATGTCATCTTGGATTTCTACAATCGATGATAATTTCAACAGTTAGTTAACACGGTTGAGGTGAAAATGAATCAGTAGCCTATATTCACGCTTAGCTAATATCAGAGAAAGACAAGCGAGACTTTGCAGAGTCCTGCCACCTGCCACATCCTAACATCATTAATTTCAGCAGCTGCTGCACTGCTCCACACTCTTTGGGTGAGACAGTGCTGATGAAGTGTTGGGTGGACTTTAGGCTCTGAGTTGGCTTATATCTTTTCAAATTGAAAGATGCTTATAGAATAGTTATGGCTCTCTACAAGCCCAGGTACAGATATCACTGCGGGTTTGAATGTTTAAAATAATGTGGATCTATAACTAATGTTTGATTTTAAGTGAAAGTAAATGGATGACAGGAACATTGCACAATCTGGCTTCAGTTCAACACTCATCTGTGTCATTGATTTCTTGTTTCCAAAATGTTCGTACGCATAGGTCCAAGTTTATGTACAAGTGCACAATTCTCTCATCAAATTTGTTTTTATAGATCACAACTTTTGCGTACAGCTCTTTCAGGCCCTGTTTTGTGCATATACAATGGTTATAAATGAGACATCAGGTTGGTACTAAATAACACGAGAAAGTTTCTCTAACAAGAGGAGACTCTCCCTCCTACAGAGAACACAAAGACACTGAAGAACCAGTCCTGATATTCAAGAACCCAATCCCAGGATATAGAGGCTGAGTGAATGTGGTGTTGATGGTGTGGAGGTGGGTCAGTGTGTCAGAGGAGACTCTGTAGAAGGACAGAGTGCCAGCAGGATAGTCCACATACACTGCTACTCTGTGAGAGACGGAGGAGGAGGAAGAGGAGGAAGAGGAGGAAAAGATTCCTGTGTCCTTATTGTGCCAGACAGCGTAATGACCATCAGAGCAGTTCAGACACCAGGACTGATCATTCAGTCCAAACCTGCAGTCATAACTGCCTCCTTTCCTGCTGATTCCTTTGTAACTCACTGATATATAAACCAGTCCTTCGTACTCAACCTCCCAGTAACAGCGACCCGTCAGTTCATTTCTACACAGCAGTTGAGTCCAGTCATCAAATCTGTCTGGATGATCAGGATATGACTGATCCTCCTTCACATATGTCACCTTCCTGTTGTTGTCAGACAGTTTGAGTTTTCTGTTTACTGTGTTTGGATCCAGTGTGAGTTGACAGAAATCTGATGGAGAGAACGAGACACAATACAGCTGCAGTTATTGATCTGCAGAGTTTGTTTGATGATGACATCATCTTCATCCTCAGTAGGATGTGAATGAGTGATGTTACAGTTTGAAGTTTGCTTTGTTTTCATGAATCAAATGAAAAACACACTTACACTTCCTCAGACCTGGTTTCAACCATCGGACTCCAGCAGGATGCAACCTGAAAGGAGAAGGTGGGTCAGAGCAGTATGTTCTCTTTCAGCATGCAAACATTGACGATACATCACTCTAGTCTACTGGTTTATTAATCTGTTCAAATGTGGGGTTGGGCTTTGATAGAGTTTTATCCAATCTGAATACAGTGTCCCAATACTTCTAATCTAATCAGGTTGAACTTTCATTATTTACAGGAAACTTCAGTTAGATTCAGTTGAGATCTGTGATTGGCTCTGACAGAGAAATTGTTTCTAGCTCTTCCTCCTCTGTCAGACATTGTCTCTCCATACCTGAGAGTGTCCAGTCTCCAGTGTGGATCCTCTTGTTCAGCAGACAACTTCTCTCCTGAGTCTCCTAGATGGTTGTAGCTCAGGTCCAGCTCTCTCAGATGGGAGGGGTTGGAGCTCAGAGCTAAAGCCAGAGAAGCACAGCCTTCCTCTGTGATCAGACATCCTGACAGGCTGCAAACACACAAAACAAAACATATCTCAGATAGTCTTAGTGTCCTGCTGTGTGCAGTCAGACACAACAACAAACTGTCTCCAAACTAACTAAAAGTTGAACTGAATCAAGGAGCTTCAGAAAGTTGATCACGCAGTCAGGTGGGAAAAGTCACCAGCTGAGGGATGATTCAACAGCATGTTTAACCTCATTGTTTTGATCTAAATGTTAAAATTAAAATGTTTTTATGATAAGTGAAGCTTTTCCATAAGTATTAATGAAGATGTCCTTTCAGCAGAATGCTGTGTGAACCTTGCAGATCTGGTATGTATGGTAGTTTTAATTTCACAAAATCAAGGCGCCTCATACCATAAAATGTGACTTCACGGTAGTTCATCCACCAGACAACCTAGCCTGCTCTTTAGACTGAGCCTGGTGCTCAAGAATATTTATTGACCTGAGTAGTGCTTGTTCTATTTATGTTTTTAGCAACAACAAAAAAAACAAATGCATGGAAAGTAATTCTGTACAACGGAAACAGCAGTTGTAAAAACTGGTTTGACAAATCATATTAGCAGAGACAATTCTGTTCTCTATTCTGAACAGGTTGATGAATCCTCACCTGAGAGATTCCAGTTTGCAGTATGGACTCTCCAGTACAGCAGACAGCTGCTTCACTCCTGAATCCTGCAGGTTGTTGTTACTCAAGTCCAGCTCTCTCAGACTAGAGGAGCTGAGAACTGAGGACAGAGCCGCACAGCTTCTCTCTGAGAGGTTACAGTCACTTAGTCTGAAGAGCAAATACAAAGGAAAAAACAGCTAAGAAATTATTAATTTTTCTCTCCTATTGAAAAGATAGAGTATTAAATTAATGATGAATAAATCCAACTATCTATGTATATACAAAGCTTTGTTGGAGAGTTTGATCACTGGCAGCAGCCTCAGAAGAGCCTCCTCTGAAGCGGAGTATTTCTTCAAGTCAAACACATCCAGATCTTTTTCTGATGACAGTAAGATGAAGACCAGAGCTGACCACTGAGCAGGAGACAGTTTATCCGTGGAGAGACTTCCTGAAGTCAGGTACTGTTGGATCTCCTCCACTAGAGAATGATCATTCAGTTCATTCAGACAGTGGAACAGATTGATGCTTCTCTCTACAGACAGATTCTCACTGATCTTCTTCTTGATGTACTCGATTGTTTCCTGCTTGGTCTGTGAGCTTCTTCCTGTCTGTGTCAGCAGATCTTGTAGGAGAATCTGATTGCTCTGCAGTGAAAGACCAAGGAGGAAGCGGAGGAACAAGTCCAGGTGTCCATTTGGACTCTTTAAGGCCTCATCCACAGCTTTCTGGTAGAAACGTGTCTCTGTAGAATCTTGTTCGGTTTCAGACTTCTGGGATGTTGTTTGTTGTTCTGCCAGCAGATTGACTCCAGACTTGATGAATGTCAGATGGACATGAAGAGCAGCCAGAAACTCCTGAACACTCAGATGGATGAAGCAGAACACCTTGTCCTGGTACAGCCCTCTTTCCTCTTTAAAGACCTGTGTGAGCACTCCTGAGTACACTGACGCTGCTCTGATATCGATGCCACACTCTGTCAGGTCTGATTTATAGAAGATCAGGTTGCCTTTCTGCAGCTGCTCAAAAGCCAGTTTTCCCAGAGACTCAATCATCTTCCTATTCTCTGGACTCCAGTGTGGATCGGTATCATCTCGTCCATCAAACTTGATGTTCTTCAGTTTGACCTGAACTACCAGGAAGTGGATGTACATCTCAGTCAGGGTCTTGGGCAGCTCTCCTCCCTCTCTGCTTTTCAACAGTTCCTCCAGAACTGTAGCAGTGATCCAGCAGAAGACTGGCATGTGGCACATGATGTGGAGGCTTCGTGATGTCTTGATGTGAGAGATGATTGTGTTGGTCTGCCTCTCATCTCTGAATCTCTTCCTGAAGTACTCCTCCTTCTGTGGGTCAGTGAACCCTCTGACCTCTGTCACCATGCTGACACACTCAGGAGGGATCTGATTGGCTGCTGCAGGTCGTGTGGTTATCCAGAGGCGAGCAGAGGGAAGCAGTTCCCCCCTGATGAGGTTTGTCAGCAGCACATCCACTGAGGTGGACTCTGTGACATCAGTCAGGATCTCATTGTTGTGGAAGTCCAGAGGAAGTCGACACTCATCCAGACCGTCAAAGATGAACACAACCTGGAACTCTTCAAACCTGCAGATTCCTGCTTCTTTGGTTTCAGTAAAGAAGTGATGAACAAGTTCCACCAAGCTGTACTTTTTCTCTTTCAGCACATTCAGCTCTCTGAAAGTGAATGGAAATGTGAAGTGTATGTCCTGGTTGGCTTTGTCTTCAGCCCAGTCCAGAGTGAACTTCTGTGTTAAGACTGTTTTCCCAATGCCAGCCACTCCCTCTGTCATTACTGTTCTGATTGGTTCATCTCTTCCAGCTGGGACTTTAAAGATGTCTTCATGTCTGATTTTTGTTTCTGGTCTGACTGGTTTCCTGGATGCTGTTTCAATCTGTCTGACCTCATGTTCATCATTGACCTCTGCAGTCCCTCCCTCTGTGATGTAGAGCTCTGTGTAGATCTGATTCAGAAGGGTTGGGTTTCCTGCTTTAGCAATCCCCTCAAACACACACTGGAACTTCTCCTTCAGGTTTGACTTGAGTTTAGACTGACAACCTGCAGGAGTTCCTGAATGAACACAGAAGAAGTAAGATCATTCATTGATTACTGCATATACAAACATATTTTCCTCCATGTCAAATCCTCAAATCCTCTTACTGCTCTGCAGACGGTCAGCCAGCTCCTCCTGCTTCATTCTCCTCAGGAAGTACAGTGTGATCTTCAGAAATGCCTCTGTGCTGCTCCTCCTCTGCTCTTCCTCCTCACCATCCAACACCTCCTCATCCTCCCTCTGACTCTCTAAGCATTCTGGGTAATCTGAACTCAGAACCTTTTGCATCTTCTTCAGCTCCTTCTTCACAAAAGTGAAGATGTTCTCCTCCAGCAGCTGGAACAGAATACTATATGAATGACACAATCAAACTGAAATCATGAAGTAAACATCAGATCAATGTTGGACAGACTGACAATCCACTGGTCTACAAAGTGCAGCATGGAGATGATTGTGAACAGAATAGATGTAAAAGTAGTTGTTGTACATGTACAGACCATAAATATGGAGTCCAGGTCTGTTTGATGCTGCTGGGCAGACTGACCACTGGGAACCTCTGAGCTCTCCTGGTCCACTCTGTGGAGGAATAATGAAGAATGAGCTCACATTATTTCTGTCTACATAGAGATAAACACAAGCAATCAAGTGATATTTGGATGTGAAGATGTGGATGTGAATCAGATGACTTCTTGTAGTGGTAAAGCTTTACTAGTCCTGCTGATCCCACTGAGAATCAACAGCTCAGTCTGTTTGAAGCTTTCAGTTCAGAGTCAGTTTTTTTTTTTCAATAGCTCTCATTCTTCATAAAGCTTTCTTCCCTCCATCACTGTACACTGCTGAAGTACCCTGGAGCAAGGCAGCCAGAGCCACTGTTGTATCAGACTGGTTGTACTGGGAGGCTCCCAGTATGAATGTGTTTGACTGTGTGAATGTGAATTCTGCTCAGGGAAGTTGATCTAAATCAGTGAAGGTTTAAAAACAGGAGATCTGATAGTTCAATGAAAACATGTGGTTTTGTTTTATCAGTATGAAATCCTCACCTGTGATCACCAGACTGCTGTCCATGTTTGAAGTTAACAGGCCACTCCATAGACCAGTCACTCTTCATAGACAGACAGCTGGGTTCAGGCTGGTCCAGTTTTGTCCTGATAGAAGCACAAGATAAATTTTGCTCAGCACCCAGAACACACAGAGACTCTGTCAGTGATTTAATACACCCACTGTACACAATACAATAGTATCCAGGTAGTTTTATATGAATTCAATGTTAAACTTAAACATGATTAACTGTATGAGTAGAGCTAAGGTTTCTCCTTGATCTATTTTCTTGGATTGCACCTCATTGGGACGTCACTTTGAACAAAAGCTTCTACCAAATGAATAAATGTGAAAAATATTTTGTTTGGTCTTTATTAAATATGCTCTGATGTCTGAGCTGCTGTCTGGATAATTCTCTGTGTTCTGCAGGCGTTTCTGTTGACAGTCCTTCCACCTTTTATTGATACTAATGGTTCTCTTGCAGTTGTTTGATGTGGCTAACACACTGTTTGATTTAGCTCATCCTACCAGTGACTAATATTAACAGTGTACTATGACAAGACTGACTACAACACAGAAGATCCTCATCTCACCTCTGAGCTTTGGTCTGGCTGTCATGTTCCCCACACAGAGAGCTTTTAGAGGGAGGGACTCCCTCCTCTCTGTCCTCACACTGATCCATGCTGCTGAAGTCACATCCACATCAGTCACACACACTTTCTACCTTCATCTGGAGAGGAAACACAAATCATCCTTTACATCATTTCTCCTGTCAAATCCTAAATATCAGCTGCTCCTCCTGTGATTGGCTGTTATTTTCTGTTATATATCAGTGTGAATGCAGCCAGACAGCAGTGTGAGGCAGAGAAAGCTGCCATCAGCTGCTGTACTTCTACTATCAGTCCACTAGATGGAGACATGAAGCTGCAGTGAAGTGAAGAGCAGCACACATGATGCCTGGAGGAGGATTTACATTCACTGACTCACACTGACTCCATTTCATTCATATTCAGTCAATTCAACACCTCATAAACAACATGTCAATAATTTCAGTTGTCTATTAGTTGTCTTTGATGTTGTTGTCACATTAGTAGTGCACATGACGCACAAACACACATGTATTAAATGAATAGAATCAGGGCACTTTGACTTTGAAAGGACTTTGTTTACAGTAAATACAAACTTGTTAAACAGCAACAGATGTTAGATCTTAACTGTCATTAGACATTTAACAGCGCAGATAAAATGTCATTTGGTGTAAAGTGAAACTATTTTATAGCCTTTTTTAATTGAGTAGTTTAATTTTGATCAAATTGTTCATAGAGCAAATAGTGTTTTTAATGTGGTGATGGTACACATGAACTTCTGAGAGAAACTCAGTAGTTACAGATGAACTCTGATTACAAAGATATATGAAGCAATAAATACACAAATCATCAGCTCCTGTCTAACTGCATTTACCAGTAATAAGTCTTTATAAAGTAAAACAGAAGTGAACTGTATGCATGTTATTGTAGCAACATTGAACTTGATGACGTCCTCTGACTGTCCCTCCACATCAGTCAATACAATACATTTGATTTAAAGCTTTCACAGGAAACAGTAGCAGGCCGATACTGTAGTGTCTGACTTTAAGCTGCTGGAAACAACCTTCAAAAAGTAGATTTAGTTTGATTTGTGAGAGCTGAAGAAAGGAAATAATCATCAGCTGTTCATTAATATTGATTGATTCCAGTAAATCAATCATTTAACAACATGTAGATTTATCTTCCAACATGAGAGTTCTCCAAACTTTCTGATGAAATAAAAACATCACACAGCAAGAAACAAACCCTGAAGTTACTAAAGAGAAAGTTCAACTGTGAAACAAAGCAAACTTACAGTTAACGTCCAAACTGCTGAAGACAAAGACTCTCCGCTCCACGTCTGTCAGAAAAGTGTTTGCCACAGGTGAGCTGATTCCTGGAAGCAGTCAGAGCTCCACCTGTAGAGGAGGAGGGACAGGTAGGAAGACTCACAACATGATGACACTTTATGGATGTTTGTCACTCATTTATTCTTCATGTATTTGTAGATTTATTGTTGTATTGATGGTTTCTCAGTGTTTAACTATGAGCTGTTAGAAAAAATAACTGTATCTGAAGGAAGTAATAGCAGCATAAAAATGTTAAAAAAAAACAAAAACAAACTTGAGATCCTTGACTTTGACTAACGCAAGGAGTCAGGCTCCATTTCATTGGTCAACCCAAAACCGGGCCTTCTATTGATTGGATGATTCTGACAGGGTGGTTGCTATGCTTGTTGCTACACAAAAAAATCTGAGTGTAGTGGAGAAATCCGTGAGCAGAAACTTAGCGACTGCGGAGAAGAAACCTGAGTGCGAGGAGAAGAGTTGAAGTTTGAGCGCGAGCAACATTGTATCTGAGTGCGAGCACACAGTTTGAGCACAAGCGGAGCAAAGCTGAACAAATTACAAAATTTGAACGTAAAATCAATAAAATTTGCTCTCAAATTTATATACTACGTTCTTGAATAAAGATAGAGAATAATCTCCATAATCATGATGTTCATGTGAAGAGAAGCTGAATGTTACATTTAGATTTATCAGATTTAAGACATTTAACTGACAGGAATAAAACTTTTTTTTTCTTAAGAGTTTCTTTCCTCACAGACAAAAAAAACTCCAAAAGCGTCTGAAATATTAATCTAATGAACAGACGGCCATCTTCCTTCATCTAAGGACAAAGTTTAGCTGATATTTCTGTCTGAAATGACAATGTGTGTTTGTTTCTGTGTGCAGGCTGATCCAGTCTAACCGGTTGGACTGAGTGTTCAGTCAGATGCTGAAATATTATTTAGACATGAAACATCCTCATGTGAAAACAAACACTCAGCAAATGTTTGAATGACAAACATTAATATGAACTAACCAGTCCCATCAATTAATAGATACTATAAAACATCTTTAGCTTTAATATTATCACATGTGATTTACTCACATCATAACCAACACTGTTCAATGTGCTGATGATCACCTTTAAGAATAATCATTTATTATTGACAATGTCTCTGTGAATGACCTGAGAAACAAGAAGGTCTTTTTACATCAAAAGGACAGGGGAGGGGTCTGTGGGGGTTCAACTCTCCAAGATCTTACTAAATAGGAGAACACCAAACTTAGACTCTACAAATTCATCCTCTGCATCCAACAGGGAACCCACTAATCATAAAAACTCAAGAGAGAACATATAAAGGTTATAATATCCTGTAAGAAAGTGACCCTGACATGTTGAATAACAAAGCACTCACCTACAAAGACCCTGAGAGAAGTCCCCTCAGCCAAAAACAAACACATTGGAAAGAATCAACCAGAAACCAGAACAAACTGGGATATTAATTGGCCCTAAACAGAGAACACTCAGCAGCAGATAATCTGACCTCTGACCTCTGTGACTGATCCAAAATGAAGGAAATCATCGAGCATGTGCATCTATCCCATCAAATACAAATACAACCCACAGATACAATCACCCAAAAAGACTTTGAAGACATGGTTAATAAAAAAAAACTTCCATATCTGCTGGATGAAATACAGCAAAGTGCAAACACAGCAGCAAGATTTGTGGAGAGGAACGTCTGATGGAAAACAAGCATGAAGACTGTCAGTCAGCTGTGTGTTCCTGCACTGACCGTTTGCACTGTGCTGATCTCTGGACACACACATACTTACATACATTTATTTAAAAAAAAAGACAAAAAAATGCTGCAATGTTTATATAGTTCTCACTTATTTATATTTGTGTTTATTTAACAGCAATTTGACATTTAAATTTCTAACAGCAAAATCACAATTCTTCTACTTTCTTTCTCTCTTCTTCCTTCATCAGGGTGATTGTGTATATGTGTGTGTGTGTGTGTGTGTGTGTGTGTGTGTGTGTGTGTGTGTGTGTGTGTGTGTGCACGTGCGTGTGTGTGTGCGTGCGTGTGTGTGTGTGCACTATGCAGTCTGACAGATTGGACTGAGTCTCGTCAGAGTAAAGCTGAGATGTCAAAGTGTGATTAAGACATGAAACTTCCTCATGTGAACACAAACACTCAGCTGATGTTTGAATGTTTGAAAGAAGTTTGAAAACTCCCTCATGCAGGTGCGTTATGACAGGTATGGTGAGAATGTTATCGTTCTTATCAATTGTCTTATCGTTCCAGTTCTTTATTGACTCTTTTTCATTACAAATGACTTCAAGTTTTTTTTTAAAATCATCACTTAAAAAGAGAATACATTGGGATTAGATTCGATTTATATTTTAAATATAACAAAACATTGTTTCTAGAGCAGCAAAAGTAATGTTCAGAAAAGCACTATGCAAACTCAATAACATCTTACTGGAAATAAATCTAACATGTCAGTAAAATGCAAAAATAAAACAATATTCTTGAATGAAGTTTAGAGAGAATGAACCTTCCTCCTCCTCCTCTTCCTCCTCCTCTGCTGTTGCTGATGAGATTCAGAGTTTACCTGGCCCTCCCTGACCTTGGTAACCATGGCAATGCTGATATACCCTCGATCAGAGAGGTTCCTGCTTTCCTCAAAACAGACAGAGAAAATGTACAGTGTGACCTCAAGGCCCAGGCTTGACCCAGTGTAACCCGATGTGTAATATATAACACTTAGTAGAGTTTTTTCCTGTTCATTCAACTTAGGTTCTGCATCTAAGTGTTATAGCGGCAGAAAAACCCCGCATAACTTTGTGTTGCACACAGTGGAAAGTTTTCAGGCGATGATGTTGATGCCCTGTTCTAAACTATGTGTGAATAAACAATCTGACTTTATAATGTACAGGTTATTATTAGAGTCCCATTTTTCTGAATCTGACAATAAAGAGAGCAAATTAAAGCTTCTATTAGTGTTTATTATCCTTTTTTTATTGCACATAACAGGTCATACAGCAGTTACATTTATTTCTGTCTGAGTAACATAAACACACAAACGATCAACTTTACTTTGTACAACGCAAAATAAGAAATAAGCAACACTCATTTCAAAAAAGATTTCACAAAGATGATTATCCTGTAAATGAGCTATTTATTGTGGATATTTAGTAAAGTGCTAAATGATTAATCATGTTTATTTGCAGTTCTACATGCACATCCAGTAGAGACACATGAAAACATGTTTTCTAAATGGACTGCATGATTTAAAAAAAAAACAACTAATCGAACTAGAACCCCACAAAACAAGATGAAAAATAACAAAGTGCCTCTTTAGGTCAGCAGATACTTAATGTAACTATGTGTGTTATAGTTAGTTGGCAAAACTCTTCCAACATTTTTAAAAACCTTGGTCCCAATTTTTTTTTTTATAGCTTTTTAAATGTGTTTATATGTGAATGACAAACAAACTGTCAGTCATGTGGAAACCATGTTGGGTTTAGAAAATGCATTTATAAGCAGTGTGAGATCAGGTTGGTACTGAATAACATGAGAGGGTTTCTCTAACTGGAGGGGATTCTCCTTATTGTCTCCTTCCTACAGAGAACACAGAGTCAATGAGGAACCAGACCTGATAGTCAAGAACCCAAACCCAGGATACAGAGGTTCAGTGAATGTGGTTTTGAAGGTGTGGAGGTGGATCAGTGTGTCAGCGGAGACTCTGTAGAGGGACAGAGTGCCAGCAGGACAGTCCACATACACTCCTACTCTGCCTTCGACAGAAGAGTAAGAAGAGGAAGAGACTGTTCTTTCATTATTGTGCCAGACAGAGTAACCATGGTCAGAGCAGTCCAGACACCAGGACTGATCATTCAGTCCAAACCTGCAATTATAATGACCTCCTTTCCTGAGGATTTCTCTGTAACTCACTGATATATGAACGTTTCCTCTGCACTCGACCTCCCAGTAACAGCGACCAGTCAGTTCATCTCTACACAGCAGCTGAGGCCAGACATCAAATCTGTCTGGATGATCAGGATATGACTGCTTCTCCTCCCACAAATGTGTCACCTTCCTGTTGTTTTCAGACAGTTTGAGTTTTTCATTGACTGTGTTTGGATCCAGTGTGAGTTCACAGAAATCTGATGGAGAGAATGAGACACAATACAGCTGCAGTCATTGACCTCTCATCTGTTTGATAGTGACATGATCTACATCCTCAATAAGATGTAAATGAGTAATTTCATAGTTTGAAAAAAGAAACCCCACTTACACTTCCTCAGACCTGGTTTCAACCATCGGTCTCCAGCAGGCTGCAGGCTGAAAGGAGGAGGGGGGTCAGAGCAGCACGTTCTCTTTCAGCATGCAAACATGGACATTACATCGCTCTAGTCTACTGTTTTATTATTCTATTCAAATGTGGGAATGGGCTTTGGTAGACTTTTGGTCTATCTGAATCCAGTATCCCAATCCTTCAGAAACCCTGATTGAATCTAATCAGGTTGAACCTTCCACATTTACAGGAAACTTCAGTTAGAGATAACAAAAAGTCAAAGATTCAGTTGAGATCTATGATCAGCTCTGACAGAGAAAATGTTTCCAGCTCTTCTTCTTCTATCAGACATTGTTTCTCCATACCTGAGAGTCTCCAGTCTCCAGCGTGGATCCTCCTTTTGAGCAGACAGCAGCTTCTCTCCTTTGTCTCCTGGATGATTGTAGCTCAGGTCCAGCTCTCTCAGATGGGAGGGGTTGGAGCTCAGAGCTGAGGCCAGAGAAGCACAGCCTTCCTCTGTGATCAGACATCCTGACAGACTGCAAACACACAAAACAACACACACATCAGACAGTCAGAGTCCTGCTGTGCGCAGTCAGATACAACAACAAACTCTCTCCACACTAACTAAATAACTAAAAGGTGAACTGATCAGTCAGATAGGAAAAGTCAGCAACTGAGGGATGATTCATTAGCACATTAGCATGTTTTTACCTCATTGTGATATAAATGTTTAAAAAAATTCAAATGTGTTTATGAAGAGTGAAGCTTTTGAAAAAAGAAAAATAAAGAAAAACTTTTATCAGAGTGCTGTGTGAACTTTTCAGGTTCAATATTTTAAAGTTTTTTCTTAAAACTACACAAAGGAGCCTCCTGTCATAAAATGTGACTTTACAGTAGTTCATCAAAGTCTCCACCAGGCAGACTAGTCTGCTCTTTAGCCTGAAACTGGTGCTCAAGAAACACCTTTGAATACTTATCTGTCCAGGCGCAATGGTTTTTGACACATTTAGAAGAAATCTGTAAAATAATTTGTGGTGTTAAATAATTCAACAAGAAAAGAAAACAATAGAAATCATGGAAGGACTTCTGGGTTGGGTGCTACGGGCGAGTGAAATGTCCTCCAAAATTCAAAATCTCTCTCTGCGTGGCAAAATTCACTGTAATGTTTTATTACCCCTCCTCAAAACATGATAGTGTATTTGCTGCCCATCATATTCAAGCCTTTAACTCACTATCACAACTATATGTCAACATGTATCACATGTTGTTTTGCTTCATTCATTACAAAGCAAATATCATCTTCCAGTTAAACATCACTTTTCAGTAGTTAGAAATTTAATTCAAAACAATACTCCTAACTTTCCCGCCAAAATCGTGACCAATTATCATAGACTAGATCCTTCAAATAACTGGGTTCCAGACCCCATCGATGTTGCAAGTGAGAGGTGCTTTCAGTGTTGATATAGGTGAAAAACTAGATAATACATGGGATAGTGTAGTGGATCAGATATTTTCATCATCCTTTACTGCAAGAAATCATTTTTTACAGTTCAAAATACTCCATTGGGATCACTAACATTTATCCTCTCATGTCATTCAGATTTTAAATATCCATCTTTTGAAAAGGTTGATGAATCCTGACCTGAGAGTTTCCAGTCTACAGTGGGGACTCTCCAGTCCTTTAGACAGTAGCTTCACTCCTGAATCCTGCAGGTTGTTGTTACTCAGGTCCAGCTCTCTCAGACTAGAGGACTGGGAGCTGAGAACTGAGGACAGAGCTGCACAGCTTCTCTCTGAGAGGTTACAGCCACTCAGCCTAGACAGGAAATACAAAGGAAAAAACAGCTAAGAAATTATTATGTTTCTCTTCTGTTTAAAAGATAGAGTATTAATGTAATGATGAATAAGTCCAACTATCTATGTACATACAGAGCTTTCTTGGAGGCTTTGACCACTGGCAGCAGATTCACAAGAGCCTCCTCTGAAGCACAGTATTTCTTCAGGTCAAACACGTCCAGATCTTTTTCTGATGACAGAATGATGAAGACCAGAGCTGACCACTGAGCAGGAGACAGTTTATCTGTGGAGAGACTTCCTGATCTCAGGGACCGTTGGATCTCCTCCACTAGAGAATCATCATTCAGTTCATTCAGACAGTGGAACAGATTAATGCTTCTCTCTGCAGACAGATTCTCACTGATCTTCTTCTTGATGTACTCAACTGTTTCCTGATTGGTCTGTGAGCTACTTCCTGTCTGTGTCAGCAGACCTCGTAGGAGAGTCTGATTGGTCTGCAGTGAAAGACCCAGGAGGAAGCGGAGGAACAAGTCCAGGTGTCCATTTGGACTCTTTAAGGCCTCGTCCACAGCTCTCTGGTATAGATGCATTTCTGCAGATTCTTGTTTAATTTCAGACTCCTGGGATGTTGTTTGTTCTTCTGCCAGCAGATTGACTCCAGAGTTGATGAATGTCAGATGGACATGAAGAGCAGCCAGAAACTCCTGAACACTCAGATGGACAAAGCAGAACACCTTGTCCTGGTACAGCCCTCTCTCCTCTTTAAAGATCTGTGTGAACACTCCTGAGCACACTGAGGCTGCTCTGATATCGATGCCACACTCTGTCAGGTCTGATTCATAGAAGATCAGGTTTCCTTTCTGCAGCTGCTCAAAAGCCAGTTTTCCCAGAGACTCAATCATCTTCCTGTTCTCTGGACTCCAGTGTGGATCTGTCTCAGCTCCTCCATCATACTTGATGTTCTTCAATTTAGAATGGACCACCAGGAAGTGGATGTACATCTCAGTCAGGGTCTTGGGCAGCTCTCCTCCCTCTCTGCTTTTAAACAGTTCCTCCAGAACTGTAGCAGAGATCCAGCAGAAGACTGGCATGTGGCACATGATGTGGAGGCTTCGTGATTTCTTGATGTGGGAGATGATTGTGCTGGCCTGCTCTTCATCTCTGAATCTCTTCTTGAAGTACTCCTCCTTCTGTGGGTCAGTGAACCCTCTGACCTCTGTCACCATGCTGACAAATTTAGGAGGGATCTGATTGGCTGCTGCAGGTCGTGTGGTTATCCAGAGGCGAGCAGAGGGAAGCAGTTTTCCCCTGATGAGGTTTGTCAGCAGCACATCCACTGAGGTGGACTCTGTAACATCAGTCAGGATCTCATTGTTGTGGAAGTCCAGAGGAAGTCGACACTCATCCAGACCATCAAAGATGAACACAACCTGGAACTCTTCAAACCTGCAGATTCCTGCTTCTTTGGTTTCAGTAAAGAAGTGATGAACAAGTTCCACCAAGCTGTACTTTTTCTCTTTCAGCACATTCAGCTGTCTGAAAGTGAATGGAAATGTGAAGTGTATGTCCTGGTTGGCTTTGTCTTCAGCCCAGTCCAGAGTGAACTTCTGTGTTAAGACTGTTTTCCCAATGCCAGCCACTCCCTTTGTCATCACTGTTCTGATTGGTTCATCTCTTCCAGGTAAGGCTTTAAAGATGTCTTCATGTCTGATTGTTGTTTCTGGTCTGTCTGGTTTCCTGGATGCTGTTTCAATCTGTCTGACCTCATGTTCATCATTGACCTCTGCAGTCCCTCCCTCTGTGATGTAGAGCTCTGTGTAGATCTCATTCAGAAGGGTTGGGTTTCCTGCTTTAGCGATCCCCTCAAACACACACTGGAATTTCTTCTTCAGGTTAGACTTGAGTTTGGACTGACAACCTGCAGGAGTTCCTGAATGAACACACAAGAAATAAGATCATTTATTGATTCATGCATATATAAACATATTTTCCTCCATCTTGAGAGAGAATACTAAATGTCATTTGTCCATCATGTTAAATCTTTGTAGAAATCCTCTTACTGTTCTGCAGACAGTCAGCCAGCTCCTCCTGCTTCATTCTCCTCAGGAAGTGCAGTGTGATCTTCAGAAATGCGTCTCTGCTGCTCCTCCTCTGCTCTTCCTCCTCACCATTCAACACCTCCTCATCCTCCCTCTGACTCTCTAAGCATTCTGGGTAATCTGGACTCAGAACCTTCTGCATCTTCTTCAGCTCGTTCTTCACAAAAGTGACGATGTTCTCCTCCAGCAGCTGAAACGAATATTATATGAATGGCACTATCAAACTGAAATCATGCAGCAAACATCAGATCCATGTTGGACAGACTGACAATCCACTGGTCTACAAAGTGCAGCATGGAGATGAATGTGAACAGAATAGATGTAAAAGTAGTTGTTGAACATGTACAGACCATAAATATGGAGTCCAGGTGTGTTTGATGCTGCTGGGCAGACTGACCACTGGGAACCTCTGAGCTCTCCTGGTCCACTCTGTGGAGGAATCATGAAGAATAAGATTACATTATGTCTAAAGTTATTAGGATCAACCATAAACCGATAACTCTTCATAGACAGACAGCTGGGTTCAGGTTTGTCCAGTTTCCTCCTGATAGAAACACAAGATAAATATTGCTCAGCACCCAGAACACTGAGACTAAATCTGTCAGTGATTAAATACACCTACTGTGCACAACACAGTAATATCCAGGTAGTTTAATATGAATTCACTGTTAAACATTATTAATTATATGAGTAGAACTATATTCAGTGCACTGTGTGAAGCTGACATTCACACACAGATGCATAATCTCATTAAATCTCAGGTTGTGATAAATGAGTGTTCTCTAAGGTTTCCAAGGTCTCCTTGATCTATTTTCTTGGATTGTACCTCAATTGGGTTGTCACTTTGGACAAATGCATCTGCAAAATGAATAAATATTTTGTTTGTTTTTTATTAAATATGCTCCGATGTTGAGCAGCTGTCTGGATAATTCTCTGTGTTCTGCAGGTGTTTCTGTTGACAGTCCTTCAGCCTGTTAGTGATACTAATGGTTCTGCCGCAGTTGTTTGATGTGGCGAACACACTGCTGCCTTAAGCTCATCCTGACAACTTTAGATTATAGTTCATATCATCCTGACTTTAATACTGAGAACAACTTACAGTTGATGAGATGAATGTCTTTGTTTAAAGTCAATGTTAAATTCCCGTGACCGGTCGCTCTTGATGGACATACAGCTGGGTTCAGGTCCAGCAGATTCTGGTCTCTGATGGATCCTGGTAGGAAAACATCACTTATAATTTTATTCAGGCTCACATATTCAGCAAAAATGTTCTGTAAAATGTGTCGAATTTGAACAACTTTAACATATAAAACAACACACACTCACATGTTTTATACTCTTGTTGTTTACACAATTTTATCTATTATATTATTGCTTTTAGTATTTCAAAATACTACTTTTTTTCTAACTGCTTTGTTTAGGAGCGATTTTTCCTCTATTTTACTTATGTAATGACATTTAACAATAAAGAACTTGAACTTAAAATAAGCTTGAAAACAAACTGTAAAAATGTAATTACAAACATTATCAGAAATATCCATAAATGTTCCAAATCTGAAATAATTCAACTGAAAATCATTTATCCTGATTTAGATTTTAGCTCATATCATCCAAGTCTTAATATTGTGAGCAACTTACTTTTGACTAGATGAATGTTGTCCTTTAAAGTCGATATTAAAATCATATGACCGGTCGCTCTTGAAGGACACACAGCTGGGTTCAGGTCCAGGTTCAGGTTCAGGTCCAGCAGAGTCTGGTCTCTGTTGGATCCTAGTAGGAAAACATCACTTATAATTTTATTCAAGCTCACAATTTTATTAAAACTCATATATTTTATGGTCCTGTTGTTTATACAATTTATCTTTTGCAATTGCTTTTACTAAATATTTTTAAATACATTTTTTTTCCTTACTGCATTGTCAAGGAGCTAAAACATTCAATCTAAAATAATTCAACTGACAACTATTTATCCTGACTTAGATGTTAGGTCATAGTGTCCAAATTTTAATATTGTGAGCAACTTACTTTTGACCAGATGAATGTTGTCCTTCAAAGTTGATATTAAATTCCTTTGACCGGTTGCTCCTGAAGGACACACAGCTGGGTTCAGGTTCAGGTTCAGGTCCAGCAGAGTCTGGTCTGTGCTTCCTCTTTGATCTTCTACAAACACACACAGAGCTTTGAGTGTGAATAATGATGGTGGAGAACAGTGATGGACAGTTAGAGATCCTCATCTCACCTCTGAGCTTTGGTCTGGCTGTCATGTTCCCCACGCCGAGAGCTTTTAGAGGGAGGGACTCCCTCCTCTCTGTCCTCACACTGATCCATGCTGCTGAAGTCACATCCACATCAGTCACACACACTTTCTACCTTCATCTGGAGAGGAAACACAAACCATCCTTTACATCATTTCTCCTGTCAAATCCTAAATATCAGCTGCTCCTCCTGTGATTGGCTGTTATTTTCTGTTATATATCAGTGTGAATGCAGCCAGACAGCAGTGTGAGGCAGAGAAAGCTGCCATCAGCTGCTGTACTTCTACTATCAGTCCACTAGATGGAGACATGAAGCTGCAGTGAAGTGAAGAACAGCACACATGATGCCTGGAGGAGGATTTACATTCACTGACTCACACATTTCATTAATATTCAGTCAATTCAACAGCAATAAACAACATGTCAACCGTTTACTTTGATGATTATGAATGATTCTCCATATTAACAAAGAAGTCAGAGTGTCAGGCTGCAAAAGCAGATCAGCTGTTTCAAAATGTTGCCCAAATTATTATGATTTCAATTTTCATGGGATTTCTTGTACAGTGAAAACAAACAAACACTCCTCACACTAGATAAGATTTGGTCTGAAACTCAGTTTGTTTTCTAAGTGACACTTTTATTTTACAGAGACTGTTTTGAATGTCATGATGGCAACCTGATACTGAGCAAAGCAGTGATGTCTCACTCTGATCTTTTCCTGCATTTTCAGACACTTAGATGACGAACACTGAGCAGGTTTTACTTGATCTGAAAAGATCTGATCTGCAGGCATGAAATCTGATAATTCTGTTACAGATGAACTTTGATTATAAAAGGAGACAAACTGACCAATCAGACACATCATCAATGTCTTATTGCATTAAAGCAGGATTCATTTCATTTACAAAAACTATAATAGAAAGAAAATATTTGCTAAAATGCATAAAGATATAAAAATTAGATTTCTGGAACATCTGTGAATATGAAGAGATGTTCTCCAGCTCTGGATCAATACATTATATTTTAAAGCTTTGACAGGAAACAGTAGCAGGCCGATACTGTAGTGTCTGACTTTATGCTGCTGGAAACAACCTTCAAAAAGTAGATTTAGTTTGATTTATGAGAGCTGAAGAAAGGAAATAATCATCAGCTGTTCATTAATATTGATTGATTCCAGTAAATCAATCATGTAACAACATGTAGATTTATCTTCCAACATGAGAGTTCTCCAAACTTTCTGATGAAATAAAAACATCACACAGCAAGAAACAAACCCTGAAGTTACTAAAGAGAAAGTTCAACTGTGAAACAAAGCAAACTTACAGTTAACGTCCAAACTGCTGAAGACAAAGACTCTCCGCTCCACGTCTGTCAGAAAAGTGTTTGCCACAGGTGAGCTGATTCCTGGAAGCAGTCAGAGCTCCACCTGTAGAGGAGGAGGGACAGGTAGGAAGACTCACAACATGATGACACTTTATGGATGTTTGTCACTCATTTATTCTTCATGTATTTGTAGATTTATTGTTGTATTGATGGTTTCTCAGTGTTTAACTGTGAGCCGTTAGAAACAAATAACTCATCATGACGTTCATGTGAAGAGAAGCTGAACATTACATTTAGATTCATGAGATTTAAGACATTTAACTGACAGGTGTAAAACACCTTTTTTATCATAATTGTAAAGTTATTTCTTCACATCAATAATTGCTCTTCTTCCTCTTCAACTAAAAAACAAAACAGACGGCCATCTTTCCTCATTTAAGGAGTTTAGCAGCTAATATTTCTCTTTGAAATGACGACATTCATAATAAATTAGTTTCTCCAGTTGAAATAATTAGTGACTAATTTCCCACAAACTAGAGAAAACCATGTGCCTTTAATGTAGAGAAAAAAATGAACTTTTTCTCATGAACTTCATCACTCTGCCGCTCTGTTGAGTCTTGTTGCAGCTTTGTGCTTCAGTTAAAGCTCATCTACTCATCATCTAGTTTGTTTTCATTTGTTTCTCATCCTTCATCAGTGTGTGTGTAGTATGCAGTCTGACTGGTTGGACTGAGTCTCGGTCAGAGTAAAGTTCAGATGCTGAAGTCCGATTAACACATGAACCTTCCTCATGTGAACACAAACACTCATGTTTGAATGTTTGAAAGCTCATGAATAACTGACAAACATTAACATGAATTAATCAGTCCGATCAATTAATCAACCATAATATTATCACATGTGATTTACTTATAACTGCACAAACACATAACTGTTCAGTGTGTTAATGTTCGTCTTTAATTAATTAGTGACAACAACTCTGTGAACAACCTGAGAGACAAGAAGAGTTTTTTACACCAAAAGGAACATCAAGCTGGACATCTGAAGTAAAATCTGGACTAAAATATTATCTGTAATATAACTTATTTCCTTTCATGGTTGCTGTTCTAAGGAGACTCCACTCCCCAACCACTATTTTACAAAATAGGACAAACACAAAACTGAGACTCTGCATGAAGAATTCTGCAAATCCATCCTCTGCATCCAACAGAGAACTCCAGATAATACACACAGAGCAGAATTAGGATGATACCCAATAATAATAAAAACTGAAAAGAGAACATTTAAATGTTATAATCACCTATAAGAAAGTGACTCTGACATGCTAAATAACAAAGCTCTCACCTACAAAGACCCTGAGAGAAGTCCCCTCAGCCAAAAACAAACATGAAGACTGTCAGTCAGCTGTGTGTTCCTGCACTGACTGTTTGCACTAAGCTGATCTCTAGGCACAGACATACTTACTGTACACACATTTATTTAAAAAAAAGAAACAATCAGGGTGATTGTGTGCATGTGTGTGTGTGTGTGCACTATGCAGTCTGACAGATTGGACTGAGTCTCGGTCAGAGTAAGGCTGAGATGTCAAAGTGTGATTAAGACATGAAACTTCGTCATGTGAACACAAACACTCAGCTGATGTTTGAATGTTTGAAAGAAGTTTTCAAACTCCCTCATGCAGGTGTGTTATGACAGGTATGGTTAGAATGTTATCGTTCTTATCAATAGTCTTATCGTTCCAGTTCTTTATTGAGTCTTTTTCATTACAAATGACTTCAAATGACAATGACTTTTTTAAATCATCATTTAAAAAGAGAATACATTGGGATTAGATTCGATTTATATTTTAAATATAACAAAACATTGTTTCTAGAGCAGCAAAAGTAATGTTCAGAAAAGCACTATGCAACCTCAATAACATCTTACTGGAAATAAATCTAACATGTCAGTAAAATGAACAATATTACTGAATGGAGTTTAGAGAGAATGAACCTTCCTCCTCCTCTGCTGTTGCTGATGAGATTCAGAGTTTGACTAGTTTTAATTAAACGCTACATTACAAACTGAGCAGTTCAACTACAGGCAGTAACATTTCACTATGAGCCCAACTAGTGCTGTGGTTGTATAAAACATACTGGTGATGGATGAGAGTCACAAAGCAGATGATGATGATGATGATGATGATGATGTGAGAGGAGCTGGCTGAGCTCCACCTTCAGTCAGAGATAGGAGTGAGTGATGGTCAGCACCTCAGTGGAGAAAGGCAAAAATGAGCCTTTGATATCTTAAAGCTGAAAGTTAATTGAAGTACTCGACCAAGGAGAGCTGAATCATGAAAATCAAAGTCCTTTATCAGCCTACCATATAAAAAATTAGTCTAATTGGTTCACTAGTTTCTGAACAAGGAACTACATTTTACCCGTGACAGTTTAGGTCACGTTGGATTGAACTTCAGGTCACTATCAGCACATTCTGGCTATGCATCCACCGATCTGTGTTGTCTAAGAAGGCCCTCCCTGACCTTGGTAACCATGGCAATGCTGATATACCCTCGATCAGAGAGGTTCCTGCTTTCCTCAAAACAGACAGAGACAATATACAGTGTGACCTCAAGGCCCAGGCTTGACCCAGTGTAACCCGATGTGTAATATATAACACTTAGTAGAGTTTTTTCCTGTTCATTCAACTTAGGGTCTGCATCTAAGTGTTATAGCGGCAGAAAAACCCTGCATAACTTTGTGTTGCACACAGTGGAAAGTTTTCAGGCGATGATGTTGATGCCCTGTTCTAAACTATGTGTGAATAAAAAATCTGACTTTATAATGTACAGGTTATTATTAGAGTCCCATTTTTCTGAATCTGACAATAAAGAGAGCAAATTAAAGCTTCTATTAGTGTTTATTATCCTTTTTTTATTGCACATAACAGGTCATACAGCAGTTACATTTATTTCTGTCTGAGTAACATAAACATACAAACGATCAACTTTACTTTGTACAACACAAAAAGAGAAATAAGCAACACTCATTTCAAAAAAGATTTCACAAAGATGATAATCCTTTAAATGAGCTATTTATTGTGGATATTTAGTAAAGTGCTAAATGATTAATCATGTTTATTTGCAGTTCTACATGCACATCCAGTAGAGACACATGAAAACATGTTTTCTAAATGGACTGCATGATTTAAAAAAAATAACAACTAATTGAACTAGAACCCCACAAAACAAGATGAAAAATAACAAAGTGCCTCTTTAGGTCAGCAGATACTTAATGTAACTATGTGTGTTATAGTTAGTTTGCAAAACTCTTTCAACATTTTTAAAAACCTTGGTCCCAACTTTTTTTTAATAACTTTTTAAATGTGTTTATATGTGAATGACAAACAAACTGTCAGTCATGTGGAAACCATGTTGGGTTTAGAAAATGCATTTATAAGCAGTGTGAGATCAGGTTGGTACTGAAAAACATGAGAGGGTTTCTCTAACTGGAGGGGGCTCTCCTTCCTACAGGGAACACAAAGACAATGAGGAACCAGACCTGATAGTCAAGAACCCAAACCCAGGATACAGAGGCTGAGTGAATGTGGTTCTGAAGGTGTGGAGGTGGATCAGTGTGTCAGAGGAGACTCTGTAGAGGGACAGAGTGCCAGCAGGACAGTCCACATACACTCCTACTCTGCCTTTGACAGAAGAGTAAGAAGAGGAAGAGACTGTTCTTTCATTATTGTGCCAGACAGAGTAACCATGATCAGAGCAGTCCAGACACCAGGAATGATCATTCAGTCCAAACCTGCAATTATAATGACCTCCTTTCCTGAGGATTCCTCTGTAACTCACTGATATATGAACATTTCCTCTGCACTCAACCTCCCAGTAACAGCGACCAGCCAGTTCATCTCTACACAGCAGCTGAGGCCAGACATCAAATCTGTCTGGATGATCAGGATATGACTGAACCTCCTCCCACAAATGTGTCACTTTCCTGTTGTTGTCAGACAGTTTGAGTTTTTCATTGACTGTGTTTGGATCCAGTGTGAGTTCACAGAAATCTGATGGAGAGAATGAGACACAATACAGCTGCAGTCTTTGACCTCTCATCTGTTTGATGGTGACATGATCTACATCCTCAATAAGATGTAAATGAGTAATTTCATAGTTTGAAAAAAAAAAACACACTTACACTTCCTCAGACCTGGTGTCAACCATCGGACTCCAGCAGGCTGCAGCCTGAAAGGAGGAGGAGGGTCAGAGCAGCACGTTCTCTTTCACCATGCAAACATGGAGGTTACATTGTTCTGGTCTACTGTTTGATTATTCTGTTCAAATGTGGGGTTGGGCTTTGATAGACTTTTGGTCTATCTGAATCCAGTACCCCAATCCTTCAGAAACCCTGACTGAATCTAATCAGGTTGAACCTTCCACATTTACAGGAAACTTCAGTTAGAGATAACAAAAAGTCAAAGATTCAGTTGAGGTCTATGATCAGCTCTGACAGAGAAAATGTTTTCAGCTCTTCCTTCTCTATCAGACATTGTCTCTCCATACCTGAGAGTCTCCAGTCTCCAGCGTTTATCCTCTTTTTGAGCAGACAGCTGCTTCTCTCCTGACTCTCCTGGATGATTGTAGCTCAGGTCCAGCTCTCTCAGATGGGAGGGGTTGGAGCTCAGAGCTGAGGCCAGAGAAGCACAGCCTTCCTCTGTGATCAGACATCCTGACAGACTGCAAACACACAAAACAACACACATCAGACAGTCAGAGTCCTGCTGTGTGCAGTCAGATACAACAAGAAACTGTCTCCACACTAACTAAATAACTAAAAAGGTGAACTGATCAGTCAGATAGGAAAAGTCAGCAACTGAGGGATGATTCATTATTATTCGTCAGAGTGCTGTGTGAACTTTTCAGGTTCAATATGTTAAAGTTTTTTTTAAAACTACACAAAGGAGCCTCCTGTCATAAAATGTGACTTTACAGTAGTTCATCAAAGTCTCCACCAGGCAGACTAGTCTGCTCTTTAGCCTGAAACTGGTGCTCAGGAAACTCCTTTGAATACTTGGTTATGTAATGGTTTTTGACACATTTAGAAGAAATCAGTAAAATAATTTGTGGTATTAAATAATTCAACAAGAAAAGAAAACAATAAAAATCATGGAAGGACTTCTGGGTTGGGTGCTACGGGCGAGTGAAATGTCCTCCAAAATTCAAAATCTCTCTCTGCATGGCAAAATTCATTGTAATGTTTTATTACCCCTCCTCCAAACATGATAGTGTATTTGCTGCCCATCATATTCAAGCCCTTAGCTCACTATCACAACTATATGTCAACATATATCACATGTTGTTTTGCTTCATTCATTACAAAGCAAATATCATCTTCCAGTTAAACATCACTTTTCAGTAGTTAGAAATTTAATTCAAAACAATACTCCTAACTTTCCCGCCAAAATCGTGACCAATTATCATAGACTAGATCCTTCAAATAACTGGGTTCCAGACCCCATCAATGTTGCAAGTGAGAGGTGCTTTGAGTGTTGATATAGGTGAAAAACTAGATAATACATGGGGTAGTGTAGTGGATCAGATATTTTCATCATCCTTTACTGCAAGAAATCATTTTTTACAGTTCAAAATACTCCATTGGGATCATTATCATTTATCCTCTCATGTCATTCAGATTTTAAATATCCATCTTTTGAAAAGGTTGATGAATCCCGACCTGAGAGTTTCCAGTCTACAGTGTGGACTCTCCAGTCCTGTAGACAGTAGCTTCACTCCTGAATCCTGCAGGTTGTTGTTACTCAGGTCCAGCTCTCTCAGACTGGAGGACTGAGAGCTGAGAACTGAGGACAGAGCTGCACAGCTTCTCTCTGAGAGGTTACAGCCACTCAGCCTAGACAGGAAATACAAAGGAAAAAACAGCAAGAAATTATTATGTTTCTCTTCTGTTTAAAAGATAGAGTATTAATGTAATGATGAATAGGTCCAACTATCTGTGTACATACAGAGCTTTGTTGGAGGCTTTGATCACTGGCAGCAGATTCAGAAGAGCGTCCTCTGAAGCACAGTATTTCTTCAGGTCAAACACGTCCAGATCTTTTTCTGATGACAGAATGATGAAGATCAGAGCTGACCACTGAGCAGGAGACAGTTCTTTTGTGGAGAATCTTCCTGATCTCAGGTACTGTTGGATCTCCTCCACTAGAGAATCATCATTCAGTTCATTCAGACAGTGGAACAGATTGATGCTTCTCTCTACAGACAGATTCTCACTGATCTTCTTCTTGATGAATTTGGCTGTTTCCTGATTGGTCTGTGAGCTTCTTCCTGTCTGTGTCATCAGACCTCGTAGGAGAGTCTGATTGGTCTGCAGTGAAAGACCCAGGAGGAAGCGGAGGAACAAGTCCAGGCCTCCATTTGGACTCTTTAAGGCCTCGTCCACAGCACTCTGGTAGAGATGCATTTCTGCAGATTCTTGTTTAATTTCAGACTTCTGGGATGTTGTTGGTTCATCTTCCAGCAGATTGACTCCAGAGTTGATGAATGTCAGATGGACATGAAGAGCAGCCAGAAACTCCTGAACACTCAGATGGACGAAGCAGAACACCTTGTCCTGGTACAGCCCTCTCTCCTCTTTAAAGACCTGTGTGAACACTCCTGAGTACACTGAGGCTGCTCTGATATCGATGCCACACTCTGTCAGGTCTGATTCATAGAAGATCAGGTTTCCTTTCTGCAGCTGCTCAAAAGCCAGTTTTCCCAGAGACTCAATCATCTTCCTGGTGTCTGGACTCCAGTGTGGATCTGTCTCAGCTCCTCCATCAAACTTGACCTTCTTCAGTTTGGCCTGAACCACCAGGAAGTGGATGTACATCTCAGTAAGGGTCTTGGGCAGCTCTCCTCCCTCTCTGCTTTTCAACAGCTCCTCCAGAACTGTAGCAGTGATCCAGCAGAAGACTGGCATGTGGCACATGATGTGGAGACTTCGTGATTTCTTGATGTGGGAGATGATGGTGCTGGCCTGCTTCTCATCTCTGAATCTCTTCCTGAAGTACTCCTCCTTCTGTGGGTCAGTGAACCCTCTGACCTCTGTCACCATGCTGACACACTCAGGAGGGATCTGATTGGCTGCTGCAGGTCGTGTGGTTATCCAGAGGCGAGCAGAGGGAAGCAGTTTCCCCCTGATGAGGTTTGTCAGCAGCACATCCACTGAGGTAGACTCTGTAACATCAGTCAGGATCTCATTGTTGTGGAAGTCCAGAGGAAGTCGACACTCATCCAGACCGTCAAAGATGAACACAACCTGGTACTCTTCAAACATGCAGATTCCTGCTTCTTTGGTTTCAGTAAAGAAGTGATGAACAAGTTCCACCAAGCTGTACTTTTTCTCTTTCAGCACATTCAGCTCTCTGAAAGTGAATGGAAATGTGAAGTGTATGTCCTGGTTGGCTTTGTCTTCAGCCCAGTCCAGAGTGAACTTCTGTGTTAAGACTGTTTTCCCAATGCCAGCCACTCCCTTTGTCATCACTGTTCTGATTGGTTCATATCTTCCAGGTAAGGCTTTAAAGATGTCTTCATGTCTGATTGTTGTTTCTGGTCTGTCTGGTTTCCTGGATGCTGTTTCAATCTGTCTGACCTCATGTTCATCATTGACCTCTGCAGTCCCTCCCTCTGTGATGTAGAGCTCTGTGTAGATCTGATTCAGAAGGGTTGGGTTTCCTGCTTTAGCAATCCCCTCAAACACACACTGGAACTTCTCCTTCAGGTTAGACTTGAGTTTAGACTGACAAACTGTAGGGGTTCCTGAATGAAGACACAAGAAATAAGACTATTCATTGATTCATGCATATATAAACATATTTCCTCTTTCTTGAGAGACACTACTAAATGTTTTTTATTCATCATGTAAAATCTTCATATAAATCCTCTTACTACCTTGCAGACGGTCAGCCAGCTCCTCCTGCTTCATTCTCCTCAGGAAGTGCAGTGTGATCTTCAGAAATGCCTCTCTGCTGCTCCTCCTCTGCTCTTCCTCCTCACCATCCAACACCTCCTCATCCTCACTCTGACTCTCTAAGCATTCTGGGTAATCTGAACTCAGAACCTTCTGCATCTTCTTCAGCTCGTTCTTCACAAAAGTGACGATGTTCTCCTCCAGCAGCTGGAACAGAAAACTATATGAATGACACAATCAAACTGAAATCATGAAGCAAACATCAGATCCATGTTGGACAGACTGACAATCCACTGGTCTACAAAGTGCAGCATGGAGATGATTGTGAACAGAATAGATGTAAAAGTAGTTGTTGTACATGTACAGACCATAAATATGGAGTCCAGGTGTGTTTGATGCTGCTGGGCAGACTGACCACTGGGAACCTCTGAGCTCTCCTGGTCCACTCTGTGGAGGAATCATGAAGAATGAGCTCACATTATGTCTGTCCACACAGAGACAAACACAAGCTAAAGATCCATCAAGTGATATTTGGATGTGAAGAGAAAATCAGATGACTCCCTGTAGTGGTAAAGCTTTACTAGTCCTGCTGAGAATCAACAGCTCAGTCTGTTTGTAGCTTTCAGCTCAGAGTCAGTTTGGTTTAACCCCAACAGCTCTCATCAATCTGCTCAGCACACAGAACACACTGAGACTAAATCTGTCACTGATTTAATACATCTAATGTACACAACACAATAGTATCCCGGTAGTTTTATATGAATTCACTGTAAAACTTAAACATGATTAACTGTATGACTAGAGCTATATTCAGTGCATGCACAGCACCTGGAGGGGTGAAGCTAATACTCAGCCAAGGGTCACAGATGCATGAGCTTGTTAAATCTCAGCTTCTGATAAATGAATGTTTGGGTTCATACTACCCAAGGCTTCTCCTTGATCTATTGTCTTGGATTGAACCTCATTTGGACGTTGCTTTGGACAAAAGTGTCTGCCAAATGAATAATTGTAAATAAAATATTTTGTTTGGTCTTTATTAAATATGTTCTAATGTTGAGCTGTTGTCTGGATAATTCTCTGTGTTCTGTAAGTGCTTCTGTTGACAGTCCTTCAGCCTGTTAGTGATGCTAATGGTTCTCCTGCAGTTGTCTGATGTGGCTAAAACAATGCTTCCTTTAGCTCATCCTGCCAGTGACTAACATTAACAGTGTCTGAAACTGACAAGAACCCAGGCTGACCATGGCTGCTGGTCTGTGAGAAGGAAACTAACAACTTTTAATGAGCTCACAAGAACTGAGTTATGATATAGAGACAGATTTTGGGTGCAGGGTCATGAATTAATACAGTTTAGTCAAAAAAGGTTGTGGGTGTGTTTGTTTTGGGTCACTCGGTGTGCTCACTGGTTGGTAAAATCCATAAAGTTTAATTTTATGATGTATTGAAGACATTTTTGTAAACTCTGATGAGAGGCCCCGGCCCTCGTGCCCACTCTAACAATCACCCTGATCTGATCATCACTATGAAATGATCATGAATCAATAGAACTGATAGTTTCAGTTTCATGTTTTTCCACCTCTTCAGTTATGAGAATATATACGTGTTAAACAGATCCATGGTGAAATGTTGAAACTCATGTTGAAGAGATGTTTGATAAAACCTTTCATAAAAACATTTAAAACTTTTAAATTTAAAATTTTGTCAAAGCTTACCTCATTGCAGCAGGAGGTTGTTCTGTAAAATGAATCAAGTGATTCCTTGACCGATCACTCTTGAAGGACACACAGCTGGGTTCAGGTCCAGGTTCAGGTTCAGGTTCAGGGTCATGAATTAATACAGTTTAGTCAAAAAAGGTTGTGGGTGTGTTTAAAGTTTAATTTTATGATGTATTGAGGACATTTTTTGTAAACTCTGATGAGAGGCCCTGGCCCTTGTGCCCACTCTAACAATCACCTTAATCTGATCATGACTATGAAATGATCATGAATCAATAGAACCGATTCTATTTCAGTTTCATGTTTTTCCATGAAATGCTGAAACTCATGTTGACAAGAAATGTTTGATAAAACCTTTCATAAAAACATTTTAAACTTTTAAATTTAAAATTTTGTCAAAGCTTACCTCATTGCAGCAGGTGGTTGTTCTGTAAAATGAATCAAGTGATTCCTTGACCGATCGCTCTTGAAGGACACACAACTGGGTTCAGGTTCAGGTTCAGGTTCAGAGCCAGCAAAGTCTGGTCTTTGCGGCTCTAGACTTCTACAAAAACACACATAGAGCTTTGAGTGTGAATAATGATGGTGGAGAACAGTGATGGACAGTTAGAGATCCTCATCTCACCTCTGAGCTTTGGTCTGGCTGTCATGTTCCCCACACAGAGAGCTTTTAGAGGGAGTGACTCCCTCCTCTCTGTCCTCACACTGATCCATGCTGCTGAAGTCACATCCACATCAGTCACACACACTTTCTACCTTCATCTGGAGAGGAAACACAAATCATCCTTTACATCATTTCTCCTGTCAAATCCTAAATATCAGCTGCTCCTCCTGTGATTGGCTGTTATTTTCTGTTATATATCAGTGTGAATGCAGCCAGACAGCAGTGTGAGTCAGAGAAAGCTGCCATCAGCTGCTGTACTTCTACTATCAGTCCACTAGATGGAGACATGAAGCTGCAGTGAAGTGAAGAGCAGCACACACGATGCATGGAGGAGGATTTACATTCACTGACTCACACATTTCATTAATATTCAGTCAATTCAATGCCAGTAAACAACATGTCAATCATTTACTTTGATGGTTATGAATGATCCTCCATATTAACAAAGAAGTCAGAGTGTCAGGCTGCAAAAGCAGATCAGCTGTTTCAAAATGTTGCCCAAATTATTATGATTTCAATTTTCATGGGATTTCTTGTACAGTGAATACAGACAAAAAATCACACTAGATAAGATTTGGTCTGAAACTCAGTTTGTTTTCTAAGTGACACTTTTATTTTACAGAGATTGTTTTGAATGTCATGATGGCAACCTGATACTGAGCGAAGCAGTGATGTCTCACTCTGATTTTTTCCTGCATTTTCAGACACTTAGATGACGAACACTGAGCAGGTTTTACTTGATCTACAAAGATCTGATCTGCAGGCATGAAAGATCTGATAAGTCTGTCACAGATGAGCTGTGATTACAAAAGGAGAGAAACTGACCAATCAGACAAATCATCACTGTCTTACTGCATTAAAGCAAGATTCATTTCACTTACAAAAACGATGGAAAATATCTGCTAAAAATGGTCAAAAGATATAAAAATGAAATATGTCACTGAAGAAGACTAGACTAAAATGTTTTAAGTTTCTGGAACATCTGTGAATATGAAGAGATGTTCTCCAGCTCTGGATCAATACATTATATTTTAAAGCTTTCACAGGAAACAGTAGCAGGCCGATACTGTAGTGTCTGACTTTATGCTGCTGGAAACAACCTTCAAAAAGTAGATTTAGTTTGATTTGTGAGAGCTGAAGAAAGGAAATAATCATCAGCTGTTCATTAATATTGATTGATTCCAGTAAATCAATCATTTAACAACATGTAGATTTATCTTCCAACATGAGAGTTCTCCAAACTTTCTGATGAAATAAAAACATCACACAGCAAGAAACAAACCCTGAAGTTACTAAAGAGAAAGTTCAACTGTGAAACAAAGCAAACTTACAGTTAACGTCCAAAGTGCTGAAGACAAAGACTCTCCGCTCCACGTCTGTCAGAAAAGTGTTTGCCACAGGTGAGCTGATTCCTGGAAGCAGTCAGAGCTCCACCTGTAGAGGAGGAGGGACAGAAAAATCATGATACTCATCATGACGTTCATGTGAAGAGAAGCTAAACGTTACATTTAGATTCATGAGATTTAAGACGTTTAACTGACAGGAATAAAACATCTTTTTATAATGTTTGTAAATTTATTTCTTCACATCAATAATTTCTCTTCATCCTCTGTTGCAGAACACATCACAGATCAGATGGAAATAATCTTTCTTCTCACACAGACACGAAAAACAAAATCATTCATTACATTCATATCTGAATGTAATGAACAGACTGATATCTTTCCTCATCTAAGGAGGAAGTTTAGCAGCTGCTGTTTCTGTTAAAAACCTCTACATGGTTTAAAGAAACTCCATCCAACAATAACACATTCATGATAAATTAGTTTCTCCAGCTGAAATAATTAGTGATTCATTTTCCACAAACTAGAGAAAACCACGTCCCTTTAATGTCGAGAAATCAAACTCCACTTACTGAACTTCTTCTCATGAACTTCATCACTCTGCAGCTCTGTTGAGTCTTGAATTGGTCTGTCTGTTGTGCTTCAGTAAAGCTGCATTTTCATCAGATCAGTTTAACTGACGCAACCTCTCATCCATCATCAGTATGTGTGTAGTATGCTGTCTGACTGGTTGGACTGAGTCTCAGTCAGAGTAAAGTTGAGATGCTGAAGTGTGATTAAAACATGAAACTTCCTCATATGAACAAACACTCAACTGCTATTTGACAAACAGTCAAGTGACAAACATTAACATGAACTAATCAATCAGATCAATTAATTAACTGTAAAACATCTGCAGCCTTAATATTATCACACGTATTATCATTACTGCACAAACACTGTTCAATGTGCTGATGATCATCTTTAATTAATTATTGATTAGTGACAACAAGTCTGTGAAAACAACCATGAAGACTGTCAGTCACCTGTGTGTTCCTGCACTGACTGTTTGCACTGTGCTGCTCTCTGGACACTTATTCTTACAGTATGAGAAAGAAACAAAAAAAATGTTGCAGTGTTTATATAGTTCTCACTTATGCATTTATTTCACAAGTCAACATTTTTCTTTTAATTTACTTTAATAATTTGATTCCTGTTTTATGTTATTTTTAGTCATCTGTATAAATGTCTAACTGCATATCACCATTATTTTTCTTTCTTGCTGACTTTCTTTCTTTCTTCCTCCTTCATCTCTCTGTGTGTGGTATGCAGTCTGACTGGTTGAGTCAGGTTGAGTTGAGATGTTGAAGTGTGATTAAGACATGAATCTTCCTCATGCAGGGTCACACTGGGACAAACGTTCAGGCATGAATCTGCATTATTATTATTTGCAGCTGCTTTGTCTTTCATATCATATCTGGAGGAAGAATGATTGATTATTGATCAGTACACTTAGAATGTGTCTAACATGTGCATTAAAGGTGGAGTATTACTCTTCATTGATGAAGCTTTGGCGCCCTCTGCTGGTGAAAAGATAAACTGCATGCTGTCAGTTTAATGAACACAGATTAGTAGAAGTATATAGAAGATATTCACACTGACATTCTGACACATTTACTGCATTATTTTAGCACTAATGTGTGTTTTCTAGATTGATTTTCAACATTTCCTGATCTGCAGGAACATGAAACACATCTGATCTGAGGTCAGAACTCATCCAGGAGTTGCTGAAGCCCATCCATCCATCCGTCACAACAGAAAGCACATTTTCCAAATAAAACTATTAATATTTATTATTTATATCAAAATGTGACTTTTCATTCAAAGTTGAATTGTAGAAATGAGAAACTGACCCTGCGCTAAACTGTGTGAATAAACAATAGAACTATTAATAATCTTCAGCTTATTATTAGAGTGCCATTTTTCTGAATCTGACAATAAAGATCAAATGAAAGCTTCTATTATTATTTATGATGCTTTTTTATTGGACATAACAGGTGATACTGCAGTTCCATTTATTTCTGCAGAAACATACAAATCTTCATTCATACAGATCAACTTTACTTAGTTCAACACACATCTCAAACAGGAAATAAGAAACATATCAAAAAGATTGTAAAGAGATTAATGATCCTGTAAATGAGCTTTTTATTGTGGATATTTAGTAAGGCGCTAAACTGTCAGCTGTTTGTCTATCAAGGTTTATTCAAGGGAGAGCCAGGACCCAGATGCAGAGTAGGATAATCAAATTTATTTCAAGAAAACCTCAACAAAAATTCACCTTGCAGGAAAAAGAAAATACAAAATATGCAGTACAACTGAAAATCTCCACAAGGGGCAAAGTATCAAAAAAAACACAACACAAAATCACCATCACAGGAAATATAAAATAAAACAACTAAAAATGTCCTGGACAAACTCAACTGGTGAAGAAACAAAAAGATAATAAATTCCAAAAGGAGTACACTAGTGTCACTGGAGGCAGAGACTCTACACTAGCAGCGCTCACACAAGTAGTAAGAGGAATAACCTGGCACTGGGGAAGCATTAGGGGCTGGCTTAAATAGCCAGCTGATTGTCATTAGGTGCAGGTGTGGCTCATAATCCCAGCTGTCCTGGGGATCTCCCTGCCTACCTGCACACAGCCTGGTAGGCCGTGACATTGTCCTCCAATATTCTGTTCGCATACAGCCAGAGCTGCAACAATTAGTCCATTCATTGATTATCCATCAACACTAAATCAACACTTCATCATCATTTGAGTCATTTTCAAGCAAATATTTTCTGCTTTTTGCTTCTCATGTTCCCTTTGACTGTGAAATTAGAATCAGCATTTTACACAATTTCCTGACATTTTATAGACAAAAGCATGAAGTGATGAATCTATGAATCATAATGTTTATTTACAGCTCTACATGCACATCCTGTAGAGACACATAAAAACATGTCGGTTTCTGAATTGAGTATATGATTAAAAAACAAGAAATAAGAGTAAAAACAACAAAGTGCCTCTATAGGCCAGCGGATACTTACTGTCATTATGTGTCTTATAGTTAGTTGGCAAAACTTTTCCAACATTTTTAAAAACCTTGGTCACAACTTGACGTTTCAGTAAACTTTCAGCCGCTTGTGGTTTTCTCTCTGAGAGCTTCTGAGGTTCACTGAGACTCATAAGGATCAAAGCCAGGACCTCTGAACCTCCAAACAGTCCTCTAACAGACTGAGCTATCTGCTCTGAGAACATCAGCTTCTTTTTTACAGCTTTTTAAATGTCTTTATATGTGACTGACAAACAAACTGTCAGTCACGTGGAAACCATGTTGGTTTAGAAACTGCATTTACAAGCAGTGAGAGATCAGGTTGGTACTAAATAACATGAGAAAGCTTCTCAAACAGGAGGAGACTCTCCCTCCTACACATCACACAGAGTCACTGAGGAATCAGACCAGAACCCAAACCCAGCATACAGAGGCTGAGTGAATGTGGTGTTGAAGGTGTGGAGGTGGATCAGTTTGTCAGAGGAGAACCTGTAGAAGGACACAGTGCCAGCACGACAGTCCAAATACACTGCTACTCTGTTAGAAGCAGAGGAGGAGGAGGAGGAGGGTGGGGGGATGGCTGTTCCACTTTCATTGTGCCAGACGGAGTAATATTTTTCAGAACAGTACAGAGTCCAGGACTTATCATTTATTCCAAACTTGCAGTCCTCACTGTTTCCTTTCCTGTTGATTCCTCTGTAACTCACTGATATATAAACTCCTCCTCTCCACTCAACCTCCCAGTAACAGCGACCAGTCAGTTCATCGCTACACAACAACTGAGCCCAGAAATCAAATCTGTCTGGATGATCAGGATATGACTGATCTTCCTCCACCCATGTCACCTTCCTGTTGTTGTCAGACAGTTTGAGTTTTCCGTTTGCCGTGTTTGGATCCAGTGTGAGTTCACAGAAATCTGATGGAGAGAACAAAACACAATTCAGCTGCAGTTATTGATCTATCATCTGATTGATGATGACATCATCTTCATCCTCAGTAGGATGAAGATGAGTGATGTCACAGTTTGAAGTTTGAATCAAATGTAATATAGCCAAAAGTTGTACTGATCGGGCCTGGCAGAGTGTGAGAATTGAACTTAATTTGGCCTCGAAAACATGTAATGCATGAATTGCTACAGACGTGGCTGAAATCATTGGTACATTTGCTTCTTTTTTTTTTTTTTTTTTTTTAAATAATCCACCATTCACCCTGAACAGTGTTGAAATTAAAATATATATTTATCATCAATGCATGTCTATGTTTGGTTTGCAGTGGAAAAAAAACAAAAAGTTGTGAAAATAACTGAATTCATGCTTATTCTACAAAGAAATTCTTAAATAGCCTGGACAAGATTATTAGTACCCTTGAGAAGTTGTAAGAAATAATTGATTTGTTGTGATACTTTATGCAGACTATTGTGCTTTAATTAGTATTGTAAGTGTTTTAAATCTTATAATCATTTATGTAGCCAGTTCAAAAGGAGAAAATTACTCACTTTTCTGTTTTGTGCCACTGTGTGCATCATATTGAACTTGGAAAACAGAGGGAAGACTAGAGTAGTCCAAAGATATTAGAAAGAAGGTGATAGCCAAGTATGGTCAACATAAAGGTTACAAGACTATCTCCAAAGAGCTTGATGTTCCTGTGACCACTATTGACAATATTATTGAGAAGTTTAAGGCCCATGGAACTGTTAGCTATATGCATATTGACAAGCCTGGGAGAGTGTGCTTTAGACAGATGACACAAAATTAGAGCTTTTTGGTAAATCACACCAACCCTACGTTTACAGGAGAAAAAAAATGAAGCCCTCAAAGAAAAACACCATGTCTACCAGGAAACATTGTGATGTTTTGGGGTTGCTTTGCTGCTTCAGGCACTGGGTGCCTTGAATCTGTGCAGCACAATGAAATCGGAAGACTATCAAGGCATTCTGGAGTGAAAACATACAGCCCAGTGTCAGAAAGCTGTGTGTTAGTCGCAGGTCATGGGTCTTCCAGCAGCATGATGACCTCAAACATACATCAGAAAGCACCCAGGAGTGGGTGAGAAGAAAACATAGGACCATTCTGAAGTGGTCTGACCTGAATCCCATTCCCAAGGCTTTGCTACAATATATTAAGTTAAGGGTACCAATATATTTGTTTAATTGTACTGAAATGTAAATTATGCCAATTAAGAATGATGGATACCATATACTTATGTCCATTTCAACTTAATACAGATATTTTTTTAAAGGTGGTGCTTATATTTTTGGCCATGTCTGTACATTATTGGAATTCTAGACCTTTGTGTCTGCATGGAAAGTGACTGACTGCACCACTGGGAGACATGGTTTCCACACACCTTCTCACAAGTTTAGGCAACATTACATTTGTAAAACTGGGATATTTTGGTCTGTTTAAACCTAAAACACTTACAACAGTCAAAATGTAGGTGACATAATTCTGAAAAAAAATCACATCATTCTGCTGGTTTCAGGTGTATTGACAAATATTTTGTTTAAATTGGTTTTAAACATGGATAAAACAGAAAATGTGCATACAGTAAAAAATTACAGCAAGATAGTGAATATCACTGCAGACTTCCCATTATATCGATCAGAACACCTTTTGAAACATTCTATATCTAGTATCCAAAGACAGTCTGTGTCAATTTTGATAGCAATTGAATGAAGACTTGTGGCAGTGGCAGACTTCTGAATTGACCAGGTCATTACAGCTAAGCTGTTTTTGAGAGAATTGTGCAAATTTACATTGATTGTTTCAGTGTCAACTTGAGGTCAGTGAGTGTAATTTTATGTGCCTGCGTAGTAAGTGGAATTTGCAACACTCCTGCCAATGTTGGTGACTTTAAGTAGATAAAAGTATGTACAAGAAAGAAAGAAAGAAAGAAAGAAAGAAAGAAAGAAAGAAAGAAGAAGACAAAAATAATAGGGCTTCAGCAGCTTAGCTCGCTGCTGGAGCTAAAAACACACTTACACTTCCTCAGACCTGGTGTCAACCATCGGACTCCAGCAGGCTGCAGGCTGAAAGGAGGAGGGGGGTCAGAGCAGCATGTTCTCTTTCAGCATGCAAACATGGATATTACATCTCTCTAATTTACTGTTATTATTCTGTTTAAATGTATGGTTGGGCTTGATAGACTTTTATCAAATATGAATCCACACAACATGGTGGTGGCACATTTAAACACAGAAGCACACACTCGCAGTATTTTACTTGTTTTTGTTGTTTTATTTTTATTTTTCAAAGGAGGATCAGGGACACACATAGGGCTGTCTTAGGGTAGCTCAAGAGATCAGTGTGTAGTCATTAGTTCTTTTTTATTTTTATTTTATTTTTTGTGAAAGTTAAGGTATGTTAATCTGATTATGTGTTGGCCAAATGGAGCAGCAGTGCCTGACAAACAACAATAATGTTGCAAGCGACCACCCCCTCCATCTCCACCTTATATAGATGTCATGTGAAGTACGTCATTTCAGAAATGTTGATATGATAAATATTGTTGAAATGTTAATATGCTCCGTATTACAGTGTTAAAATGTACATATTCAACTTATCTGTGGTTTGCAGGTGCCAAAGTTTTACTCTGGCAATCAGGTTGAAATTTGTCACCTTATATAGATATCATTTGTCTTATGGCATCTATTTCAGACATTGTGGGAGTTCAACAGAAGTCTATTGGACTGCCCTTCACATTGAAAAATGACACGGAAAGGGTACCCAATATGTTAAAAAGTGCTATCAGGGCAGAAATCACTCAGGGCTGTGCTGTCACTGACAGACTCTAGTGACTGGGGGTTTTCTTCCATTGGAGCTCCCTTCATGTTCACTGTAGTGATCTTCACTGTGTAACTGTGATTGTGATTTCTACTAATGCTTCCATTCCACCCAAATGGTGCAACTGCTTTAATTATGATATCCTACTCTCTGACACAGGTACAGAGATTACGCAGCTTCTTAATTACACCCAACACGGGGTTTTTGACTCACTGTCAAGAGTTTAGGATTTTAAGAAATAGACCTCATTACATACACACAGGCTCATGCCTCTCTGTTGCACCACTAGAAGAGTATGTGTATTTCAATTAGTGGGGTGAATTTGTGGAATGGTGTGGATGTGGAACTAAAACAAAGTACAAACATAAATAATTTCAAGAAGATATACAAAAATTACTTTTAAAAAGGTATAGGGATGAGGAAGGGTTGTGTTCATTGTAAAAGTTTTATTTTATTGAGGCCAGGTTGATATTTAGGTTGTACATATAATTGGAATAGTTGTTTATCTTGTTTATTTATATGTTAGTTTATGGATTAGTAGGTGAGAAAGGGGTACGAATAAGTGTATAATTCTTCCTACTCCTTTGAGAACATGTAATATTTATTTTTTATATTGAGTTTGTTGTATAGACTTATTGTTTATTTCATTTTACTGTTATCCTTGTTTTGTTTTTATCTGACTTTTAATTTTACATGTTTGAAATAAAAATAGCTTGGCGGAGCTTGGCAGGTGTCATGGAGAATAAAAACATATTCTTAAGCACAGTTTAACAACTGGGCTGCTGATACTTTCGGGCTCTCCCAAACAAATCTCACATCAAATAAGAGAAAGACAGAAAGTTCTCTAACCCCTCCCTCTGCAGCTGTGCACACATGTCCTTTACAGAAAATGGAACTCATAATTGTGACATAGGAAGTCAAAATGAGATACTGAAATCATAATTAGGAGATACGTTTTTTTTCTTTGGTGAATGAGATGTGCTTCTGTAAAGATGTGTGATTGGCTCAGGAAAAATGTTCCCAGCTCTTCCTCCTCTATCAGACATTGTCTCTCCATACCTGAGAGTCTCCAGTTTCCAGTGTTTATCCTCTTTTTTAGCAGATAGCAGCTTCTCTCCTGAGTCTCCTGGATGATTGTATCTCAGGTCCAGCTCTCTCAGATGGGAGGGGTTGGAGTTCAGAGCTGAAGCCAGAGAAGCACAGCCTTCCTCTGTGATCAGACATCCTGCCAGCCTGCAAACACACAAAACAACACACGTGTCAGACAGTATTATAAAGCTTTTGTGCGCAGTGAGGTACAACAACAAACTTTCTCCAAACTAACTAACTAAAAGATAAACTTAATCAGGAAGTTCCAGACAATTTATTATCCAGCCAAATGGGAAAAGTCATCAGCTGAGGGATGATTCAGCAACATGCTCTTACCATGTCATTGTGATCTAAATGTTAAAAAATATCCAAATGTATTTTGGAGAGTGACGCTTTAGCCTGAAGCAAGGATAAAGTTGTACTTTTAACAGAGTACTGTGTGTACATTAAGGTTTGGTCTGTTTAAGTCCTTTACAACGACACAAGATCAAGGAGTGTCCTGCCATAAAATGTGACTTCCCAGTGGTTCATCAAAGTATCCACAAGAGAGACCAGTCTGTACTTTAATCTACAACTGGTGCTCAAGAAACCCCATGTGAATACTTGGCTGTTCAGGTACAACAGATTTTAGACACATTTTGAAGAAATCTGTAAAATCATCTGTGGTATTAAATAATTCAACAAGAATGTTTGAAAAGTCATATAAGAATAGACAATCCTATGCAGGTTTAATGTTTATCCTCTAATATCATTCAGATTTTAAATGTTCTGTTCAACAGGCTGATTAATCCTCACCTGAAAGTTTCCAGTGTACAGTGTGGACTCTCTAGTCCTGTAGACAGTAGCTTCACTCCTGAATCCTGCAGGCTGTTGTTACTCAGGTCCAGCTCTCTCAGACTAGAGGACTGGGAACTGAGAACTGAGGACAGAGCTGCACAGCTTCTCTCCGAGAGGTTACACTCACTCAGTCTGAAGAGGAAATAAAATAAAGAAGTAACAAGTTAATTATTTTTCTGTCCTGTTAAAAAATAGAGTATTCAAATAATAATGAATAAATATAAATATATCTGAAAATATAAATATCTGTGCACTTACAGAACTCTGTTGGAAGCTTTGACCACTGGCAGCAGCCTCAGAAGAGCCTCCTCTGAAGCAGAGTATTTCTTAAGGTCAAACACATCCAGATCTTTTTCTGATGACAGTAAGATGAAGCCCAGAGCTGCCCACTGACCAGGAGACAGTTCTTTTGTGGAGAGACTTCCTGATCTCAGGTACTGTTGTACCTCCTCCTCTAGAGATTGATCCCTCAGTTCATTCAGACAGTGGAACAGATTGATGCTTCTCTCTGCAGACAGATCCTCACTTATCCTCTTCTTGATGTACTGGATTGTTTCTTGATTGGTCTGTGAGCTACTTCCTGTCTGTGTCAGCAGACCTCGTAGGAGAGTCTGATTGGTCTGCAGTGAAAGACCCAGGAGGAAGCGGAGGAACAAGTCCAGGTGTCCATTTGGGCTCTTTAAGGCCGCATCCACAGCACTCTGGTAGAAACGTGTCTCTGCAGATTCTTGTTTCATTTCAGACTTCAGGGATTTAGTTTGTTCTGCCAGCAGATTGACTCCAGAGTTGATGAATGTCAGATGGACATGAAGAGCAGCCAGAAACTCCTGAACACTCAGATGGACGAAGCAGAACACCTTGTCCTGGTACAGCCCTCTCTCCTCTTTAAAGATCTGTGTGAACACTCCTGAGTACACTGAGGCTGCTCTGATATCGATGCCACACTCTGTCAGGTCTGATTCATAGAAGATCAGGTTTCCTTTCTGCAGCTGCTCAAAAGCCAGTTTTCCCAGAGACTCAATCATCTTCCTGCTCTCTGAACTCCAGTGTGGATCTGTCTCAGCTCCTCCATCATACTTGACATTCTTCAATTTGATCTGAACCACCAGGAAGTGGATGTACATCTCAGTCAGGGTCTTGGGCAGCTCTCCTCTCTCTATGCTTTTCAACAGATGCTCCAGAACTGTAGCAGTGATCCAGCAGAAGACTGGCATGTGGCACATGATGTGGAGGCTTCGTGATGTCTTGATGTGGGAGATGATGGTGCTGGCCTGCTCCTCATCTCTGAATCTCTTCCTGAAGTACTCCTCCTTCTGTGGGTCAGTGAACCCTCTGACCTCTGTCACCATGCTGACACAGTCAGGAGGGATCTGATTGGCTGCTGCAGGTCGTGTGGTTATCCAGAGGCGAGCAGAGGGAAGCAGTTTCCCCCTGATGAGGTTTGTGAGCAGCACATCCACTGAGGTGGACTCTGTAACATCAGTCAGGATCTCATTGTTGTGGAAGTCCAGAGGAAGTCGACACTCATCCAGACCGTCAAAGATGAACACAACCTGGAACTCTTCAAACCTGCAGATTCCTGCTTCTTTGGTTTCAGTAAAGAAGTGATGAACAAGTTCCACCAAGCTGTACTTTTTCTCTTTCAGCACATTCAGCTCTCTGAAAGTGAATGGAAATGTGAAGTGTATGTCCTGGTTGGCTTTGTCTTCAGCCCAGTCCAGAGTGAACTTCTGTGTTAAGACTGTTTTCCCAATGCCAGCCACTCCCTTTGTCATCACTGTTCTGATTGGTTCATCTCTTCCAGGTGAGGCTTTAAAGATGTCTTCATGTCTGATTGTTCTTTCTGGTCTGTCTGGTTTCCAGGATGCTGTTTCAATCTGTCTGACCTCATGTTCATCATTGACCTCTGCAGTCCCTCCCTCTGTGATGTAGAGCTCTGTGTAGGTCTGACTCAGAAGGGTTGGGTTTCCTGCTTTAGCAATCCCCTCAAACACACACTGGAACTTCTTCTTCAGGTTAGACTTGAGGTTAATCTGGCACATAACTGGAGATTCTAAAAGAATAACACAAAAAAATCTTGTTGAGTATGCTTTAAAAGGACATATGGCCACTTCATTTCTGAAAAGAATTAGCAAATACATAAGGTGTATTGATGCAAATATTTGGTTCCTCTTAGATTCCAAAGTATTCTAGCCAGGTTTTGAGAACACATACTATGAGTTGTTCAAATTACATGCTGGTGTTTTGTATGCAAAGCAGTAAGTAAATAAATGTTCATAATTAACCTGGATAAAAGTATGGTGCTGAACTTGGTCTAGACTTAAAAATGCCGTCTTTGGGAACTTTGGGAACAATTATGTGTTAGATGACTGAAAGGCTCAAAAAAAGAATTATGATGGTTCAAGCCTGAGAAGGCCACTAAATTTTAAAGTGGCTCAAGTTGTGTGGTACCCTCAGCACACTTTATACATTGGCAGTCAACTTTCAGGTCACTCCGCAAATTTGAAGACAGATCACGAGTATGACAACTAAAAATCTCAGACATAAAACCTCCAGCCTCTGTGAACCAGTGGTTCAATAGGGTAGAATACTCTTAAGGCATTTTAAAGTTGTGGGTTGAATCTTCAGGGCAACTGAGACTATTTTGAAGTCCAACACCCACAATGAAGACTACGGGGAAATGCAGAATCATGGGGTACATCCCAATTTCCACCCCTGGATACCTTGCCTATGGGTATTCCACTTATATAATTCTCTAAATTTCTTAAAAGTCTTATCAATCAAATCAAATAATTCCAGGGTATTACTCAATTTTGGTTAAATATAAAATCATATATGAAAAAGCATATCATAAGAATATTGTTTAACCTATTGGTATTACGGTTCTATAACTCTCCAAATTTTCAGCAAACGCTTCCAAAATCAGCACAAAAGTGAGAGCTTAAGTGAGCAACTTAACACTTCTGGATAGTAACTAATGTTTAAATTTTATAGCAATCCATATTTGATTTTAATTGTATAGAAATCCTCTTACTGCTCTGCAGACGGTCAGCCAGCTCCTCCTGCTTCATTGTCCTCAGGAAGAGCAGTGTGATCTTCAGAAATGCTTCTCTGCTGCTCCTCCTCTGCTCTTTCTCCTCACCATCCAACACCTCCTCATCCTCCCTCTGACTCTCTAAGCATTCTGGGTAATCTGAACTCAGAATCTTCTGCATCTTCTTCAGCTCATTTTCCTCAAAAGTAAAGATTTTCTCCTTCAGCAGCTGGAAAAGAATACTATATGAATCCACTGGTCTACAAAGTGCAGCATGGAGATGATTGTGAACAGAATAGATGTAAAAGTAGTTGTTGTTCATGTACAGACCATAAATATGGAGTCCAGGTCTGTTTGATGCTGCTGGGCAGACTGACCACTGGGAACCTCTGAGCTCTCCTGGTCCACTCTGTGGAGGAATCATGAAGAATGAGTTCACATTATGTCTGTCCACACAGAGACAAACACAAGCAATCGAGTGATATATTTTGAACAGATGTGAACAGAGAATCAGATGACCCTCTGTAGTGGTAAAGCTTCACTAGTCCTGCTGATCCCACTGAGAAAAGTGCCCTAGAGCAAGGAAGCCAGAGCCACTGTTGTATCAGACTGGTTGTACTGGGAAGCTCCCAGTATGAATGTGTGAATGTGAATGGTGCTCAGAGAAGTTCTTCTGAGTCAGTAATGGTTTAAACACAGGAGATCTGATAAGAGTTTGAAGAAAACAGTTTTCATTTTTGTTATCAGTTTGAAATCCTCACCTGTGATCATCAGAGTGGCGTCCATCTTTGAAGTCATAAGGATGAATAATAGACTGATCACTCTTCATAGACACACAGCTGGGTTCAGGTTTGTCCAGCTTCCTCCTGATAGAAACACAAGATAAATTCTGCTGAGCACCCAGAACACACTGAGACTAAATCTGTCAGTGATTTAATACACCTACTGTACACAACACAGTAATATCCAGGTAGTTTTATATTAATTCACTGTAAAACTTTAAACATGATTTACTGTATGAGTAGAGCTATATTCAGTGCCTGTGCAGCACCTGGAAGGGTGAATTTGATGCTAGCTAGGGACACAGATGCATGAAGTCCTTAAATCTCAGCTTGTGGTAAATGAATGTTGGACACAATGCTTCCTTTAGCTCATCCTGACAGTGACTAACATTAACAGTGTCTGGAACTGACAAGAACCCAGGCTGACCACAGCTGCTGGTCTCTGAGAAGGAAACTACCAACTTTTAATGAGCTTACAGGAACTGAGTTACAATCTAGAGACAGATTTTGGGTGCAGGGTCATTTTAATACAATATAGTCAAAAAAGGTATGCTTGTTGGTTGGTAAAAGCCATAAAGTTTATTTTTGTTATGTATTAAGAACATTTTTTGTAAACTGATGAGGAACTCCAGCCTTCATAACCACTCCAACACTGCTCTGCTCTTTCCATCATCACTATAAAATGATCATGAATCAATAGACATGATAATTCAGAAGTGAATTCTTCTTTAAAACATGCTGAATTTGAACTAAACTTACATCAGAAATATCAATAAATGATCCAAATCTCTAATAATTCAACTGAGAACTATTTACTCTGATTCAGATTCTACCTGATATTGTCCAATAACCCAATTTTAATACTGAGAGCAACCTACTTTTCATCACGTGAATGTTATAGTCTAAAATGAATATCAAAATCTTTTGACCGGTGTGAATAATGATGGTGGAGAACAGTGATGGACAGTTTGAGATCCTCATCTCACCTCTGAGCTTTGGTCTGGCTGTCATGTTCCCCACACAGAGAGCTTTTAGAGGGAGGGACTCCCTCCTCTCTGTCCTCACACTGATCCATGCTGCTGAAGTCACATCCACATCAGTCACACACACTTTCTACCTTCATCTGGAGAGGAAACACAAATCATCCTTTACATCATTTCTCCTGTCAAATCCTAAATATCAGCTGCTCCTCCTGTGATTGGCTGTTATTTTCTGTTATATATCAGTGTGAATGCAGCCAGACAGCAGTGTGAGGCAGAGAAAGCTGCCATCAGCTGCTGTACTTCTACTATCAGTCCACTAGATGGAGACATGAAGCTGCAGTGAAGTGAAGAGCAGCACACATGATGCATGGAGGATTTACAGCAGATTTTTTTGTGATGCAACAACTGTGATGGCATTTATTGCACTTCAAGCCTTCAAAATAACATCTGATCATTTATCCACTATAAAAAAAACTTGATAAAATCATCCTTATTATTGACTTTTTATGGGTCTGCAAATTTCTACTAAGTAGCAAAGTTTCCTGTAGGACTCTAATTAAAAGGCATTATTGATGTGAGAAATAGAAACTGTGATCGATTAGTATTCTTCATGTTGATTAAATAATTTAAGTTCAGTTCAGCTGAAGACGTACATATGAAATTGGTCTACATGAAAATATACAAATCAACATATTTGAATAATAAAGTTTCCAATAATGAATGAATGATCAATGAATATTTATTGTGTATAGTTCTTTCAAGGAAATTCCTCTTGAAAACTTCAATGACTTAAAACTAACTAATAAACTATTCTACATGTGTTTGTATATTTATTGTTGTATTGATGGTTTCTCAGTGTTTAACTGTGAGCTGTTGGAAAAAATAAGTCATCATGACGTTCATGTGAAGAGAAGCTGAATGTTACATTTAGATTCATGAGATTTAAGACATTTAACTGACAGGACATTGAGTTAATTGTGTTATAAAATAACTGATAAAAAATTATTAATGATCTATCGAAACACTTTGACCTGCAGACGCTTCAATAAACATGAATTTTGATCCTTCATAAAACAACTTGAGTATCAAAGTCTAGTTTCTGTATCAGGGTTCTAATTTTATGTCTTTATTATTATTAAATGTTTAACTGAATCACAGTAGTTAAATTTTGATCAAATTGTACATAAAGCAAACAGTGTTTTAATGTGGTGATGGTACACATGAACTTCTGAGAGAAACTCAGTAGTTACAGATAAATAGATACACACATCATCAGCTCCTGTCTAACTGCATTTAACAGTAATAAGTCTTTATAAAGTAAAACAGAAGTGGACTGTATGCATGTTATTGTAGCAACATTGAACTTGATGACGTCCTCTGACTGTCCCTCCACATCAGTCAATACAATACATTTGATTTAAAGCTTTGAAAGGAAACAGTAGCAGGCCGATACTGTAGTGTCTGACTTTACACCGCTGAAAACAACCTTCAAAAAGTAGATTTAGTTTGATTTGTGAGAGCTGAAGAAAGGAAATAATCATCAGCTGTTCATTAATATTGATTGATTCCAGTAAATCAATCATTTAACAACATGTAGATTTATCTTCCAACATGAGAGTTCTCCAAACTTTCTGATGAAATAAAAACATCACACAGCAAGAAACAAACCCTGAAGTTACTAAAGAGAAAGTTCAACTGTGAAACAAAGCAAACTTACAGTTAACGTCCAAACTGCTGAAGACAAAGACTCTCCGCTCCACGTCTGTCAGAAAAGTGTTTGCCACAGGTGAGCTGATTCCTGGAAGCAGTCAGAGCTCCACCTATGGACAAAAAAGCAAAGTCACACCCCCATCACCACCTGATAAATAACCAACAGTCCCTTATTACAGGAAAAATAGAGACAGTGTTCAACTTCTTATCAGAGTAATTCATTCCAGGTCAGATGAAGATGCTTAAATGTAAGATTAAAACATACAGTTCACATGCAGTACCTGAATAATGTTCATGATAATGAATGTCTGTTAATTGATGATAAATCAACAGCTGCTTTAAAACTAAACATAAATAACTTAAATAAGATTGTTTTTTTTCTAGAAAACTTCATGAAATTATTAAGAAATAACTGACCCATAACACACATTTTTTGTTGCATTTTAGTCAATGTTCTACTGAGAGCTTGTAATTCAAGTCTTTTAACTGCTTAAAAATTCTTGATAACAGCGATTTAGATCTCAAACATGCTAACAAAGACCAAATATTACAGTTTTTACTTTGACCTCTGAAAGCAACATGAGGAACTTTCCACATCGACATGCAGGCTGGACTGTATCAATAAAAAACAATCATCACAATCATAGTGTTAAAGTTGCTCAACTCAGTGGGTGAAGTACTAAAATTATGATTTTATTGTGTTATAAAATAAAAGGTGATAATAAATAATAAAAAGTATAATCAATAAAAAGATAATAAAAGTTGATTACTGATCTATCAAAACATTTAGACCCACAGACACTTCAACAAAGATTAATTATAATCCTTTATAATACCTTGAGTGTCAAAGTCCAGTTTCTTTATGAGGATTTGATATCAGGATTTTACTTTTATAGTTTTATTATTATCCAATGTTTAACTGAATCACAGATCAGATGAAACAGTATCAGCTGTAATGTGAGGTGTTGAGTGTAATACCTTTCCGTGTTGGTAACCTGCAGCACCTGATGAAGACACACAGACAGCTTCATTATTATTCTTCAGTCATCAGCAAATCAAATGTGTGTTTGTACATCTAGACTGTGATTTAAAGGCAGCCAGCTGTCATTCTGACTGTTTGCTGTTGGATGAACTTTGTGGCATCGAGTCATTAACAAAGACATGAGAAATCAGTGATGAAATGATGAGAGTCTTCTTCTGTTCTGGAAGTCAACACAGCAACAAACAAAGAGCAGCTTGTTTGTGATGGAGAGGAAACATTAGAGATGCTGATGAAGACAATTCAAAGCAAACAAAGTTCCACTTACTCAACTTCTTCCCATGAACGTGGTCTCTCTGCAGCTCTCTGCTGTCTGGACCAGGTCTGTTTAGAAAAAGAGCTTCATTCATCTGAGAGCTTCATCAGTCCTCTGTGTCTGCAGGCTGCTGTCACACTGAAACACTAAACCTGGACACCAGCAAAACCATAAACCTGCTGGAACCTGCAGCTCAGAGCTCAAAGATCAGCTGCTTTAATATAAACATATCTCTAAAACCTACATCCGCGTTCCTGCTGCGACTCTAACATGATGTAAAAACAAAGACTCAAATGTAGATCTGATGGAGGCGCTCAGGAATCACTTCCTCTATTTACACTCTATTATATCAAGTCAGAGCTCAGAGCTCCACCAAATAGTTATTTTTCCCTCTAAACTTCTCACATGCTTTCATTTCAATAAATGTTCAAATGATCCAATATTTCAGCAAAAATCAAAGATATCAGAACGTTGTTTCTTCTTCTTTCCTCTTTAAACAGTAACAGTGAGTAGAAGGTAGATCTCAGCAGGTTGATCTTGAATAACAACAACCTGCAGGATTCAGAGGAGCAGCTGCTGCAGACTGATAAGACCTTCAGAAACGTCACATGTCAGCAAAAAGTCCAGAAACTGAAAACAGATTTGTGTATCAGAACTTTGTTTTTTCTTCTTTCCTCTCCCATTAATCATCTCACGACCCCTCAGATTTATCTGCTGACCCTTTGGAGGGCCCCGACCCCTAGGTTGGGAACCAGTGGACTAAACTAGCTAACTGTATATAAAGTAGTGTAAACTAGCTCCACCTCCAGCAGCTACAACAGTAACATGCTGCTCTAACACTGATGCTTCAGTATTAATAATCTAATGATGTCATATATAATAATATATCAGTCAGAGGGACCAAACCACTACTTTTACTGCAACACTTTAACTACATCAAGCTCACAATACTGATGGACTTTTACTGCAGGAGGATTTTTCATTCAGGACTTTAACTTGTAATGGAGTACTTTTACGTTGTTGTATTGGCACTGCTAATGAAGTAAAGGACCTGACTTCCATCACTCATTTTGTTCATTTTAACTAGCCCACCAGGGGGCAGTGTTTTCTCCTCTTTCAAGTGAGACAGTCTACTATTTACCAGAGTGTCTGCAGCACTAACTAGTTAATATGTAGTGTCATGACTTCCAGTTTGCTCATCAAGTTATTTATGTCATTTCTAACGTTGTGATGTATCAGGACAGCTTTTCAGATCATATTTGGGGTAAATCTGTGGCCCAAAAAGAATCCTGTCACTCATAACTCCTGTTAATAATTAATAGTATTACTGTCATAGTGTGAGATATAAACATTGCAGCCTGTATGGATGTTAATGGAGCTTTAGACTTTAGTCTTATATTTGGCTTATAAGAATAAACTGTACTCCAAGTGGCCATCCACCTGATCAAACTCTGACTGTATGGCTCTGGTGCAAGACTTTCACCTCAGTATCTGGAGGAAAATATTTGCTCTGGACTGTGCTGAGTCAGACAAACACTGGATCAATACAGATTCACTGCAGCATGTGCGTTTAACTTGATTTCTCTTTATATTTACTTTTCTTTTCCTTCCCATCATATTCTTCATCATCTTTTATTTCTCACTGCCCAGTGCAGCCGGTGAGTTTTAAAGGTGTGAGCATGGTGAGCGTGACCCTGACGTTCACCTGAACTCTGACCTGAGCAGCAGCACACATACACCCACTCTGTTCATTTACACAGGTGACGTAGTTTTAAACAGCTCGGTACATTTACTGTCAAGGCCAGAGAGATGGCTGTGACTAATATTTCTTTTCAATGTGACAGTGAAGCGGTAAAATAGGAAAGTAGAGTTTGACTGATTATAATCCCTGATGACTTTGGTGGCTCATTGATATCAGCAAGTAAATATCAAAACCTAAAAGGCAGATTGTCAGGAAATGAGCAGCCAGAAAAACTTTATTGTCGTTAAGTTGATTAACTTTTACTTTACATGTTTTTAATAGTTGATAAACAAAAAATTAGCAGAATTTTGATTGCTTGCTATAATGGTATAGTGGGTATTTCAGCCTCTAGGGGGCGATAATGGTGCTTTAGACTGCTGTTCAGTCTTACTGTGACTTATTTTTCCTTAATGGGTTTGATTTTAATATCAAAATTAGTGTTTAGAAGCCCAACAACAGGATTATCTATCTATCTATCTATCTATCTATCTATCTATCTATCTATCTATCTATCTACATAATCCAAAAAATGTGTATTTTATCTGATGCTCAGACTATATACTTGTCCCACATCAGAGAACTCCTGTGAGTTTTCTTTTCCTGGATTCAGCTGGTTGAGTCAAGGTAAACATGTCAGTGATTCACATTAAACATGTCCGACTCATCAGTCCGACTGAATCACACTTTGACCTTTTGGTCAATATTCCCCCGAACAGAGAGAGCGAGAGAGAGAGAGAGAGAGAGAGAGAGAGAGAGAGAGAGAGAGAGAGAGAGAGAGAGAGAGCGAGACAGAGAGCTGGACTGAAGAGGGAGACTGTTGGATCTGGTTCTGAGGTACTGCTCGGAGGTTTGGATCATGGTGGAACCAACGTCGAAACCAGCTGCTGTTCTACTGCTGTTTCTACTGCACAGCTGCCTGGCGGACCATGGTACCTCACTGTCATTTCATTTTTATTTCAACATTACAAACAGTTGCTGTAGTAGTTGTATTAGTGGTAACAGTACAAGAAACAGTGATGCTAGTGGTAATAAAGGTTGTATATTTAATAGTAGTGGGTAGTAGTGGCAGTGGTTTAGAGTCGTAATAATCAAGATATTCTACTTTGTGCACAAATATATGCATTTTAAAGAGCTTTACAGCCATGACAGCAAGTAAAGAAACATAAATAAGTAAAAGAAGGTATGATGTATAGATTTAAAATGTATTTGTTGGTATATGTGTATAATCTTTGCACAAACATTACTGTATGTTCTTCAGTTGCCTTAAATTGACTGAAATGGAATTAAACCTGAACGCATTTAAACCTAACCTAATCTACACCAATCAAATCTAATCTCATTTCATTTAAATGACACTTTAGTACCACTTTACTAAAACTAGCTCAGACTAACACAACAGTTCTACGTTCATGAGAGTTAACATGAAACAGTTGTAGACACTAATATTTAGTCTGGACAAAATAGTAGAAACATCATTAGCTAAACTGAACATGCCCATAAAATACCTAATAAACTGGAAACTGAGCATATATGTATTTATATATACTCCTTAACAACAGTGGATTTAAACTTGTTGTGTTTGTAGTTTTCCTCCACAACAAGCTGGCCTCACAGGTTTTGGTCCGAAACCGACGGGCCAATCAGATGTTTGAGGAGATGAAACCAGGTAACAGATCTGCTTTATCTCTTTCTTATTCAGTACTGTTCATTATTGTGTATTATAATATGTGTCTTATTCATCACAAGGGAACCTGGAGAGAGAGTGTATTGAGGAAATCTGTGACCATGAGGAGGCCAGAGAGGTGTTCGAGCAGACGGACAAAACAGTACGAAACCACTTTGGTTTGATTCTGTTCACTCTTTTGTTGTGTGATCTACTTACATTGATCTGTTTACAATCTAACCAGAAATCTCTTTTCTCCTCAGGAAAAATTCTGGGAGAAATACCTGGGTGAGTACGGCAGACTACCTAGTCAGGTTTTGCTATTGAACACAGAGTCAGAGGGAAAAATGGAGAACTGTTTCATCTCTAAACGTCCAGTAGGGAGCGAGTTCCTACAGGACGATAGCCTAGCTTAGCACAAAGACTGGAAGCAGGGGGGAAGTGTTAGCTTAGCTTCGTCAAAACAGAAAAAAAACTCCAAAGCTGTTTGATTTACATTTTATGCCGAATTTAGTCGACATTTATCAATTCATAAATAATTTAGTTAAGAGTTGTTTAGTCTTTTATGACCAATCTTGTTTAGTTTATTAGTTTAATTTTGATCTGATCTAACTTTGTGCAGTCTGGATAAATGTAGTGTTTAATTATTAGTCTTATTTGTCGAGTGAAATGGAGTTTAATCAGATGTCCTGCATTGCAAACATGAACAAAGTCCAGAACAGCTTACACATACACAAACCCTGAGTACGCAAACATCTAACTACCTGTCTGTCTGCATATCTGTCTGTCTGTCTCTCTCTCCAGACTGTGACGGACATACACTGTCAAGAACAGAACAGACTATTGACATCGTCAGACAATGTGTAGGAGGTAAATAACACTAAACCTGATGTTAGAAAAGTTAATATTATGAAATGAACATACATTGACAGTGTGTGTGTGTGTGTGTGTGTGTGTGTGTGTGTGTGTGTGTTTTCAGGTGAGTGTATTTCCGGTAAGGGAACGAGCTATGAAGGAAGTATCAACATCACACAGTCAGGGATACAATGTCAGTACTGGCAGTCCAGCTTCCCGCATCCCATTTTCAGGTAACTATGGATAAATAAAAACAAGTTAAGTAACAAACAAAGTAAATAACTATATTAACATGTCAGAGGAATGAATGAACACATGAACTAACAACTAACTAACTTACTAATGAATGAATAAACACACAAAATAAAACATTTATGTTAACTAACTAACTAACCTATAACCTAATATAATAATGAACAAACAAAATTATGTAACTAATATTGTTAGTTAGACAAAGACGGATAGTGTCGTGACCAAATGCACAAGTTAATTAACGAATATAATTAATAAACAAACAAAAGAACAATAACAAAAAACCGATGAACTACAATTAAAAAGTCTAAAAGGCTTATGAACAAGGAAACTATGAGAACAAAAAAAAATTAAAGTTAAACTGTCTGACTGATTGCCTGTCTGACTGTCTGTCTGTCTGTCTGTCTGTCTGTAGGGATTATAATGCATCAGAACCAGGCAGCACCCTGATAGAGAACTTCTGTCGGAACCCTGACAGCAGTACTGGTGGACCCTGGTGTTTCACTAAAGACCCAACAGTACAGAAAGACTTCTGCAGGGTACCCAAATGTGGCAAGTATCTGCTGGTACAACTAATGTAATGGTAGAACTACAACAACACATAGTTCTCTTATTACTCATAGCATACTGGTCCTTCTAGTAGCCATATTCATCCTAACAGCACTAACGTTATCTGCTGTCCAGAAATGGGTGCCGAAATCTGCAAGATTTTCTAATACAGTGCTACTACAGCACTATCTGTAATACAAATATCTAAGTTTAAAAAATGTGATGAGATGAGGCATTTAAAGGGTTTAGTATCCTTCACACAAACAGTTTGTCAAAGTAGTCTGAAGGAAAAAGTGCTTACCTGTTCCACACTCAGGGTGTGTTTCCATCCATATTCCATAATCAATTTGCAATTTGAGTGGACACAGAAACGTTTTAAAAATCCTTAAATATCGCAAAAAAAACCCTCTTTCCTGAGCTGAAAACATCAGATCTGCATGGAGTGATGAGGAGACTGTAACCTTCCCCAAATCAATACAGGAAACAGACACAAATGTCATATTTCCATCATGTTTTCCATCGTTTGAGCTTTGACTGCCGCTCTTTTAATGACATCATCTCGTTGTGTTTTCTTCTTCTGTGATGGTTTAATGGCACCGGCTGGTTTTTAGCACCAAAAGCTTCTTGATGAACCAACTCTCAGTATTCACAAAACAGCAATGGATGGAAACATGAATTAATTTGAACATACATTTCTCCAATATTCTGGAAAGTCGGTTCAAGTTTGCACTGTTGGATAAAAACATGGCCTCAAAGGCAGATGGAAGTAGTTGTGTGACAAATGAAAGAGAGCTTGATAGAAGCCCCGCCTACTTTCACACCTGCACACACCTGGACAACCCAGGCGTAAAGTGGGTGTGAATATCAGATTGTTGGTTTTCATTGGGTTAAATTCTATTCCAGTCTAGAAAGGTTTGGAGGCACTTGGATTGAAACATTTATTAACACCCTCTCTTTTACTTTGAAGGTGAGGATTTTGTCCCGACTACTTTGGCCCCCAAAGTGGTCGAAACTGGAGAATGTATTCCTAATTATGGCGTCGACTACACTGGTGACCTGGCTGTTACCATGGGAGGCCACACCTGTTTGGACTGGTCGTTGCCTGAAGTTATAGCCCTCAGCAAAGACAAGGAGTTCATCCCCGAGGTCGGGCTCATAGGCAACAAGTGCCGTAACCCTGACCAAGACCTTGAGGGGCCCTGGTGCTATGTGGAGATTTCTGGAAATGTGACAATTGACTACTGTGACCTGGAATTATGTGGTAAGTACCAGCACTCCTGCATACTGTGACACTGTGTCCGCCTCTTACCTGTCTGTCTCTTCACCTGTCTGTCTCCCAGCGGATGACCTGGTTGAGGACATGTTTACGACCGAGACAGAAGGCAGGGAGCGCTCGGTCCTGGGTCCCAGGAGACTGCTCTTCCAACCAAGGACCTTTGGACAAGGAGAAAGCGGTAAGTCATTGGTCCATCACAACACACATCATATAACAATACCATACTTAACTGGTTATCTAACCAACTGGTGATCGTTCTGGTTAACTGAAAGCACTAGAAACTAGTTTAATGCCTGAAACTCACTTTACTGATTGTATGACTGATTAACTAATAAACTGACTGGTTGGTATGGGGTAGTTGGGTAGCTGACTTTTTAACTGGTACTGACTAAATACCAACTGCTCACCAGGCTCATTGACTGAGTGGTTAACTGGTTTACTGGTTAACTGGGTGACTGATTGGCTGGTTTGCCGCCTGGTTGTGTTTCAGAATGTGGGATGCGCCCCCTGTTTGAGAAGATGGGCAAAAAGGACGGCACGGAGGAGGAGCTGTTGAGCTCGTACGCAGCACGAATCGTTAGGGGCGACGACGCTGAGGTGGCCTCAGCTCCATGGTAACCACAACTAAAACAATAAGCTGTCACCATGGTAACCACACTTAAAAGAGTACTCCACATGTCTGGCATTGCACTCTTTGGTGTTGTCGGACAAAATCGGTGCAGTAGAACCTTTTATTTTTATTCCATGCATGCTTCTTCTTGCCAAAACCTGGCGCCAGCATTACCCACAATGCAACTTGACTACCAATATTCCAGTGTGCTATTCTAATTCAAACATTCAAGTATACAAGTATAATAAAACCTTACATTGTCATGTATGTGATGTGCCTGCAGGCAGGTGATGTTGTATAAGCGCAGCCCTCAGGAGCTGCTGTGTGGAGCCAGCCTCATCAGTGACCAATGGATCCTCACTGCAGCTCACTGCATCCTCTACCCGCCCTGGAACAAGAACTTCACCACCAACGACATCCTGGTCCGCCTGGGAAAACACAACAGGGCCAAGTAAGGCTGGCCTGCTGGAATGTAGTAATGGATCGAATGATTTATTAGATGAGAGACAGACATTTTAATTTCCATTCTTTTCCAGGTTCGAGCGCGGCATCGAGAAGATCGTGGCGATTGATGAAATCATCGTCCACCCCAAGTACAACTGGAAGGAGAATCTGAACCGTGACATCGCTCTGCTGCACATGAGACGGCCCGTCACATTCAGCAACGAGATCCACCCGGTCTGCCTGCCCAGCAGGAAGGTCGCCAGGCTGTAAGACACTAATTAAGACTTTTGCCTTGAAAGGGTTTCCTAATCGAGGCTCAGTGTTATGCTTGAAACAAACTAGTTCATACACTAGTTCAGTCTGAACACATCTGGAGGCAAAAGTGTTTATAGCTGTTCTGAATGTCAACTGTTGACTGTATATAAATAAGTAAGTAGTCATCTTGGATTTAGTTAACGTGGTTTGTGTTGAAGAGGAATCAGTATATTCAGGGTTAATATCAGGGAAAGGCAAACCAGAATCTGCCACATCTGGCATCATCCTGACATTTCAGCAGCTGTGCTCCACAACTGGCCATGAGTGTGAACACCACACAGCCGGCCCTCTCCTCTGCATTCTGGGGTTTATTTCTATAAATCCCACTTTTTTCATGGGAAGTGATGTAATCCTCTTCCTGTCCCGTTTCCTGTGATTATAAACGAGGCCCCTGATGTTCTCCCCTCATCAGTGGAAGCTTGTGGTGCTCTTAAACTCTGCTGAACCAATCATTGGCTCATGTTTGCTCAAAATAATTGAAATTTAATTTCAAATTTTACTGAAGAACCAAAGGTTTCCAAAGACCACTTTTGTTGAATCGGAAAATTGGTGTAACTTGGAAATTTCCTCCAAAATGTTGGTGAGAGTAAAACAGACACACACGCCATCGCGATATTTCAAGACTGTTGTGAATTTTTTGACTCCTTCAGTCACTTTTCCTGTGAACACCATGAATGTAATGGAAGGACAAACTGTCTGATGATGTCTCGTCCTTCTTTAACCTTTCAGAGCAGCCATGAACACTTCAGTCCTTACAAACGTTTAGTTGGTTTGAAGCTCACTGAGGCCTTTCTGTGTTCGGCTTTTCTGTCTGGCTCGGTGAATCATCTGATTGTTTTGTTGTAATTTTCTTCCGACAGTCTGATGAGTGAAGGCTATAAGGGTCGAGTGACTGGTTGGGGGAACCTGAAGGAAACCTGGACCTCAACAAGACATTTACCCACAGTCCTCCAGCAAATCCATCTACCAATCGTGGACCAGGACATCTGCAGAAGCTCCACAGCAGTCAAGGTCACGGACAACATGTACTGTGCTGGTAAGGTTCTTTATACTCAGCATGTAAATCAGTCCAGACTAGTTTTAAGGTCTATTTTTAACAAGAGAATCCACCAAAACGCAGGTTATAAACCAGAGGACGACAAGCGTGGCGACGCCTGTGAGGGAGACAGCGGTGGACCGTTTGTGATGAAGGTGAGAGGAAGAACTTCTCCGGCTTTAACTTTGTAAACGACTGGACGCAGTTTTAAATGCATTTGTTTTGTTTTTCTGTCCAGCACCCGGCAGAAAACCGCTGGTATCAGATGGGCATCGTGTCGTGGGGCGAGGGCTGCGACCGCGACGGAAAGTACGGCTTCTACACTCACGTGTTCAGGATGAGCAGGTGGATGAAAAAAGTTATCGAAAAGTCAGGAGGGGACGATGACTAGACGCAAACATCCATCACTTCCTGTTCTTCCTGTCAAGCAAGATAATGCCAATAAAGTTTGTTCACATGGGTTCAAGCGTCCGTTTCATCATGTATGACGAATAAAAGTCAACAAGAGACACATCAGAACATTTCACATAGCAGCTTTTATACAAACAAAGCACAGTATATGGATAGAAAATCTCCATGGCAACACAAACACTGATGTCCCATAATGCTCAGTTTTTACCTTCTGGTAACAGTTAACCAGGTGGTTAAAATGAATAGTGTTCATAATCAAATACAAGAAAATAACAGGTTTTCTTTTACATTTTTACACTTTCTTTGTGAGAATCGTGAACTCGTCCAGCTCCTCGTGACCTCAGCGAACCACGTCAATGACATCATTTTAAAAGTCCTGCTTCGTGAAGGATCAATAAATCCAACATAAGTTACCAGGATACCAGTTTCACAACCTGTAAACAGCCGTTTCATCAAGTCTCAAGCCATCATTAGAGTTTTTTCGGAGCTTCTGATTTGGTGCTCGACACACCATCCAAAGTCTGTGGTTCAACATAATAAATGGATTTAGTGTTTTACATACATATAACTTTGCAGGGAAAACACAACATTAGTGTCCACAGGTCTGTCAGCAGATCCTCGTCTGTCTTTATATCTGAGGTTTAAATCTTTTAAACTTAATGTGATGTTCAGTCCAGACACTGAGTTATAATACAAGTCAAACACTTATTTCTGACCACAGTTGTTTAAGGAGATTCAGGAAGCAACACACAACTCCACGTTAATCATAGTGTCGGTATAATATACAGAGAAACGGAGGATAGTTTTTTTCAGCTGTTTCAGTTTGTCAGTTACGTTCTCGTCATGTGACGCAGGTTTGAGCTGCAACACTTCTGAAAAACCTTCTCATATGTGTGTTCATTATCGATCACTGTTAGTTATTTTCATGATTCACTGATTGGACATTTAGTCTGTAAAATGCCTGAAAATGGTCAAAAAAAAACAGTCCAAACTCAAACATTCAGTTTGTAAGAAAATAAAATGTTCATCTCTGGAGAAGCTGGAAATGTTTGGTCTCTTTTTTTTTTTTGTTTGATAAACGACTCAAACAATTACATGATTATCAAAATTACTGTCTACAGCGAGTCCAAAAAAAACCACATCTGACAAAACGTCTGTGCAGAAAAGGAATCAATTACAAAACTGACAGATGATTTGGAAAAATGATCAGAAAGAACAGAACGTGAGATCTGAACATGCATGAAAAAATACCTTTCAGCTTTTCAAACCAACAAGAACAAACAGTTTATGAACCGGACCGAGAGGAAACACGTCAGGCGTCGTCGCCCGTCTCGACCACGACCTCGCCTCCGGCAGTCCGGTGTGTCAGCAGGTGTCTGTTGAGGTGAGTTTTGCGGGTGTAGCTCTTGGGACAGTAAACACAGGCGTACGGACGGATGTTGTTGTGAGACAACATGTGTTTGTTCAGATCGAACTTCCTCCTTAAACATTTACCGCATTCAGGACACGAGAACGGCTTCTCTCCTGGAAAACAAAGGAAACATGTGAACGTACAGAAACCTGATTAGTTCATCTGACCTCTGATTGGACTTCACTCAAATTAATCATTTGTGACATCACAGTGAGTTTAACAGATAAAATCAACTCCAGCTGCAACGATTAACTGATTAGCTGCTGAATATTAATTAACTTTGATAAGTGATTGATGGTTTTGAGTCATTTTTATAAAGAAAACTTGCAGAAGAAGCTGAAAGCAGAGAATATTTTTGTACATTTATGTCACAACAGAACTGAAATAAAGAAAATATTCATCAAAATAGTTGCTATTAAGTTTTCTGTTCAGCTAATTGTTGCAGCTCTGATGATAATTTCTTTCAAGATTAATTAATTGTTTTGTTTTCCAACAGTCTAAAACTTAAAACTTAAATCAAGCAACAGCTCTTCTCTCTGGAGGATCTGCAGCTGGAAACGTACCGGTGTGAATCCGCCGGTGTTCGGTCAGGTGACAGGAAATGGAGAAGGCTTTGCCGCACTCTGGGCAGGTGTACGGTCGTTCACCCGTGTGCGTCCTCATGTGTTTCTGCAGGTCGCCGCCGGACGGCCAGCCCTTCCCGCACACCGTGCACACGTACGGCCGCTCCCCGGTGTGCCGCCGCACGTGCACGTTGAGGCCGGCGAGCGCGGTGAAGTCTTTGGGGCAGTAGGGGCAGCGGTACGGTCGCTCCCCGGTGTGCGTCCTCAGGTGACCCTCCAGCCCGTCGCGGGTCTTGAAGCGCTTGCCGCACTGCGGGCACAGGAAGCGGCTCTCGCTGGAGTGACTGGCCCGGTGCGAGTGGAGGCCGGTCAGCGAGCCGTACGTCTTGTTGCACTGGTCGCACTGGTACGAGCGGAAGGTGTGTGTCCGCTGGTGGATGCGGAGCTGAGTCACTCCTGCAGAGAGAAACGCCGCCGTTAACTCAGCAGGAAAAACAATGAAAGAACAAAACAGTCCAGTTATTGTTTGTTCTGGAGCTTTAACGCTTTTATCATTTACCTGAGAAGGTTTGGTCACAGAAGCGGCAGTTGTAGGACGGCTCGGCGCCCTCCACCGAGTGCGTCTGCAGGTGTCGCAGCAGCTGAGTCTGCGAGCTGAACGTCTGGTCGCAGACGGTGCAGGTGAGGTCCGGCAGCCGGTGCTGCAGCCGGTGGGTGTCTCTCTCTTTGGCCGACTCAAACACCTTATCACACCTGCTGCAGGTGAACCCGCCTCTGTCCAGGTGCGTCTGCTTGTGATTGGTCAGACTGGACAGGTGGTGGAACTCCTTGTCACACTGGCCGCACTGGTAGACGGGGCGGGCTCGGTGGCTGCGCTGGTGCGACAGCAGCTCGGCTTTGGTGGTGAAGACGGCGTTACACTGGAAGCAGGAGTAGGACCTGGCGAGGCGGGGCTCCGGGAGGCGGAGCTCCGGGGGGCGGGGCTCCTCGTCGTCATTGACACGTAGACTCAAAGCTCCCGCCGCCTTTAAGGCCGAACCGCACGACTTATTGGTGCGCAGGTGACGGATCACCTGGAGACGGTCAGAGTCATCAGCTGATTGGACAGTTGGACTTAATGGTGATACTAGTACATATCTATTATAACAACTACACATATATATGGTATAAAAGCAAATAGTGTCGTCAATAAACCTCAAACTAATCATGTGTATTAATTTAAAGCTATTATACATTTATTATATATTTAAGTGGAATATTCAGTGTCACAGAAACGTTAGAGCTGAATCTGCTGCTGTTATAAACTCCTCCTGGTTAAAGAGGAGCGTCTACTGACCTGAGAGCGGTAGATGAAACACTTCCCACACAGAGGACACTTGTGAGCCACCCGCTGAGAATTATGGGAAATGCTGTACAGAGCGTTGGCTGTGACCTTAGAGGAGGGCTGATCTGATTGGTCAGCTGTGAAAGAAAGGCGGCGAGAGTTATAAAGAGCAGAAACATATCGACCAAAAAAAACAAAGAAGAAGAGCCCATAAAAGCTCATCTGATGTTTGACTCGCTTCTACACCAGATTTATTTACATTTGGTCAAATTTACTCTCAAAATATTACAGATTCCATTAATCTGGTCGTCTACAGGATGAGCACTGACTCTGGAGGCAAAGTGTACAGATCACCGATCGATCACTTGGTTAATAAATAGTACAGAGACAAACATTCACACACAGAAGTCATTTACAGTCACTAATTAATCTGACCTGCATGTTTTTGGTCTGTGAGAGGAAACTGAAGCATCCAGAGAGAACATGAGAAAGGCCCTAACAGTATCATCACTTTATAGTTAAAAAATCATCACTTTATTCTGAAAATACTATGATTTTATTCTGAAAATATTACACAACTTTATTCTGAAAATATTACGACTTTATTCTGAAAATATTACGACTTTATTCTGAAAATATTACGACTTTATTCTGAAAATATTATGACTTTATTCTGAAAATATTCCAACGTTATTATGACAGCTGTTAGCAGCTGCCGTCTGCAGTGTAACATGATGTTCAGACAAATATCACTGATTACTGTGATACTGAAGAAAAAATAGAAATGTGTGTGTGTGAGTGTGTGTGTGTGTTTGTTTGTGTGTGTGTGTGAGTGTGTGTGTGTGTTTGTTTGTGTGTGTGTGTGTGTGAGTGTGTGTGTGTGTGTGTGTGTGTGTGTGTGTGTTTACCTGTATTTTCTGGTTGGTCTGCAAAGGTTCCAGGTGAGTCCTTTACCCTGAAGGAAAACAGCTGGTTATTATAAAGAAGTATGACGACAGTTTACATCCAGAGAAGAAGAAGAAGAAGAGCAGCGTCTCACCGGTCGGCGTCCAGGATCACAGGTACGGCTGCACCGTCCTCGCTGCACGCTGCTGAACTCTCATTGGACGCCTCCTGCTCAACCGGTGACATCATCTCACTGATCACAGTCTCCTCCTCCTCTTCATCCTCCTCCTCTTCCTCCTCTTCCTCCTCGTCCTGCTCATCCTCCGTCATCACCACCACCTCCTCCTTCACCAGCTCTACGTCCGGCTGGACGGGACTCACCACGTCAGGGAGAGGATCTGATTGGACGTCTGTGTCGGCGTTGAGCAGGTCAGTGAAGACGGGGTGGGACCAGGCAGAGAGGAGGATGTTCTCTGTGTCACGACCCACTGAGGAGAAGACGAGTGTGTCAAATACAAACATCATGTAGAGACAGAGCAGACGCTTCATGCTGGTTTGGTACCTGTGGTTGTTGCCTGTCCCAGCAGACAGCTCTGATTGGTCAGCAGCTCCCTCAGATCCTTCCTGTCCACCTCGCACAGACAGCGCTCGCCACCACCGGGGGCAGCGTCCAGCCAGGAAACAGCCTGACAGACAGGAAGTTACAGAACATTACCATCCATCTACCAGACGCAGGTTATCGATTGATTGATTTCCATCTTTAATGAGGCGGACATGTATTAAAACATCCCATAATATGCAGAGATCACCTGCTTGAAGTCGGGAACAGGAAACAGCTGTTCTATCCTGGACAGGAAGTCGGATATGAGCGACTGCAGAGCGGAGTCAAAACTCTGGTCGAACACTTCCTGGAAGAGAGAAACGTGTTACTATGGAAGCGTGAACAGGGAGAGGCTGTTACTATGGAAACGTGTTACAGCGTGATGCTGTCGTCATGGCGGCAGCGCTGACCTGCAGGAGGCGCCATCTGCTCTCCGTACACGTCAGGTTCTCGGTCAGATTCAACAGAGCGGAACAACATTCGTCCACCTGAACGTCCGGCTGCTGAGAAGAAAACATATTGATCACCGACAGCAACCTGATCAATACATCCGATCGATCGATTTATTCACTCCTACGTATCCCAGAATCCACTGCATCCGGGTCACATGTTTACTGCTTCAATCAGTCAAGCTTCATCAACTCATGAAGTTAGAAATGAGTCAGATTGAGAGCTGTCAATCAATATTCTGATATATTGATTAACCAGCCAGATGTTTTTTTCTTTTAAATGCAGAAATCCATTCAGGAATTCATCGTTTCATCATTTTAAGTCTTTTATTTTTCACATCAGTGATAATTTGAACTGTTCTCACATTTCAGCTACTAACTAATGATTATTTTATTGATTGATCAGTTGATTGATTTGTCTTTAAAACGTCAAAAAATAATAAAAAATGTCTATTAAAATTGACAAAAGTGGCATCTTCACTTGTTTTTATTTGTCCAACTATGATTCACAAGCATTCAGCTGATTATTGATTATCAAAACAGCAGCTGATGAATCGTCTGCTTAGGATTTATTGATCGTTTCAGTTGGTTATTGATCACTTCCTCACCTGTCGTTCATCTCAACTCAACTCGGTAAACGTGTCAGCTGTCATCATCTGTAAATGTCCAACAAGCCTTTTTTTTACTCAATTAGGACTCGACTTAACGAGTCGTCCTGTCTCACCGTTGCCTCGGAGACGCCGCGGATCTTGTCCAGGTGACGGATGACGGGCGGCGTGATGTCGGGACCGAGGGTCACCTGCAGCAACAACACAGCAGAGAGGCTTTTATTTTGAAAAAACAGGTTTAAGTTTTACTCTTTGATTTCATTTTTATGGAACTGACGTTTTTATTGGAGGGAAAAATCAACACTGCAACAATAATAATAATAACAATAATAATAATAATAATAATAATAATAATAATAATAACAACTCAAAAACGTGTCATTAACGAGTCAGGCCGTAAAGGTTAAACCCACCTTGACCCTGAGCGCCAGCAGCAGCAGACTCCTCTGCCTGTCCGTCAGCAGCTGCGGGACGGCCTCCGTCACCAGGACAACGAAGTCCTCCAGCATCCCATAGCGCTCCACCCGCCGCTGCTGCGCCACCTGCCACATGGCCGCCGTCAGCAGGCGCAGAGGAGGGACGAGGAGCCGCAGGGAGGAGAGGGGGAGCGGGGCGGCTGCGGAGGAAGAAGAGGAGGAAGAGGAAGAAAGAAGTCAGAAACATCTTCATCATCCAGTTTAATGTGATTCTGTTGAGCTGCAACAACTAATCAAAGAAGTTTACAACTATTTTAATAATCAATTAATCGTTTTCAGTCATTTTTTTAAGAAGAAAAAGTCCAAATTCTCTGATTTCAGCTTCTTTAACATTAATATTTTCTGTTTTTTTTAGTCTCCGTGACAGTAAACTGAAGATCTTTGAGTTCTGGACAAAACAAAACATTTGATGACTTCATCTCAATCAACCATTTTATGAACCAAACAACTAATCAATTCATCAACAATCAAAATAATAATTAGTTGCAGCGCTGTGAAACTGAATAAAAACAGGAATATTTGTGTAAATATTAACAATTACATCCAAACTGGCATTTATGTAATATTACTATTAGTTTATGTATATGTTTTGAATCACAGGTGTCTCTGCTGCATCTGCAGGAAAGCCTTTATTAATAATTGATTATTATTAGTCAATCTAACATTATTACCATTAATAAAGTGCTTTTAAACTAATAAAACTGTTTCTTCCTCCAAACTGACGCACAGATGCCAGATGTTTGCTTTTTTCTGCAGCAAACTCTTGAATTTAAACTCAACCAAACTCCATTTAAATATCTTACAGTTTGTGGTTTGGTTGCTTTTCATTGAGAAATCAAAACCTGCTAAAACTGGATTAAAGACATTTACTGAATGGCTGCACCCTGATACGTAATTCGGGATATAAATTACACACCAAGCAGAACAATATTATGTGAAATTATCCACACCTTAAATGTGCTACCACATTAACACATCTGATCAATTATCATTTTAAACATCTGTGTATTAATTGTTGGATGCATATAATTATTAATGCAGTATTCCTGAATATAAACAGTGATGTGTGGTTTATAGGAAACACTGAAACTGAGGATAACTGGCTTTAGCTGCACATCAATTATATCAACATTGTGACGTTTTAGTTTAATTTTATTAAAATAATCGCCGCTTGGTGTGTTTTATATCAGCCGAATTACATTTTAAACACAACCAACTCATAACAGCTGTTTGGTTTTGTTCTTTGAGTATTTATAGTCACTATAAAGTCTAAATAAATTTCAAATGCTAATGTTTTGCATGTAGTTTGGACGGTAACGGTCCAACGGTCGGCTACACAGCTCCGGCTAGCTGGCTAACGGTCGCTAGTTAATTATCCCGACAAATTAGCGCCAAAACGTGATTAAAACACGTCAAATAGAATAATAATAAACACCGTCAGCACATACCCATTGTGCTAATATGATAATACAGCCGCAGGCTTCTTGTTCACTTTTCTTCAACACTGTGTTGAAATCGAGTTAGCTGTGTGAGCTAACAGCTAACAGCTGCTCCGCCACACCGGACGTTAAAAAACTACAAACAAACACTTCCGGTTGGGCATGCGCGTGAGTGTTGTTTATTTATTCAAGCAGGTAAAATGATTAATGTACATAATCATATAATATCTCTACTTACTTTGCATAAATCTGGGATTTATCGTTTATTACTTATTCTTTTGTTTATTTATTATCTTATTTGCATATTATTCTGTTTGCTCTTTATACGGTGTGATGATAATATTTGACTTAATATTTCACTATATTTGTAGATAGAACACAAAATATAAAGAAAATAACAATAATAATAAGATTTAAGATGTCCTGAATGTATCTGAATGTACAAACAAGTCAGCTGTTAAAACTCCTCTAAACTCTACAAGATATTTATTTATTTATTTATTTATGTATTTTTTATTAAAACCTTGAGTCCTTTTGGCCTGTTTGTAGACACAAGATGCTGTAAACTTGTTGTATACTTGTTTTAATAAAGCTGTTCAAAAAAAGGCCAAGCTGGATTATTATTAAGGAGTCAGTTAAGAGGCTTAACGGTCATTATGTGTTCTTAAAGAAGAAGCTGTTTGTTTCTTTATCTCAGCAGCTCAGCTCACTTACAGCAAACTGTCAAGACGTGGCAACATATTAATAATGCTCAAGTGATTCTTTCTTTATTATTTTACTTTATTAATTGAATTTAGCATCAATTAGCCTGGCTAATACTGGATATATAGTGAATATTTAACAGCTTGAAGAATAACAATAAAATGTTAGATAACTTTTCTTCATAGAGACATAAAACATAAAACATGTTTGATAATCCATTAAAAGACCTACAGTATATTAAAGTAGTCAGATATTTTACACTGTAAAAATAAACTTGTCTAATAAAATAAATAATAGAAACAGCTGGAATCAGAGAATGTTTATATTTTTTCCTGTTAAGTGACGTAATCAATGAATCCATTATCAAAATGGTTTTGCCGAATAATAATAATAATATTCTGCTGATCAAGTAATTGATTAATCGACTATTTATGAATGAAAATTTTTCAAAGTAAAAGCATCAGTGTTCATGAAGAATTTATCTCTCTCGTCAAACAGAGATATTCCCAAAATAATCACAATTTTTGAAGAGTGGAAGACGATATGATAAACTTTATTGGTCCCACAAAGACAAACAGATGCATTGATGCATTTGAGCATCTACAACAAGTTGAAGCACTAAAACACATAAATAAAAGCAACTACATATCATTTACAGTGTTTAGATGCACAAATGTCACAAATAAATGATAAAATTAAAGTTACAATGAAAAAATAAATACATTTAAACATTATAGAAATGTTACAGTGGCGATATATAAAATTCATTCCTACATGTGCAGCATTTACTGTAAAAGCTTCACAAGAAAATCAGTTTAAAAATACAACGCAGCATCCAGAAGATGTGACACTAAAGCCAAGATACAGAAGATCAATTACTCCGTTAATCAGCCGTCTAAACTGTTAATTAAACAATGAAGCAACTCTCTTCTTTCTCTACGTTCTCACCTCTCACCTGGTTTGACACAGATACAGTAAGCCAGGTGTAATCTCCCTGCCTCCCCATTGGCTGCTCGCTCCCTCTTGTGTTTCAGTAAATGGATTAACAGCGTTCGGCTGAGAGCAGAAAGAGACGGCGAGCAGACGAAGAAAAGGAAGCTGAAGAGAAGGAAAGAAAGAAAGCAGTGGAAGTGGAGGAGGCTGTTTCGGACTTTATTATTTGTTTGTATGGATCCAATCGGAGCGGAGAGAAGTCGACAGTCATGTCCGGATTTGTGGATCTGTTGCTCAGATAATCCATCCATCTATTGCTTCTTCATCCATCCATCCGTCCCTCCTCGTCTCCTCCTCCTCGTCTCCTCGATCAATCTAAGTAACGTTGATGTAACTGCAAACGTTAGCCTGGCTTCGTTATAATTTTTAGTTTAACCGTATTAAATAACCAACGAGAAGTTTGTTTGTTCTTAAATTAGCTGTAGTTCATATTCTCGCGATGGATCCAAACGCAGAAGAAGCCGACGTGTTTTCAGAAGCAGAAGAAGAAGTCCTGAACCCTTTAAAAGCAGTGGAGGAAGATGAGGGTGAGGAGGTAGAGGAGCAGGAGGAGGAGGAGGAAGAGGAGGAGGAGGAGGACGATGAGGAGGAAGAAGTTGCTCGGATCTTCAGCACCTGGATGCAGCAGTACAAAGGGGGAGAGCGGAGGAAGACAATCGGAGAAGAGGAGGAGGAGGAGGAGGAGGAGGAGGAAGGAGAGGCAGATGGCAGGAGAACTGAAAGCAGGAACAGCTTACAGACTCCGGCTCGGATAAGGATGGACCGCCGGGCGTCACTGCCGTGTCCGGTGAGCAAACGCCAACCAGCCGCTGTTAAAATGAGAAAGGTCCACCTGCAGTCTGGTAGACTTACATGACACGCCCCCCCCGACCCTCAACCCCTGACCCCTGACCCCAAACCTATCCAAGCAGGTGTGTCATGTAGATACTGCCAGATAAACCTATTTGATTAAAACCAACAAACATGGTAGTTATAGTTGAGTGAAGTGCTGAGAAAGATTCACATTTACTTTCACTTGCAAGAGTTCACATCATCGACAACTTAACACAGTCGTACAATTAGTGAGTTAGTCCAGTTAGTGTTAAAAAAAACACTAAAAAGCTTTGATAAAACTTTTAATTTCAAGTCAGACATTATGACTTAGATGTTGGAAGCCAGAAAACAGTAACTACAGAAGCTCGGAAAGAGCCTTTAGTGTTGGTTGTTCCCATGGTTACTTAAAACTGGCAAGCTTTCAAACCATCAGAAAACTCCACATAGCGATTAATATCTTCACACATTTTCATCTACCAGACACTAGCAGACTTTGAAAAGACTTTAAAAAGACTAAAGTCCTCTCACATCTAAACTCAATGCGTCATAAGTCACTGAGCTTTCAGTCACAGACTATAAGATCTTTCAAAGACTGGGGATCTTGCAGCGTCGCTATTTGCAAGACTATAACTAGATTCCTTTTGAGGTGATTTCCCTTCCTGCTCTGTTGAATAAAGGAGCAGAAACACAAGCAGGTTTAGGCCACAGCTGCTCTCGTGTGTGTAGTGGTTTGGTGTCAAAGAGGCGCTTTTATTCACTCCACAACTCCACCCATTTATCCTCCTTTGCTACAGTCCAAGAGAAGCAAGACTTGTTCATGTTCTTGCATCTCCCCAAAGTTCCTGCCATGTTTATTGTCTATTTGGTTTGCCACTTCCTGTTTGGCGATGGTGAGAGTGCACCTATTGGTTCACTGAACACTGAACTTTGCTATTTGCAAGAGCCAAGACTAAAAACGTCAGACAATATTAAACAGGTTTGATTTTATTGGAACATCAAGAGACAATGAGACAAAGACTGACTTAAGACAGCCCAGACTGAGTTTTATGACTCTCGCAAAACTCTTTGTCTGCAACAGTGAAATCCCTTGAAAAGTCGTTTGGTGTAAAGCCGGCATATTAGAGACTAGAGGTAAGGACCTGGACAACATTCCTGACTGAAATCTACTACTCTCACAGGAATCGCCTCAAACCACAAAGACCTTTCATGTTGACAAACCCAAACCGTCAAACTCAACAACAGTGCCGGGCCTTTAAAAGAACAGAGTCCAAATGGGGAAAGCTATCATATTAGCTGTTCTGCACCATCATATTCTTTATATTTATAACACTGCTCCCCAAAAGAGGCTCCAACAAGTCCTCCAAATGCAACTCCGGATGCACCATTTGATCATGTGTCTCCGTAACGACACACAGGAGCGTTTTCTTATCTATTGCCTCCCCTGTCGGCAGTAATTGGCAGGGCAACATAATTTGTCTGTGCTTCCAAAACCGTCACACATCACTGTAGTTAAGGTCTGGTTGGGTTTAGGCACAAACACCATTTGGTTAGATTTGGGGAAAGATCATGGTTTGGGTTGGACATGGGTCATAATTACTCAAACCTAACTATAGATCGTTTATGGGCGACCAACAATACATCCTGAGAGTGTTGAGGACATTTGAACGATTGCAGAGTCGGTCGAGTCAAATGTTAAAATAGCATCTTATTCTATAAATTCATTGAATTAGCTCGAACAAGGACCTTGACTCTCTGGGATGAAGCTAATCGCTGGTGCAGTTTGGTGAGAAGTTGAGGCTTTCTGAACGGGAGTCAGTTGGAGCAGCTAGTTGCCTCAGGACGTGGTAGCTGCTGATTGGTCGGAATGTGTGACCTATAGTTACCCATAAAACCATTCAGAAACATTTCAGAACCAGTTCTCCGAATTCTGATGAAGTTCATTATGAAAATGAGTTCAAGTCAAATGGGATTTGTGGTTATTACCAGTTTCCAACTTGTAAATGTTCACGTCAGTACCCGAGTTATAACTGCGACTGGAGAACAATTTCTTTGGAAAGTCTTCATATATCCAACGTTCTGAAAAAGCAAACAAGGTTTAAGGTTATAACGTAATAACAAATGTAATGGATATTGTGCTATATTGTCATGAAAACACTGGGAATTCCTAAAAGTAGTGTTTTATTATCTTGCACACCAATGTATGTTTGGTTTTCAGACGTATGAGTCAGCTTTCACTTACACTGAAATGACCCTGCAGCAGCTCTACTGTGGAGCAGCCAGACGGGTCTGATCAGTTGATTTAATCAGCTAGTTGTGTTCTCAGGGCTCTTGCAAGGTTCATCTTCTCCTCTGAACTTCTCCATTTCCATTTTTAGCTGCATTAAGAGCGTTGGGGTGTAAGGAGGGCAGCTCACTTGGCTCACAGCTCTTTGGTCCAGTTGGGTGTTAAATGGACTCATGGCCACTAATGAGGCTTTTGAACTCGTAGTCTTGTTTATTTTTGCCAGTGTTGATTGGATTTTAGGATCAGTTAGTTGTTCTGTTCTTAAAAATTATTCACTGAGCCTTCTACGTGACGAGTCACAAGCACATAACAGAGAAAGAACTAGAACATAGAGGAGGAAAATGATGAAAATAGAGAATGAGTTATATATAAAATCTAATTAACTGTTGGAGGATGAACAGTTGAAGCACTGGAGTTGGTGATCACTCACTCCCTCCAAGATTTCATTATATAATAAAAAAAAAAGATTGTTAACCAGATAAACTCTTTCTGTCCAGGCGACTCTGTCGTCCATGCAGCTGTCTCGTCTCCACTCGTCGACCCGAGCTCCGGTGACGGCGAGGGTTCTGCTGCGTGGCTCGTCCTCCCGCCGCCTCCTGCCCTCGCCACAGGAGGCCGTCGCTGCTCCTGCGCCTGAGCGAAGACGCTCTCTCATTCCCACGATCCCCGAGACCATAGCGCCTGAGAGGCGGGGCCTTTTCAGGAGACGCAATGTCATGTCGTTGGTGGGTGATGTTTGTTGTTTGATTGTTTGATTGTTTGTTTGTTGTTGTTTTTAGTTTCTTGTGGAGATTTAGATGATCCCTGATCCCTTAGCTTAGCATAAAGACTGGAAACAGCTAGCCTGGCTTTGTCCAACGAAACCCAACGAAACCCAACAAGCCCCACCAACCAGCTCCTTAAAGTTCATCCATTAAAACATTTCATTTACTTTACTAGAGTTAGTCTAGTAGGATCCCACTGATATATTTTTCTCAAGGTGTAAACAAATTTTCATATTCCCAACGTGAAATATTGTCCCATGGGTCTGTTTGGCGGCCATGTTTGTGGCCTTCTTGGATGTGCAAAAATTGAAAATCGACATTTGAACAAGACGTCATACAGAAATAAATGACCCCATTTTCCCCCAAATACAAAGTTTTTTTTATTATTTTCGAATAATAACTTGAAATACTCAAGTAAAGTACAAGTACGTCAAAGTCATACTTCAGTACAGTAGTTTGTGTACTTTCATCACTGGTCAGAAAACAACATGAACTCTTGTTTTAGGATATTTTTAACGATAACGTGTGTGTGTGTGTGTGTGTGTGTGTGTTGCAGAGCGATGCAGACAGTGTGTGTCTGATCTGTCACAACGACTTGAGTCGAGGAACCGGCGGCACCAGAGAGCTGCAGTGTACACACACCTTCCACAAAGAGGTAACACACACACACAAGCCGCCGTCATGTATGTGAATGTTGGTTCATGCTGTTGAAATAACTGCCTGAATGATGTTATTCGAGTAGAAAAGGGAACTCGCGGGATGACCTGTAGTTACGGTTGCTATGGTAACGTGTAGTTTCCTGTGAAGTAACAGGCTCAACCAGACGGCTGCTTCCACGTCTACATCTGTGTTTCTATCATGAGTTAATGTGTACGCTGCTTTGGACGAAAAGGCGTCTTTTTGTTAGTTTGTTTTGTTTTTATGTTTTTTGGCTTTAGTTTTTTTGTTTGTTCCTTTTGTTTTGTTTTGAGTTATTTGTTTGTTTGTGGCCTGGGGCGAATGATGAAATGTGTGGTCACATTGTGTTGCTTACAGTATCTGCAGTTTGATGAAATGGAAAATAATAATATATAGCCTACTGCAAATATATATATATATTAAACTGAGAGCTTAAATTAGTTATTTTTGTCAAGGCTGTGGAAGGCAGGATGCAGGCGCAGAGATATTGTAGGAAAAAGTCCTTTATTTTCAGACAAGAAACTTGGTTGACCGAGACGAGACAAGACGAGAAACAAAATGAACCAATAAAGACAGAGCTGAAAACCAGAGTTTAAATACACAGACAGAACTGATGAGGGAACGGAGAACAGGTGGAAACACTTTGGGGTAATCAGACAGACAAATGAGGAAGGGCAATAACTTTTCAAAATAAAACAGGAAATGACGAGAAAAAAACATAAAGACAGGACAAAAACCCAACTAAATTAAACCACGGCATGATAATTTTGTTCTCCATCACCATGGCACCTCCTGGCCTCCATAAATGCACGTACACCAAATCTGTTTCTTCTTTGTCTGCAGTGTATAGAGGAGTGGCTGTGGAGGAAACAGTCCTGTCCCACGTGTCATGTTCAGGTCTCGGTGCCGCAGCCCGTCTACTGGAACTCCACCCGGGTCAAAGTCCCCTAAGACCACCAGGAGAAGAGGGCGGAGTGACATCATCAAACTTACACTTGAAAGCGCAACACTGTGACATCACTGACGTTCCTGTAAAACTTCCAGCAGCTAACCGCCACACCGTTGACGTTCCTTAAGTCTGGTCAAATGTAAAGCGTTGGACTGTGACGTCACCGAGTCCTCGGCGACTCTCAGGCGTGAACCGTGACGTCATCGCCAGTCCTCTGAACCGCCGCCAGGAGAGGGTGATGTCATCATTAAATTTTCCTAAAAAGCACCGGGGAGGGGACAGTGATGAGCGTGACACACATGAAGATGTATTGATGCTCCAGTTTGAATCTATAAAGGTGTTTAATAGCCGTGTTCATTAATGGCCAAGCTGATGTAAAACCACTGTTACCTCACCTAAGAGTGTGTGTGTGTGTGTGTGTTAGCATTAATTTACCAAACTGACTTTGTTTTTACGAGTTTAGATGTTTCTGAATATAATGATTTTCTGAATAAAGTTTGTTGGAACAGAAGTTTTCAGATTTCTTGACTAAAAATTAAAATACTGGGGAAAAAACTGTCTGTTTTATCTGCTGGGAACAATATTGTGTGTCTGATTTGGGTTTTTACCACTAAAACAGTATAATTATCATGTTAAAGTCTTTAAAATGGCATCTAATCCTTCTCCCTCATTAAAAAATACATTTATAATTCATTGCACTTCACACAAAATGTCTCCAAGTGTTATTATCAGTGTGTCCTGGATGTATAAAGAGAACTGGATGCAGTGTGAGTTGCTCAGTGGTGCATGAAGATAAAAAAACCACTTCCTGCTGTAGAGAATGGATGAAACAAGCCCGCAGGAACAGCACCGGGCTTTGAAGCCAAACTGAGAAAGTGTGTACTGTGTAATTATAACGTCATGTGATTCTGTTGGACCCAAAAAGACTTTTTCCCAAAGTCTTCCACTGTGAGAGAGACGTCTGTAAATCAGCAGATAAATTGTTTTGAGCATCACAACCTGCAAAATGACTCGTTTCACAATCTGAATCTGATCCATTCTGTCTAATAACATTTGGAAAGTCTAGAAAAGCTGCAGGATTTAATCATTTTAACCTCAGTCAAGTTAGCCGGAGGGCTAAACAGGAAGTTAGCGGTCTCAGCTGAGCGTGTGCAGCAGGAAATGGCTTTTTTGGCTTCATGCACCATTGAGCAACTTTCACAGGAATGAACAAAAACAAACACACAGTAGAGACTTCAGCCAGCTGAACCAGCTAACTTCCGGTTTAGCATTACGGCTAACTTAAATGACGTTAAAACAATTCAATCATGCAGCTCCTCTAGACTTTCCAAATGTTATCAGACTGAATGGATCAGAGTCTGGTAGTGAATTGAGTTGTTTTGCCAGGGCTGTGACACTCAAAAAAAAAATATCCATCATTTTACAGCCACTTTTGTGTGCAGGAAAAGTGCTTTTTGTGCTCCTGTTGGACCTGGAAGTTGTAATTCACAGTTTGGCCACTATGTCAAATTAACTTGTTCCTGGGAACTTCTAGTGTCCAAGTTTCCACATCACTAACTTGTTTTAGTTGAATATTAGACCACGACTGGCGTCCAAACTAGTTGTGATGTCATGAATTCTCCTTAAAAAAGCTCAGAGAAACTTTCCTCCTTCAGCAGATGAATGAAAACAAACTGAAAAGAGAAGTTCAAACATCCAACTGCCGGAACAAGAAGAGAAAAACACATATTTGAGTAATTAAATAGTTGTTAAACACTTCTGAGTATGACGGTTTAAAAAGGCGGGAAACAGCGCCCCCTCTGCCGCCATTGTGGCCGGTGGCGGTACTGCAGGCGGAAGTGCTGCACCTGTTGAAGCAGCTTCCTCTCCTCTCGGTCGGTCGGAAATCTGTCCACCAAAGAAAAAACACCTGAGAAGCTTCTGCAGACGCGCCGAGAGTTTCTGTCGCTCATCAGGCAGCAAGAAGGAGACCTGATGGATAAACTGAAGCGGGTGTTGAGCGGCCAGGATGGCGGAAACACGGAGCCACCGGGAATACTGGAGGTGACGTCACCGGCTACTCCAGAGCCGTTGTTGTTGTTGTTTTTTTTTTTAAAAGCTCAATTAACATAAACTTCACTTGTTAATGTGATAATATGTTATCAGAGACTAAAGCAGCTGTTTCCGGAGTACATATCAACTAAATGTGCTTTCAAGAAACTTTAATTTCTGCTTTTTCTCTTTGTCATGTTTGTTAAAGCTTCTTTATAAACCGCATGTTCTTAAAAAAACAACCTCACTGTTAAATTAATCTTTACCTAATTAACATAAAACTCACTTAAAAAGACAGAAAGTAAGGCTGTGTTTAACGTGCTCTGGAAGAATAATGTTAGATCAATAACTCCACTTATTATATCAACTTCTTCTGCAAAACAAAGACGTTCAGTGTAAAGAAAATGTTGGAGTAAACCTTAAAATTTACCAGTTAACATCATATTAACTTATCAGAGACTAAACCTGCTGTTTCAGGAGTAAAACTCGGTTTTATGTTCTTCAAAAAGCTTTAATTTTTGCTTTTTCTCAGTCATATATGTTATATCTTCTTTACAAACCGCATGTGCTTTAAAAGAACTTTATATTTTACTTTATTAAAGCCAAACACACTAGTAATTAGAAAAGGAGTGACATAGATTTGTTAATATTCTTCCAGGGCACCTTAAACAACCTCTTTATTTCCAGACATACAATGAACAAATGTTGTAATAAACCTTAAAATTAACACAAACTTTACAAGTTAACATCATATTAAGTTATCAGAGATTAAACCTTTTACAAACCACATTTACTATAAAATAACCTTAAATTAACATTAATTGTTTGTTAAATTAACACCAAACACGCTTAAAACTAGTGAGGGAGTTATTAATGGAGAAAAAGATTATATATATATTTAAGCATTTCTATTATTTTTCCAGAGCTCCTTTAATACAAAACAACACAAACTGCTGAAAATAAACATTAAACATTTCACGGCATAAAAAAATCATAATTTCAATAAACTGCTGAAGTTTCAAGAAAGATAAAATAAAATAATGATGTTTTCCTCAGATATTTCTGTTATTTTGCTACATGCATGTTATTTATTTATCTGCTGACAATTTATTTCTAAGAGCGATCAGCCTGATTTAACACACATTAATTAGTACAGAGCAGCTTCAAGGAGACAAAAAAAGCCATAAAATTAACTTTAATCTTCATTTTTAAGGTTTATTAATAGAATATGTTTTTGCCATTAAATCAAACAAGTAATTAAATTCCTTTAATTGTCAGTTTTATCCCAATTTATGAACTTTCCGTGTTAATGACTCATTAATTATAAAGTAATTAATGTGCATAAAATCCATTTAAACTCTAAAATAATAAGAATAAACCCATTAATTTGTCCCTTTTTAACCTCCATACACCTGAACACACCTGCTGCGTTCAGGTGCTGCAGTTATTTAAAACGTTTCTGAAACCAACACGTCAATCAATTAATGATTTAGTTCACACAGATAATCAAACTTTATTAATCTTTTCATTATTGATCAATATGTTGATTATTAATAATAATTGATTAATTGTTTTGTCCATAAAATGTCAGAAAACAGTGAAAATGTCTGTCACAGTTTCCTAAACGTCTGATCTGATGTTTTTGTGGATCAATGACTCAAACGATTATTTATCAGTAATGATGTCATCTCTGCAGAGAGCCAATCAGGCGTCGACGCTGGCCTGGGGGACGAGGATGAAGGGCTTCATCATCTGCTTCATCCTGGGCGCGTTCTGCTCCATCCTGGTGAGTCGCTGCGACTGTCACTTCCTGCCGTTTCTATGGTAACGGCCTGTCTGACTTCCTGGCTTTTCCAACAGTTGCCACTCTGTCCTTTCTGCCCGTTTCTATAGTAACGGCTTTTCTTACTGTGTGTCGGTATCCATGGGAACTGTTTTTCCTCCCTGTATCCATGGTAACAGTCCGCCTGTCTGTCTTTTTCCTTCCTGTTTCTGCAGTCTGTCTCTTCTCTCCGTCCGTCTCCACGGTAACAGCCTGTCTTTTTCTATCAAGGTAACAGTCTGTCTGTCCTTTTCTTACAGTTTCTATAGCAACAAACATCTTCTCTTCCTGTCCTGTATCCATGGCATCAGCTAGCCTGTTTCTATGGTAACCACCTGGTTTGTCTTGCTGTCTCGCCTCTTGACTGTATCCATGGCAACAGTCTCTGTGCCTGTCTTTATTTTCTGTTTCCATAGTAACTGTCCCCATCTGTGGTTATGTTTGTGTCCATGGTAACAGTCTGTCTGTCCTTTTCTTACCGTTTCTATAGCAACAAACATCTTCTCTTCCTGTCCTGTATCCATGGCATCAGTTAGCCTGCCTGTCTGCTTTCCCCATCTGTTTCCACGACAACCGCCTGGTTTGTCTTGCTCCCTTCTTGCCTGTATCCATGGCAACAGTCTATCTTCCTGTCCCTCTCTATGGTGATTGCCTGTCTGTCTTCCCTGCCTGTCTGTATCCATGGTAACAGTCTCTGTGCCTGTCTTTATTTTCTGTTTCTATAGTAACTGTCCCCATCTGTGGTCATGTCTGTCTCCATGGTAACAGCCTGTCTGTCTGTATCCAGGGTACCTGTCTGCTGTGGCTCCCGGGTGTCGGTCTTCCCGTGTTCGCCGTCTTCTACAGTTTGGGAAACATCTTCGCTCTGGGCAGGTACGCACTGACTACTAACTACATTACCCATCATCCCTCGGGGCGCCGTGTAGTTTTAAAGAAGGGAAACGTCGCTCTCTGGTGGCGGAAGCTGCCGGCCGCAGAGCCGACTGCAGTCTGGATTTCTGACTTTGTTTTGTTTTCAGCACCATGTTCCTGATCGGGCCGCTGCGGCAGGTGAAGACGATGTGCGCCAAAGAGCGAGCGCTCGCCACCGTCATCATGCTGGTGAGAAGCAACGCCGAGCTCACGGTCACACCGCAAGAACGAAAAACAGGACGCCACAAAATCTGACAATCAAATAACAGATTAGATATTCTTCACCTGAATTACATACGTGACGATCTAGAGAAGATTATTATTAACAATATTTTAGTTTGTTTGTTTGCTGATTTCCTGTCCGTCTCTCTGCAGGTGTGTCTGGTGTTGACACTGTGTTCTGCTTTCTGGGTGAGAAACTGTTCTGTTATTAATATATTTATAAAGTTAAATAATAATAGTTCTTAATAATAACCTCTTTATCTCTCGTTCTGTCTCCATCTAGTGGAAGAATAACGGTCTCGCTCTGCTGTTCTGCATCCTCCAGTTTCTGGCTTTCACCTGGTAGGACACACACACACTCACACACACACACACACACACACACACACAGACACACACACACACACACACACACACACACACACACACACACTCACACACACACACACACACACACACACACACACACACAGGTACGTGAAGTTATTCTGCTTTGTTGTCGACATTAAACTTATTTTCTGTTGTTTATGCAGGTACGGCCTCTCATACATCCCCTTCGCCAGGTAACACACACACACACACACACACACACTCACACTCACACACACACACACACACACACACACACACTCACACACACACACACACACACACACACACACTCACACACACACACACACACACACACACACACCTATGTGATGTCATCATTGTGTCAATCGTGTTTCTTTCATATCATTAAATAAAAGAAAACCGTAGACTAAACGAGATAGGATGAGATGATATTGGAACAGCGAAGTCTGAATCCAACAAGAGATTAGATCAGATATTAATAATAATCAATAATCAATATATATTCAAATTTAATTCTAATTTCTTAAATTTAACTCTTTTAAATAAAATAAATTAAAGTAAATATAATAATAATAATAAGTAATAGAAACGTGATCTTTACAGTTTCAGATTTTACTTTATTCTTTAAATTGATTGATTGATAATTACACTGATTGATTGATTAATTGATTATATTTCACTAAAATAATAAAACTTGAGTCTTTGTTTCTTCTTTGTGTTTTTCAGGGACGCCGTCATCAAACTATTTTCAATGTGTGTTTAGACTCCGCCCCCTTCCTCCTCCTCCTCTGTCATCTGACCAATCAGGAAGCAGGACACTGTGTGGTGAGAAGTGGTTTCCATGGAGACGAGTTATCTCTACACGTGCAGAGTGTCACACTTGAACTGTTTATATTTATATTTTTATATTTTCTACATTAAGAACAAAAACAGAGACGTTAACGACTTTAACGACTTTAACGAACAGTAAGAACGTCGTTAACAATCGATCATGAATTAATCATTTATTATTAATGAAAAACTGTTTTTTAAACCACTAAAGTGACCTGAAGGTGAAGAATTTGAAGAACAAATTAACGATGAATGAAATAACTCCTTTGATGAGTTAATCATTGATTATTATTATTGAACTTTCTCTGCTGTAACGAGCTGCTGCTTATTAATTAGCTGCAGCACATTTTCATTCCTCCTTTAAAAAACCTTTAAAACAACCAAACATTTGCTTTTAAACCTTTAAAACAAATGTAAACGACCCAATTTGACTGTTTAGCGTCTAAAACTAAAAACTAAAACATGTTTCTGTTTTAAGAGCAGCACAGAGTTTAAAGATGGCTGCCGCTCGTTAGAGTCGTTCACATAACGAGGGACCAAAAATCAGCTGTGACGTGTGTCAGTACTCTGTGATGTCACCGTTGTGGGCGGAGCTACTCTTCTCTCTCACTAACATCTGGCTTCGTCCCTGGGTCACATGACTCTGCAGAAGTCTTAAGCTTTGATCTGCAGTGACGTAAACGTGACACCTGGATGGAAACCAGCTGATCTTTCATCTGTTTCTACGTCTGTTAACGACATTGTCTCATCCAGCTGGACAGTTTTTGCACTACTGAACTTCCATATGTGCGTTAATCTTTGTAAACTATAATATTTATGTAGCGGTCGACTGTCCTGACAGTCTGACGTCTCCTCCACAGATGTCACGTTAGTTACTGACTCAACAACAAACCTGTTACAGAGTCACTTGGATCTTTTCCTCTGGCGTCTTCAAACCTGTCGCCTGATTGGCTGTTAACGGCTTAATTAGCGTCATCAGGTGCAGCTGTGTGGAAACGCTCGTTATGTTTCTCCTCGTTTATTCAGGTGTTTTCCTTTAATTTGTCCCCAAAACATTTCAAACATTATTTCACTTAAGAATCATTTCAGTTTCTCAGATTTCTGTCTGTAAAATGTCACATTTCACTTTTTAACTGTGTGATTTTTATTTGAATAAATATTTATGTCTGTATTTAAGAAGCAGCTCAGTTTGTATCGAGGCGTCTTTTTGTTTCCTGTTTGTCTGGAAAACATCACAGATGACAGTTAAATACAGAAATACTGTTATTATTTATCATTATTTTACATTTCTGTTGTTTTTAGCAACATAAACACCTTCAAAGATGATTATTTTCATTATGGATGAATCGTTTTATCTGTAAAATCTCTCAGATTAGAAGCTGACGTCTTGTTAATTTTTCAGTTTATTGATATTCATGACAAAGAAAAGCGTTAAATCTTCATATTTGAGAAGCTGAACATTTATAACGATTAAAACAAACAATTAGTTGATTAATAAAACAGCTGCAGATGAATTTTCTGTCAGTTTAGTGGCAGCTTTCAATCAGATCACATGACTGTAGAGGTTCAAAACATGTTTTTATTTACACATAATGTAACATAAAGCTCTTATTAAACATTATTTAATGAGTTCAGAGGTTCGTAGTCGATAGTTTCTTTATATAAAATCATAAAGTGAGAATTTCTGATTAAAGATGAAACTTAAATCTGTTTTTTTCACCTGAATCAGAACAAAAAGTCGGACAGAAAAACAGAACGCAGAGTTTGATCTCTTAAAAAAAAATCAGTGTGTGTGTGTGTGTGTGTGTGTGTGTGTGTGTGTGTGTGTGTGTGTGTGTGTGTGTGTGTGTGTGTTACCTGCTCCTCTGATGTTTACCTGCTGCCTTCGTTAACGTCGCCTTTATGCCTGTTAAGTCTCTAAAGCCTGTAATCTTCACCCTTCACCGCCCGCTGATTAAAACACACACACACAATAAAACACACACTTTAACACACACACACACACACACACACATGCACAAGCCCAGATATCGTATGTCCTGTGTGTGTGTGTGTGTTTCCAGATGTTGACCTATTCTCCATTACATGCTGGTCTGAACAGCTCACGGTGTTTTCCTTCAGCACTTCAGTCACATGACATTTGAACCTGCGGCAGATCAATGGATTTGTTTTCCGATCGGCCCAGAAACGATTGATCAGTAGTTAAATGTCTGTTTCTGTCAACGTTAAGATACTTTTAAAAAAAACAAAAAACGGCGTCTACGTGTGAAAACTCGTCGAAGAGTTTTTTTGTTGACGCTGAAACGTGACGTCGGTGTTTTTTCTGACGTTTTTACGCCTCAGATTGTTTTAAAAAAGATCAGATTTAAACTTCCACACCAGCAAGTTGGGATTCATTTATTTATTTATTTTAAAAAGTACCGTTTTCTCCTTATTGACACTAAAACAGCAGGAAAGTTTCCTCAGATTTTAATGTCCAAATCTGTTGAAGCGTTTTCAGATTCTTCCTTCCCTTTTTTTATCCACCATTTTTATTTATTTATTTATTTATTTGTGCCTTTTCAGATTTATACACTCTTAAAAACTGTTTTCAAAAAGCTCAATATTTCCAAACATCTTTGTTTTCAGATTCATTTGCTCTGAATGTGAAAATCTGTTTCCAGTTTAAAGACTTAGAAGCCAAATCAGATCAGTTTAGTTCAAATAAACACATTTCAGATCACTGTGGTTCCTTTTTTTAACTGTAACTTATCAAAACTATTGATTTAAATCAGTTTATGATGTTTCATCACTTTGTTTTGATTTCACTCGTCAGTGTTCGTTTCTTAATATTTTGATTTTTCCTGTTTTTTTTTTTTAACAAAATTACCGTCCAATAGAGCCGCACTGAAAATTAAGTGGTGGTTGTGTGTGTGTGTGTGTGTGTGTGTGTGTGTGTGTGTAAGAGAGAGAGAGAGAGAGAGAGAGAGAGAGAGTGGTGGAGCGAGGTTTAGTCAGACTGACGTCCTGTTGATTGTTTCTGTTCAGTTGGAAGCTGAGCAGCAGCTTCTCATCAGAACCCGTCAGGCGGTCGACGCTCAATTAATTCATTAATTCTTTATTATTTAACTGCAGTTTTTTCAATTAACACTAATTGCTTTCAGTTTGTCGCCTTTTTTTTGTTCTGGGATTATTTCGCCTCTGCCGCACAGTGTCGTCTTTCAGGTGAGTCCACTTTTATTTATTATTTCCTAAAAGAGCTTTAATTATTATTTTCAGAAACTCTGCAGATGTAAATAAAAAAACTGAAGGTGATAAAATACTTTAAAGTTTACTGATCATCAGACAAATATAATTATTTTGTTTTCTTTCATATTTAGGTGCAGATAAACGTGTCAGCAGGTGTTTAATGTTTCTGTTTTTTATTAAATGATAAGTTTTATTTTAATTGTATTTATTTGTGGATTTTAATAATTGTCTCCTTTAATTCACCGTTTCCTCTGAATTCATCCACAGCAGTGAAATAACGACTCGCTCCACCTTCAGATCGTAATTAAGTCATTATTCTATTAGAATAAAAATATATAAGATTTATAGACATGCAGATATATTTAATAACATAATGAGTCGAAGGTAGAGGAGGTTTGAACAGACGTGGTTACAAATATTCAAATTATACAAAATACAAATGTTAAATTTGGTTTATATTTAAATCAGTTAAATGGAGGTTTTAATATTTTAAAGTGATTAAACAAACAGGAAACAATCACTGTTATTTACAGGAGCAGCAAATTAAAATGTCAATAATGATAAAAATGACAGATTGTTGAACAAATGATGTAATTTTTATGATGTAATATAAGATATCAATTATCAGTCATTATAATGCTAGAAAATGAATTTAAAAACATTTCCAGTAACTTTCTACATTTAAACCACAAACACAGAAATGTTTAAAAAAAAAAAAAAAAAAAGTCAAAATTTGAATGTTTAGCCTTCGAATTTCAAAATCTTTTTGAAAAACAATAAAACATATTTAGAAAAAAAAAGCACTGAAAACGCTGACACTCGGTCAACTTCACCTCATTTTTGCAAGTTGCTGTTTAATTCTGTTTTAAACGAAGCGCATTAAACTTTAATACTGAAGATAAAATAATCAAAATGTGCAACAATAAACAAACTGCACTGAAAATAAAAAAGACATTTACCTGAATAAAGAAGAAGCCTTAAATCTGAATGTAGAAAAAACAAATAGAAAACAGATGAAGAAATAATTCTCTGAGTAAATCATCATGTAAACAGCTCACACAGATCTTTGCTCCATTTTAACCCTCAGAGATGTGATTTAACTCCAAACGAGACGCCAGAATAAACAGGTTGAGTTTTGGAGGAATGTGTTTTAAATAATGATCTTTTATTTTGTAGATTGGTGCTGATATAAAGGACACTTGGAACAAGCAAATTTAACAATGTAAGTTAACTATGTGTGATTTTTTTCACCTACATTTGTTAGAAATTAAAGGTTAAATTAGTGTAAATAACAGCAGTCTGCTCTCCACACTGATGTATTTACACTCAGATTAGATTTTTTTTAACATGAAGAAGAAAACACCGTGTTCATTCAGACAGTTATTGAGTCAGAACCAATCAGATGATAATGTGACTTACATTTTTCAGGCCTCATTTTCCTTCAAAGTTGATGTTTTAAAGCACAAAAATATCAAGAAAGAACACGTTCGAAGACTCGTGACATCACGGACACATAATATAACAATCAAAGACAAAGATTCAATGGAAATACAGATTTAAACTAAACTGCTTTCGAGTAGATCAAAGGACGTTTCAGTCTATTTGCTGGTTAACAACCTGAGCTCTAAAATTACTGGTATATAAGACAATCAAAGACGCCAAACATGACGATTCTATGACTATTTTAAGCTGAAGCCATCAGAGACAAGGCGGTTCAAAGTGCTTTACATTGAGCATAAAAGGCATTAAAACAGAATATTAAAGCAACACAAGTACAAAAAAACGTTAAAAAAACAATTAAAAAGTAAAATTAAATTAAATATGGAAGTAAAAAGAAGCTAAAAATGTAATAAGACCGATAGAACAAGAGAATAAAAGGATTTGGGGTCATCGAGGTGTAATTCTGAGTTTTCAGGGTTACGATGGTGAGTCCATGTACCATCGCCATGGTAACACCCTACCACTGACCAATCAGATCACTGGACAGCACGGTCAAAAGTCTTCAGTTACAACGAAGTGACAAGTAAAAAAGATCAGTGTGTGTTTTTGTAGGTCAGTGGAAACGTTTTATCGTTCCGTGTTTCTGGTTTTAAATCAGAAACAAACAGAGCGATCGTTCACGACACTAAACACACGTTTTAATAGTTTAATAGTGAAGCTGACAGTCTGAGGTTCAGTCACAATAACACGAGACAAATAAACACTAGAGAACAAATAATCCTCGCTGTTATAAATCATCAGTCATTAACTACTTTTACACTCTTTGCTTCAGCAGCAGAAACAATCTGACGATGGTTTCTAAATAATATAAATAATATAAACTTCTATACTTCAGTCATATAGAATAATTCCTACATGTATTTTATTTATTTATCTTCTCGGGCTCGTTTACACATTAATTACATGGAGGACTAAACAAGCCGCCTCTTTCTCATGAACGTGCTCGTAGCTGTTAAACTCAGAGTTACTGAGCTGCTTGATAACAGCTTCATAGTTCTGGTTCTGGACGGACGATGTGAAGCCTGATAACCAGATGTATCACAAGTTTTAGACTGACTGTATTTAAAAAAAAAATAATAGAAGGAAGTTTGGTTTTATTCCAGAAACTATTAAACAGCTGCAGTAGAGGACGTTGTTAGCTTACCTTGTGTATAGACTGATAAACGAGCTTTTTAACGTCATATTCAAGCAAAAACCTGAAAGTTTCCAAAGATGCCAAAATACGTTGGTTTAAAAGGTTGTTAAAAATAAATTTAGTTGAAATTTAAGTGAAAATAAAGCATTGATAAAGACAAAAACAATGACTGTAGTAGAACTTTTATGTGTATTTCAACACTTTATAACATCAAATGTTGGTGGAGACGCCAAAGTTTCTAAAGAGACCAAAGTATGTTGGCTGAATTTGGGGGAAATGTGTTTTAAATAGTAACAAGAAATGTAGAAAATGTTCTTTTAATCATTTGGTTCAAAATATAAAGAATGTGTGTCATCATGGTTTTGAATATTTCTCTTAAATTACATGTTGGAACAAGAAACAATAAACTAGTAAACTGTATGTTTCTGTCTGACAGTGTGGAAAAATGTTTATTTTAACTTAAATTTGGTTGAAATTTAAGTAAAAAAAATGAGTTTATGAAGACAAAAGCAACAACTGTGACAGAATCTGTTGTTAGTTTTATATGCGGATGAGTTTTACGTGTATTTCACCTATTTCTAACGTTGTAATTTTAGATCTTTATATGTGTGTAAATTAATTATCTGCATGTACTTTTATTTGTTAACTCACTTGCCTGAAATTGTACCCTAACTGAACTGAAATGCGGCTGTTTTTTCCACATTTGAAGGGTTCAACATCTCCTTCAGTTGTTAATGTCCAACCATTAGCTGCTTTCAGGCGTCTTCACTTGTATTTGCAAAGTGTTTCTGACAGTAACTGGAGTTTCAGAGGAATGTTAGAGCGACTGTAGTGATTCTTCTAACTAATAACTGTGTCTCTGCGTCTGCAGATGAAGGTGGAGGGCTTACAGGAGGACGGGGAGTCTGGTTCTGTCCCCTCAGCAGACCGGGCCGCCGCCGTTCGCAGCAGCCCCAGCTCGGCCGAGCGCTGCATGTCGCGGCTGCTGAGCGCGGTGGAGAGCGAGCTGCAGGCCGGCCGGGAGAAGGGCGACCCGACGGAGAGGGAGCTGCGGGTGACGCTGGAGGACGCCGAGCTGTGGAGGAAGTTCCAGCACATCACCAACGAGATGATTGTCACCAAGAACGGGCGGTGAGCAACACGGCAGGAAGAGCTAGAGACTGACGTTTAATCATTTCAGGCTTTTGTGACAAATCCTCCAAAATAAACAAGTTGGAAATAATTTGAGTTTATATACGTAGATAATTCATTCACACACATAAAAATCTGTAAATACAAATATAACAATGTTAGAAAGAGGTGAAATACTCGTAAAACTAATATCTACACCCAGTTATAACAAACAGTTAATAATTGCTTTTGTCTTGATAACTTCTTGATTTTTATTGTAATTTAAACCAAAGTTATGTTTAAAAACACCATCAGACAGAATTATACACAGTCTACTAGTTTATTTCAGTGTTTTTCTTGTTCCAGCAGTGATTGAAGTGAAATATTCAAAGCTCAGACGACACATTCTTTACAGCTGCATCATTTTTTGATTACAGGTTATTTTGTTATTGGCTCCAAAATTCATTTTAAACAGTTGGATCTGTTCTACAGCTTGGATACCCTGAAAATTCACTCTTTTTTTACCCATAAAAAGTCTCATTGAGCTTGTACGGTACTACTTCTCACATGCAGTTTGTGAATAAATCAGAACTACAGTGAGTCTGTTGAGACTTCAGAGCCCATCAGACTTCTTGACGCCGTAAATAATTAGTAATTTAAATCAAATAATTACAAAACTTGAGCTTGGATACCCTGAAAATTCACTCTTTTTTTCCCATGTAAAGTCTCACTGAGCCATTGATCGAACTATTTGTTGTAGCTGTTACAAAAAAATTAACAAAATAATCATAAACTTCAATAAAACAATTACAAAACTTAAAAAAAATATAATTAATTAATCAAGTAGTGCGATATTTTCACTCACAGAGATGTGATGTCGTGTTTTGCTTTCCTCATGTGATCATATACAACAAAACAAAAGGTTAAATATTAATTTACAGCAGAATTAAACCCCCAGCGCTCCTTTCAGTGCTGTGGATACTTAACCTGCTTTAAACGCATCGAACTTCAATACAGAATAGAAAATAATGACAACGTGCAACAATAAACAGGCTGCAGTAGAAGCCCAGATCCGGTCCACAGCGGACACTTTTGGCGCTTTAATCCGGGCCACATACGGTGTTGAATGGCGGCACATGGGTGGTACATATGGGCCACAAGCAAGCCAAGAACAGACCAGATAAAGCAGAACCGGCCCACATCCCTGAGAGAACAGCATCTTTACCAAAATAGGCCCACATCTGATCTGGCGTATTGGGGCCATTCTGTCCGGGCCAGAAGAAGACCAGCATCGTTGCTTGAAGTGGCCCGCTTCTGCTTTGATGACGGACTGGAGAAGGTTCGTCCTCGGCGTGTCTTCCCTCTGACGCTGCTTCACAGTGAAAGTTTCTGATGTTATTGTTGTTTGTTACTTTGATTTTTCTTCGAATAGCCTTTTTTTATTTGAGATATTTTATATGGTTTGTGGCAATATATCAGTTTTATATCGTTATCGTGACATGAGACTAGACATCATCTTATATTTTGGATCATAACATTGTGATTGTATCATGAGTGTTCCCGGTTTTAAAGGCTAAATTACAGTAAAGTGATGCAGTTTTCTGAACTTACCAGACTGTTCTAGCTGTTATTTATTTACCTTTAAAACAACAATCATGTGTATATTCACAGAATCTTGTGTAGCACCAACTGGCATCACTACAATATCGAAGTATTTGGTCATTAATATCATGATATTAGATTTTGTCCATATCGCCCAGCTCTATTCCTGCATGAATCAGTATGAGGGGGATAAAACATATAATATAAAACATATATAGACCAGAGGGAGGTGAATCTCACCCTGCTCACATGCAAAACAACATGTGGCAGCGTGGGAGACAAATATAGTGAATCTGCTAAATGAAGCAGATTAAAAAACGAGCTGCTGGGTTTCAGAGGAGGAACAGATCTATAGAAAATGTAACTGAATGAATAGACAGTCAGTTATGATTGAGTTTGTTTGACGGCTCGTGATCAGCGTTGGATATCGTTGAAGCTCTGACGGTAGAAACGTCTTTCTGTTTTTAAAAAAAAGGCATGAAGACTTTGAGTGTTTCTGTGTGTGTGAATCTGACTCCAGATCAGCGATCCTATTAACCGTGGTTATTCATTAGTCTCGATAGCAGCCGTCGACGCTGCCGAGGCGTGTTGACCCGTCGCGCCCCGCGGTGGGCAAACACTCCATTCACACCTGCAGAACGCCACTTCAACCGCTGTTACTGATGGAGAGTGTGTTTGTCTGAACGTAGCCTCGCAGAGATAAAGTCATAGCTTATTCTGCTTTTTGTAAACTGATGTGACGACAAAAAAAACCTGGAAAATCAGGCTTTTCATCACCAAGTGATCTGCTCTTTTTCTCAATTGTTTTGTCTATAAAATGTAAAGAATTAGTGTAAAATGTTTCCCACAGCCCGAAGAGACGTCTTTAAATGTCCAAAGATCCAAAAATATTCAGTTTACAAAAGAAAAGCATTATATCATCACATTTAGGAAGCATTTATTTGGCATTTTTACAGCTAACTGTGTCTGTTTGCCGTTTGCTGCTGAGCAGGAAGTGAAAGTGACGCTATGAGAGCCGCTGAGAGTCAACCAGAACAGTAAAAGTTGCAGCCGGACAGAAAAACAACGAGCTGAAACTAAAATATAAAGCTGCAGAGTCGCTGATGATTCTCTGTAGGTTCAACACATCAGACTGAGGATGGAAATAAATAAAATTACAGTTACAGCAGCTTTAAGAACAGATCTGACAGACTAGAGTCAAGATTTTACACACAAAACATCTTCACATATTTTCATTTTCCGTTTTAAGACTTAAAAACCAGAAACTTTCTTCTTCAGTGTCAGTTTTTGATATTTTTACATCATGATTTCATCCTGGATGCTGTTTGTGAAGCAGCTTTAAACGTCTGAAACTGGAGATTTATTCAGTAAAAGTGACGTTTCAGGCTGTTAAATACTTTGAATCATCAGCTGCAACGATTAAACAAATCTGCAACTACTCTGATTATTGATTCATTGATTAATTATTCAGAGTTTTAAGAGTAAATATTTGATTCCTGCTTGTTAAATGTGAATATTTTGCTGCTTTCCTTCAACTTTCATTGATCAGACAAAATCAGACATTTGAAGACATCAACTTGGACTCTTCTTACTATTTTCTGACGTTTTATAGACAAAAGGATTGATTGATTAGCTGAGAAAATAGTTGTGATCGATTAATTAGTTGCTGTAGATTCACAGATTGTTTTTTTCTTGTTTTGTTCGACCAAAAAAGGAAAAAAAAACACAGAAAAGCAGCAAATCTTCACGTTGGAGAACCAGAGATTGATTCCAGTTATTGATCGACTGGTTGATCGATCAGTAACGATGCCCCGTGTCTCTGCAGGCGGATGTTCCCGGTGCTGAAGGTGAGCGTGTCGGGTCTGGACCCCAGCTCCATGTACTCCTTCCTGCTGGACTTCGTCCCGGCCGACGGCTGCCGCTGGAAGTTCGTGAACGGCGAGTGGGTGGCGGCCGGCCGGGCGGAGGGCCGCGGCGAGGGGCGGGGCCACGGCGGCATCTACATCCACCCGGACTCGCCCAACTTCGGAGCTCACTGGATGAAGGCGGCCGTGACCTTCAACAAGGTCAAACTGACCAACAAGGTCAACGGAGGAGGACAGGTACGTCTTCATCTCTTTCTTCTTCTGCAGTTATTTTCATTCTTACTCTTCGATTCTTCTTCTCTTGTTTTCTTCTTCTAGTTCCTCCTCTCTTCTTCTTCATCTTATCATTTTTCTGTTGCTTCTTCTTCTTCTTCTTCTTCTATTTCTTTTTATAAGTTCACTCTGTTCTTCTCTTCTTCCTTTTCTCCTCTCATCCTCTTCTTCTTCTTCTCCAGTTGTTCCTTTCTTTCTTTCTTTGATTGATCATTTTACTTTTTCATCCTCTCATTTCTCTTCTTCTACATGTTTTTTATTGAAGAGATGATCTGATACAGGTCACACATCGTGGCAGCTGATGTGTCCGATCAGTCGTAGCGTCTTCTTCTTCTTCTTTTTCTTTCCCAGCTGCTTCCTCCTCTTCTCTCCTCTCTTCTTATTCTCCATTTATTTATTTTAATTCTGCAGTTTTCTTTCTTTTAATTGATCATTTTGCTTTTTCATTTTTCCATTTCATCATCTTTTCTTGTCCCGCTGCCTCCTTCCTCCTCTTCCTCCTCTTCCTCTTCTTCTTCTTCTTCTTCTGCTGTCCATTATCCTGCTCTCCATGTCAAGAGCGTCTCCTCTTCCTCTCTCTCTCTCTCTCTCTCTCTCTCTCTCTCTCTCTCTCTCTCTGTGTTATTGCACTGGAGTGGGCGAGAGACTACCGCCTCTAATTAACCACTTCAGTCCCTCTCCTCGCTCACTTCACCTGCTCGCCCCCTCGTAACCACGGGAATGGGATAAACAGCTCTTAATTGGCCGGCAGCGGTTTAATGCACTTCCTGTCGAGAGCCATTTCTCTCAGAGGAGGCCTTCACACACACACACACACACACACACACACACACACACACACACACGTGCAGCACTACAAAATTGGCAATAATGTTGTTTATATTTACCCCATTATCCCTGTCCAAACATCACACACACACACACACACACACACGCAGTAATGCAGAGTTGGAACAGAGAGCTCGGCCATAATGAAATAATTGCTCAGCTTATTTGTACATTATGGTAATTATGTTTTTTACTGGGAAATTAATTTACCCATCATGCTTCAGATGGACGAGATAGAGAGAGAGGTAAACTATATTCAAAAAGAGCCCACACACACTCCAGCTAATGTGGGCACTGCCAGGGTAAACACACACACACACACACACACACACAGGCGGTGGCGGGGTCAGCCTCTCAATCTGAATAGAAAACAGTTTGTTTTTGTGTGTCCGCCCGGAGAGCTGGGATTGGTTAATTGGGGCTCGTTAGCGAGGGAGGAGAGAGAGAGAAAAGACAGATGGATGAAAGAGTGTTTGGGCCAAAAGACAAAGATGGCTGCACTCCATCAACTCTCCGCCACACAGAACTACACTTGGATTAGATATTTTTTTGTTTTGTTTTGTTTTGTTTTTCATCTTTTCATCAAAGCCAAAACGTGCCGAGTTTTCAAACTTTGAACAGAAAAAAAGGATTCAGATGCTTTATTAAAGTAAAACTACAGTAAAAGTGCAGCAAAATTATACTTTCTACATTTCAGAGGGAAATATTATACTTTCTACTCCACTACATTTATCTGACAGCTTTAGTTACTTTTCAGATAAAGATTTGACACAATGGATAATATAACAAGCTTTTAAAATACAACACATTGTTAAAGATGAAACCAGTGGTTTCCAACCTTTTTGTCTTTTGACGTCTTACAAAAAGCAGTGTGTAGTCGGGGTCACATTCAAATGATCCAATATTTCAGCAAAAATCAAAGATATCAGAACGTTGTTTCTTCTTCTTTCCTCTTTAAACAGTAACAATGAGTAGAAGGTAGATCTCAGCAGGTTGATCTTGAATAACAACAACCTGCAGGATTCAGAGGAGCAGCTGCTGCAGACTGATAAGACCTTCAGAAACGTCACATTTCAGCAAAAAGTCCAAAAACTGAAAACAGATTTGTGTATCAGAACTTTGTTTTTTCTTCTTTCCTCTCCCATTAATCATCTCACGACCCCTCAGATCTATCTGCTGACCCTTTGGAGGGCCCCGACCCCTAGGTTGGGAACCAGTGGACTAAACTAGCTAACTGTATATAAAGTAGTGTAAACTAGCTCCACCTCCAGCAGCTACAACAGTAACATGCACACAGCAGCTTCACTCCTGAATCCTGCAGCTTGTTTCCACTCAGATCCAGCTCTCTCAGATGGGAGGGGTTGGACTTCAGAGCTGAGGCCAGAGAAGCTTTAACTACATCAAGCTCATGATACTTATGTACTTTTACTGTAGTAGATTTTTAATGCACTTGTAATGGAGTATTTTTGCATTGTTGTATTAGTATTTTTACTTCAGTAAAAGAATCTGAGTACTTCTTCTTCTACTGCTGGCTTCAAACGTCTCTGAGATATTTCAACTCTTGTGAGGCAAAAAACATCCTGGTGTGGCAAAGTGAGCAGAGACATCCTCCTTCCACCCCAAATTACTCACTAAAACCAACAAATTAAATAAAAGAAAGAAAAAGGAACCACTGCTACATCTGCAGGGAGTCAACTCAACAACACAAAAGGTCAAAACTAACCTTCTTTCCATCCTGCAAAGAGGCGGATGGAGAGCCTCCACTTCATCATTCACAGTGTGATTAACCAGCTTTTATACTCCTGTGTGTGTGTGTGTGTGTGTGTGTGTGTGTGTGTGTGTGTGTGTGTTTCAGATCATGTTGAACTCTCTCCATAAGTACGAGCCGCAGCTTCACATCGTGTGCGTCGGCTCTCGTCATCGTCTGGTTTCCAACATTTCCTTCAAAGAAACTCAGTTCATCGCCGTCACCGCGTACCAGAACGAGGAGGTACGACACACACACACACACACACACACACACACACACACGCTATGCAAAAGTGGTGTTTCAATTCATTTTAATTGATTAATTACTCGATTAATACACTAATTGTTGCAGTTTTAGTCTTGATTGTAGATGCTCTGATGCATTTTTGCAGGTATATTATTAACATTTAAGACTTTAACACTGATACCAGTGTATCTAAATAAGCTTCCAGATGTGTTTTAGGTCATAAAAATCATCTACTTGGAATAATAAATTATATCTGACATGATTTACTACAAAAAAAAGTTAAATTACCTCGTTAAAAATCCTTAAAATGACATTTATTCCTTCTCTTTCACTGAAAAACCCAAACTTTGTGTGTTTATTTATGAAACAATGCTGGAAAAACAGCATTTTTGATATTTAAAATAAAGGTTGTGGTTGTTGCAACAAACCAAATGACTTTAAGACTCAATCATCTACCAGCCTGATTAGAAATAACGGTTAAATAAGTAATAAATAATAATAAATAAATGAATATTAGATGCACATTAAAACATCACACGTCTGCTGCTGTTCTGTTGATCCTCGGCTGTTTTTGTTGTGTTTTTCTGTGCAGATCACAGCTCTGAAGATCAAATACAACCCGTTCGCTAAAGCCTTCCTGGACGCTAAAGAGAGGTAAAAACAACGGCAGCACATCTGCGGTCATGTGACAAAATTACAAAACCTTAAATAGTGGGGTTTTTTTTTGTTTCTTCTCTTTTTTTCCATAATTTACATAATGAGGTAAATTGGAGGGGGTGTCCACATACTTTTGGCCATGTTGTACCATGTGAGGTTGCAGTTTTTGATGTGTAACTGTCACACGCAGCGACTGAATGAAAGAGGTTCTGGTTTGTGTCAGAAGGCACTTAGCGCTTAGCATTTCTCACCAGGATACCAGAGGAAGTTAGCATTAGCAGGTGATTAGAGAGTCATTATCAGCTGCTCTGAGCGCCGCCGTCTCGCTCGTTTGAAGCGCTGGTGTCAAGTGTGAGAGAAACAGAAACCACACACACACACACACACACACACACACACACACACTTTCTCTCTGGTTATTCTCTGATTGCGTTTCATTTGTTCTCCTCAGGATCCCAGGCGGGCGGGGATTAACGGAGTCGTCGGAGAGCCGTGTCGGGATTCAACCCTGTGGGTCGTGTCTGGATGGTAACACGAGGCCTTATTTTATTCACACACACATTATGTGAAGACCCGCCCCCTTCTCTGCCTCTGATTGGCTGGTACTCGTAGGTTTCGGCGTGAGGAGTGTGATGTTTCGGGTCAGAGCCAATCAGAGGCTGAGTAGGGCGGGTCTTTGCATAATGCAGGTCGTGAAAAAAATAACGCTAACCCTAGATAGCGCTCAGTTCAACAGAACAGCGCTGTGGTTAACGTCTGGTTAGGTTTAAGGGACGATCAGGGTTTGGGTTTAAATGATCACTTGAAACGTGATGCAGGTTAAAATTACGACTTCCTTTACGTTAGGCAACCGTCATCGTCATAGCAACACCCATCCCGCCATCCATCCCGCCATCCTACCCTAACCCTCCACATGAGGAAACACCAACAAATATCTTGAGAGTTTCGTAAATCTAAACAATCTAAACGTGGCGAGTTAAAGATAAACTCGTTTATATAAAGTATTTCTTTACTAATTAAGAAGTATATTTATGCGTACAGTACGAAAATTAATTAATTAATTATTAAAATTAATTGTTTTTCATCTTATTGTGAAATTCAGTATTTGTTTGTAAAGAAAAAATCTACAATCTTTATAAGTTTATAAACTATTTCTTTCTGACAGGATGTTTAATTTAATATGTACAAAAAATAGAATTTAAGTAACAAAAACCAAGAAAAACATTTTAATACCCACAAAATATAACGACACAACTGATTATTATAATATTACAGTTACATGACACAACAATAAAAACAATAACTTATATATATTAAATATATATTCAACTTTAATGGATAATTAAAATTTGTTTTTCAAAACAGTTTATTTTGAAAAACAAACATTCACTCATTGAACCAGTTAAAATAATTTATTGAAGCCTGATGCTGTAAAATAAATTAAAAGCATGTGTAAACAGTTAGAAATTAAACTTTATAAAACATATTTGTTGATTGTTTTTGTGTTTTTTAACCTCCATCATCAAAATCAACGTCAGAAATGTTGCATTTCCTTTTCTACTCTGTTCCATACACACATTAATGCTAAGTGATGAATTTATTTATTTAAATTAATAAATATGTTTTCTGTGTGTGTGTGTGTGTGTGTGTGTGTGTGTGTGTGTGTGTGTGTGTGTCAGGCTGGTCCTTGTGCTCAGCTGGAGGAGGCGGGGCCTTCTCTTACAGCAGCAGCCTCCCGTTGACGTCGCATCATCACCACGGTTACAAACACCACGGTTACCCGGGACGACACACACCTTACCCCACCACCTACCTGCCGCACCGCTCACACCCCTCAGGTAGCACTGTGCACGTGTGTGTGTGTGTTTATTTATGTAGTTATAGTTTGTTTGTGTGCTTTCATAAATAATAATATTTTTCTTTATTTTTTATGTTTCAAATAAATACAGAATTTTCAAAATAAAGGTAAAAGAAGAACAATATGAATTATATTTCCATATATATTCATGTATGAGTGGATTAATGATACATGGACTATAAAGTAAATGTTTTTATTTATTTATTTACAGTATATATACAAATATTTGCATACACTTATAAATGTGCATTTATTCATAACATACACATTCATTAACGGTATAAAAATATAATACATTTATACATTTTGTTTATGCAGTATACATGTATTTATTTACACAGTATGTTTACATACTGTTTATATAATTACAGTGTATTTTATGTACATTCATTCACAGTGTATTTATACAAATATTTACACAGATATATGTACATGTATTAATAATATATACATACAGTATATAATCAAACACACATAATTTATATATATAATAAAATTATATCATTATATATATTTTATATAAAATATATTACATTTATACATATTTATATACATTCATATATTTGTTATTACCATATATCTATGCAGTATACATGTATGTTTATATACGTATGTATATATATTTACTGAGAGTATTTACATTTATACACAAACATTTTTATATGCGTACATGTGATTTATAATTTATATATAGAAATAACTTTTACATTGTGTATTTTATGTACAATTTACAGTGGTCATATATAAATATTTGCATACACGGATATATGTACATGTATTTATAATATATACATGCATTTGTTTAAAGTATGTAATCAAACATTTACATGTGTATTATTGTTATAATAAATACACATTTAAATGCATACAAACATGTTTATATACACACATCTCTCTACACTATAAATTTATATTTGTATTTATGTACAAACTGAAACCATATAAACTGAAAAATAAGAAATTCTTTAAACAAAAACTCAAATATCAAACATGTTTGGTCATATTTGTTTAACAACAGATACACTTTATACTCTTATAAACATTATTAAATGGATATATAATATCTGAGATAGATAGACAGGAATAGCGAAATGACACAGCAGCAGGATTTTTATACATATTTAATTTACGTGGTGTCAGTTTGTCTGTCTGAAGGTGTTCAGGTGTTACCAGACGGATGGAGCAGCTCCTCCCCTCGCCATGTCTCCTCTTCCTCATCTTCCTCCTCCTCCTCTCTTCCCCTGACGAGCAGCGCTCCTTCCTCACAGCCTCCTCCTCCTCCTCCTCCTCCTCCTCCTCACAGCTCCAGGTAAACTGCTCATTCCTGGAAAGCCATTCACTCGATCTGATTACTGATTCATGTAAATATAAATATGAATGTTTGTTTGTGTGCAGTCAGTATCCTTGTTTATGGACGGTTGGCTGCGGTGAACTAAGCCCCTCCCACTCGCCGTGCGCCACTCTCCACGGACCAATCGGCAGCGAGAGCATCATGCAGCCGCCCAGTCACGGTCGAGTAGGCGGTGCCGGATGGCCACCTGGCCCCACCCATTCCTTCTGAGGAGGGATGTGATTGGTGGACTATTGGTCACTACTGGTGGCGACTAGTAACCATCAGTGGATATTTGTACAAACCAGTAACATACCAGTGACTTTTAGTTACTGTTTTATCTACTGGTGGCTACTAGTGGGAATCTATTTGTACATAATGGTAACTACTGGTGACCACTACATTTTCGAGGCTACCAGTGACTGTTGGTGACATTCTGGTAATTACTACTAACGAGTATCTGTGGCTAATTGTACAGTGAGTACTGGTGGCTGCTGGGTAAGACGAGCCGTGTCTGTTTGTGGAAGTTCAAAGTGATTTACATGATACATAAAAACAATTAAGACAAGTAGCACTTTTTATTTGGGGTGCTAATACAGTGGCTACTTGTGCATACTGGTACTGACCACTGGTAGTTACCTATAAGCACTGGTTGTTACTGTTATATACTGGTAACCAGTGGCTACCAGTTTCTACTAGTGGCTGTTCATGAGTTTTGGTCGCTAATTGAACATACTGGTAACCAGTGGTGAGTACTTGATGGTTATTTTTTAGGGATGCATGATATTGGATTTTTTGCTCATATGCGATATCCAGCCCCTCCCAGCCGATATCTGTGCAGATATGATGTGCAGCTGTCTGAGGAGCCGATTCTGCTGCAGCATAGATTGTACTAAGTAGGAAGCCTTCAGACTGTAATGAAGCTGCAGAGTGGGTGGAGCAGCAGAGGTTTCATTGACTTTATTAGACAGGCAGGATTAATGTGTAGGATTTAATCTCTGCTCCTCACAGAAGGTGGCGCTAACGCACCTCATACGCCGGTCGCCCATAAAGCAAACAGAGCGATATATCCTGTCGGCCGAGGTGTTTCCTAGCTCAGAGGCTAACGTTAGCCCCGGCTCTCCACGTGCAGCACTGAGCTTTGTTATTCAGGTTAAAGTGGGAAGAAGCAGCGGGACCGTCGGAGGAAGCAGCAGGACCGTCGGAGAGAGGCAGTCAGGCAGCGGAGGAGAAGGAGACATATCGGCTGATCAGAATCGGCAGATATTGAGAGCTTTTGTCAGCCGATATCATGCATCCCTATTATTTTTACTTCCTGCTGACTACTAGTGGATCCTAATATCTACTGGTGGCTAATGGCTACTAGTAACCACATGTAACTGACAATAATGGGTTTTCAATAGTTACAGTTAACTACCAATAGCTGCTCTCACCTACAGGTGGCGACTGACAGCTGGTGGTTATTGGTGGTTATTGATTATTAGAGGATTTTTATTGGCTGCTGTAGCTGCTGGTAACTCTACTAGCGGCCAGATAATTGTGTGTAAATTTATATCACTTTTTATTTCAACAGTTAATAATTACAGAAAAATTAGCATGTCAACAAATATCAAATTTAAAAGATCCCAATCCTGTTTTTTCCTTCTTTTGTTCAGTCATGATAAAATATCTTTATTCAGAACAATGAACCAAAACAACACTCAGACTTATAACTGATGTAGACGGCGTTGTGGCGCCACCTGGTGGTGGTAAAACCATCCATCTGCTGTCTTTATTTAAACATGTAAATATCTGTACAGTCCGTCAGCTGTGTTTTAATGTAAAGAGAATAATATTTGATCGACAGGTTTAGTGGACAATCAAAATAAAAAATATTTCCTGTCGGAGTTCGTCTGTGAAGTTTCAGCTGCTGCATGACGCTTTCAGGTGTTGTTGTTGTTTCTGTACTCATGATAGTTTCTGAAATGTGGAAATCAAACAGATCAATAAAACTTTAAAAACACAATCAAATTTAATCCTAAAGTCTCTTTTCTTCGACCGAATTCTTCTTCTTGTCTTTGTTGTTGTTTGTCAGCTGCTGCATAAAGTTTACAGAAAATAACAGTTTACATCAATAAAGGTTTAGTTACAGTTTTAAGGACAGTTTGCTTGTATTTGTTACAGAAAGAGAGGAAACTGCAAGAAACAAAAGTGTAATTTTTCCTTCTTTAAGTCCAATGTATCAACTAAGAAATGAACATTTGTTTCTCATTTAGTGAAAATCATTAATTCATTGGTTAATTGAATTCGCTTTATATCTTGGAGACTTTTATTTTGATATATAAAACCTCTTATTCTGAAATCACCCTCGGAAGCAGAGTCTACACACCCGGAAGTTGTGTTGACTCGGCGTGCTCTGTGTGCGTCCTGTAAAACAGTCCGGGTTTTTCATAGAATGAAATAGAATCATTGTTTTCTGGATAAAATTTCATATCTGAGGTAAGTTTTTGTGTTTTGTTTGTTTGTTTATGTTTATGTTTGTTTACTGTCTCTATTTACAGTTTAACGGCTGAAAAATATGATTTAAAGCCAGCAAACAGCCGGAAACTGATGATTTAAAATGCTAACCAGTTAGCTGCTAGCTGCGACTGTTTGGGTTCAGTAACGATTTAATGAAACGTTTTAGACGTTTTATTGTTTTTATTGAGACAAACAGTTAAAGAAACGAGTCTTTGTCATTCTGAGTGTTAATGTGTGTGAATAAGGGTGGACAAAATAATAGAAACACCTCAGTTTAGCATAAAAAGCTGCTTAAAACCGTTAATCTCCTCATCTCAAACATAGATTATTGATCCTGAGTGATTGGATTCTGATCAGCAGCGAAACAGAATAAAACCAGAAAACATTTACTGTTCAGGGGAAAACTGATCAGTTTATTGATCAAACAACTAATCAATTAATTGATAAAATAACTGATTAGTTGCAGATAAACATTGATGAGAAGACGCAGAAACACTTTACTGGAGACCAGAACTGCAACTAGCGATTATTTTCTTAATTAATTGATCAGTTGTTTGATCAATAAACTGATCACTGTTTCTCTAAACACCAAACATCATCAGTTTACTGTCAGAGAGACGAAATAAACCAGAAAATATTCACATTTAAGAAGCTGAATCAGAGAATTTAGACTCTAAACGATGAATTGATCAGAACAGTTTCTGATTGGTTGACAGTAATCGATCGATCGGTTTGATGAGTCTGACTGTGAGTTTGTGTGTTTTCAGGTGGAAGCAGCGGCGTCATGGCTCACATCACCATCAACCAGTACCTGCAGCAGGTGACCTCTGACCTCTGACCCGTCTATCAGCTGCTTCAAACACACTTTATTGATTTATTGGTTTATTGATCTGTTATCGTTTTTTCCTTCAGATCATCGAAGCCATCGACAACCACGACGGCTCGTTCTGCGCCGAGCTGCTGTCCTTCAAACACCCGCACGTCGCCAACCCTCGGCTCCAGGTGAGGCTCCGCTCAGCGTAGGCGGCGCGGCGTCCACGGTCGCCACGGTAACCGCCTCACCTCTCTCTCTGTCTGTGTTTCAGCTGGCGAGTCCAGAAGATAAATGTCAGCAGGTTCTGGAGCCGCCGTACGACGAGATGGTCGCAGCTCATCTCAGGTCCGTCGATCGGTTTATTCAATGTATCGATTAGTGATCAATAACACGGCTTGTCTAGTAAACAGTGTGTGTGTGTGTGTGTGTGTGTGTGTGTGTGTGTGTGTGTGTTGCAGGTGTACGTACGCGGTGGCCAATCACGACTTCGTGGAAGCGTACAAGTTCCAGACGATCGTCGTCCAATATCCTTCATGATGATGTAACACACGTAATCAATCAATTAATCAATCAATAACAGAGCACATGATCAGTCTCTGTCCATCAATCGATCCATCAGTGAGTCAGTAATCAATCAGTTTTGTTCCTTGACCCCTCACGTCCTTCCTGAGAGCGTTCCAGTCGCACAAAGAGGAGAACTGGTGAGTCCAGTTAGCTTAGCTTAGCTTAGCTTAGCACAAAGACTTGAAGCAGAGGGAAACTGTTAGCCTAGCTTAGCCTAGCGTAGCTGAAAGACTACAGCTTCAGTCTGCTGGTTTGTGTTTCAGGGCGCTTCCTGTGATGTTCGCCGTCACGCTGGATCTCAGGATATTCGCCAACAACGTAAGAAGCTTCCTGTCCTGTCCTCTGTGGTCGGTTTGATTGGTCCGTATTGATCCCAGAGCTGATTGATAACTGATCGTTTAATGTGTTTCAGGCGGAGCAGCAGCTGCAGAAGAAGGGCAAAGGTCAACCGAGCGAGATGTTGGAGAAGGCGGCCGAACAGCTGATGAGCTGCTTCAGAGTGTGTGCCAGCGACAAGTCAGTACACACACACACACATATTATCATTATTATATATTATTACATATATTATCAATATATTTAATATTGATTGTTTCTGCAGCCGCGCCGGCATCGACGACTCGAAGAAGTGGGGGATGATGTTTCTGAGCAACCAGCTGTTCAAGATCTACTTCAAGGTCTGACCTCACTGGTTTCCTGCTGTTTCCTCTGCAGCTGTCTGACATGCGAGAACACGTGTTGTATTGATTGTTTGTTGTTGTTGTGATCAATCAGATCAATAAGCTGCACCTGTGTAAGCCTCTGATCAGAGCGATCGATAGCTCCAACCTGAAGAACGACTACAGTCCGGCTCAGAAGGTCACCTACAAATACTACGTCGGCCGCAAAGCCATGTTCGACAGCGACTTCAAACCAGGTGACCAATAACAAGTATTGATCCGCACCAATAACTGATCAATAACTGATTTAATCATCGCTTAAATCAACTGGAACCTTCTCAGGTTTCAGTGTCTTTACTGGGAATATTCACTGGTTTGAACATTTAAAGTCAGATTAAAGAGATCAAATGTATTGATCTTTTTTAATTAGTAATAAAACTTCATCAGTTTTATTTATTGATTGATTTATTTATTGTTTTTCCAGCGGAGGAGTTTCTGTCGTATTCGTTCCATCACTGTCATCGTTCCAGTCAGAAGAACAAGAGGATGATTCTCATCTACCTGCTGCCCGTCAAGATGCTGCTGGTCAGAGCCCCATTAACCCAGTAACACCAGTAACACCAGTAACACCAGTAACACCAGTTTACAGCAGCACACAGCCCACATTAAACCAGTTTAAACTCACATTAAACCAGTTTACACTCACATTAAACCAGTTTAAACTCACATTAAACCAGTTCAAACTCACATTAAACCAGTTTAAACTCACATTAAACCAGTTTAAACCAGTTAAGCCTCCCAGTCTGACTCCAGTTTGGTGTTTCAGGGTCACATGCCGACTCATCAGCTGCTCAGGAAGTACGACCTCATGCAGTTCGCTGACGTCACCAAAGCTGTGAGGTAAGACGGTCGATACAGGAAGTGACATCATACCGCCAGCCGGTGTTCTTACAGCTGTGTGTGTGTGTGTGTGTGTGTGTGTGTGTGTGTGTGTGTGTGTGTGTCAGTGAGGGGAACCTGCTGCTGCTGAATGAAGCTTTGTCCAAACACGAGACGTTCTTCATCCGCTGCGGGATCTTCCTCATCCTGGAGAAGCTGAAGATCATCACCTACAGGAACCTCTTCAAGAAAGTGTGAGTCTCTGTTGCCGTGGTTACGGTCTTTTCTGTTTGTTTTTTTTAGAGATTATTTATCTGTTTGGCGCAAAATTTATAAAATGTATAAATTAACCCCTAAAGTGCCAAACTGTGCTCACTAGCGCCACCTATGTAACTAAACTGGCCGCCACGGTCTGCAGGAATGTCGCACAGAGATCAAACCAAAACTCAATTATTCGTCTAATCAAGACCTACAAATCACACTCTGACACCTCTGACCTAAATCCAACAGGAAGTCTGCAATCTCACTTTCAAAGTAAGACTTTGCCCCAATTTTGGACCCTGAACAAACGCTATCTCCTCCGAGGGCGTTAATGGTATCGACTTCAAACTTTAATACACGACTGATGACACTGTGCTGAACAAAAGTTGTTAAAAACAGTTTGGATTTTATAAGCCCTGAAAGTTGCAGCGCCACATCACCCTTACAATGTAAAACAAAGGGGAGGCAATCTCTGGACTTTGTGTCAAACTGAAGCTTCTGACGTCTAAACTATCAGTCTGACCACTTTAAACCTGCATCAGTGGATTCACAACGAAATTTCCTACAAAAACATGATTTTAATGTCAGATTTGGTCAAAGTCATGAGATTTATGAAGATATTTCAGCAGTGAACTCTAAAATCCTCCAGCTGCTCCTGGTGATGTCACTCTGCAATACACACTCATTATAAAATCACAGGAGGAGCAAGAAAAGACTTTAAAACTCTGATATCTCAGAAACAGTAAAAGATAGAAAACACATGTAAATTCCAGATTTGTAGGTCAAAGTCTGGAGATTCATTTAAAGTTCAAATGAAGTTTGTATCTAAAACCTGCAGTTACTGATTGTCTCTACACACCTGACAGTACACATGTCAATCACACTTTCAAAATAAAAGCACACCACACTTATCCCTCATTTTTAAAAAGCACAATGATCTGATCTCAACGGGCCAGAGCGCTCGCAGCTTTAATTCAACTTGAATTTCTTCTACTCCATCTTTTGACCTTATTCCTTATTGATACGTATTGATCCAAGAGAGAGAGATTAGTGACCTCTGCTGACCTGTAGTGACCTCTGCTGACCTGTAGTGACCTCTGCTGACCTGTAGTGACCTCTGCTGACCTGTAGTGACCTCTGCCCTCCTGTCTGCAGCTACCTGTTGTTGAGGACTCACCAGCTTCCTCTGGACGCCTTCCTGGTGGCTCTGAAGATGATGCAGGTGGAGGACGTCGACATCGACGAGGTGCAGTGTCTCCTGGCCAACCTCATTTACATGGTGAGGACACACACACACACACACACACACACACACACACACACACACACACGGGATGTAGATGAACTCTCTTCTTCTTCTGTTTCCTCTCAGGGTCACATCAAAGGTTACATCTCTCATCAGCACCAGAAGCTCGTGGTCAGTAAACAGAACCCGTTCCCTCCGCTGTCCTCCGTCTCCTAGACTACGTTACCCACAATCCCCTCCGACTGCGACGCTCCACAGGCCTTCCTGGAAATCTTTTTCTACTTTTTAGTTTAATTCTTTTTATTTTGTACTGTAAAAAGTTGTTAAAATAAAACAGATGATGGTTTGTAAAGCGTGGATGTGATTGATTTATTGAACCAATATGAGTTTGAACAGTGCATTGTGGGTACTGGAGTCTTTATTTCAGCCACTAGTAGAGACATGAGAGTTTAATTATCATCAATTCAACTTGACAACATGTTCAGTGTTTCAGTGTTTTTATTCAAAGGAAATATTTCCTTCAGTTGCAGCAAGAATTTCATATTTTCTACAGATTTCACGTTTTCTGTGTTTCACAAATATTAAATAAATGCAAGACGGAACATTTTAATAAAACGAGATTTTAGTGTGAAAGCTTTTGTAAAAGTTTTATACGTTTCACCACAGTTTTGTCATATGGTGAAGTGTTTCTACTACTACTAACCTCCTTCTGTTGAGTTTAAATCCAGCTTAAAGATGGATGAAAAAATAGACTTGAAGCTCATAAACTTTATTTTATAAACTGTTTTAAGATTTATTGTGTGACAGAAAGATCCTCAATGAATCAAACTTTGTAGAAAAACAATAAGCAAACATAAAAGTTGTAAAAGGGTGAGGTAAATTTAGTAATTTCGTTGCTTAAAGCTCAAATGTCGGAGCGTCCTTGAATGCACCAGCAGAGGCTTTTCAAAACCAATCAAAAAACAATAACTGATCAATAAAACTATTTATGGGACGGTTCAGGTGGAATAACAGACAGTTCGCTCTGATTTTAAAGGAGTTTTAAATGATGGCGGTTGGCTGTCGGGGGGGGGGGGCGGAGCCTCAGCGGTCCTCAGGGTACTGACTGACTTGTGAGGTCATGTGATCCTCGGCGACCTCCATCTTCTTTTTGATCCAGGTCAGGTAGCGGGACAGTTTGCTGAACACCATGCCGTCGCCGTCTCCGTGACAACCTGCAGACGGCGAGATCAGAAGCCCCGTGAGAAACGCCGTCTCTTTCTCCACCGTGGCGACCGGCGTCCCTGGCAACATGTGGCCGCATTGCCTGATGTCTAACCTTGAAGTACCGTAGGATTCTGAGAACTCATTGGCTCCAGTCTTTGAACGGCGGCGGTTTTCCGCTCCGCGCAGCCTCCCGTGACCTCCACGTTGGTCCTGTAAAAGTCCGTTTTGCCTCCTCATGCAGAACATCTTGTTGCTGATCGGATGCGAGACGTTCAGCTCCGTCCGACACTCGTCCAGCGTCATGTAGACCAAGTTGTGGTTCTGGCTCCGTCTCTCGGTGACGCCCGTCCTCCCGGACTGCATCAGGATGTTCTCAGCGAAGTCCTTGGTGGGCAGGCACAGGTGGATGAGGGCGGGGCTGAACGGCAGCGGCATGGCGAGCTCGAGGAGGGCGAGGTCGTAATCGTGGTGACTTGTACGGAAACGGTTGTGGAATTGGACAGCCCGGACGGCGATGAACACCATTTTGTTATCTAGGAGACGATAGACAAGATGGTGGACTTTTACTGAGAAGTTAGAAGAAGAAAGATTTCAACATTTTCTGGGAAAGATGTTTAGTTTGTTTATTTGTGGGAGTGAGATGTAGATGTGGTTAGCTTAGCTTAGCATAAAGACTGGAAGCGGCTAGCTAGCCAAACGCTTCAAAAATACACAAACAGCTTTAAATCTCATTAATTAACATGAATCTCGTTTGTCTTTTACAGAATGTAAGAATAAAATGTTTAGTTTTCTATTAATTTATCCATTAATTAATCAAAATTTGGGGTAAACTTGTGAATTTCAATGTTATTTTTAGGTCTGTTGTCTGCTGGTCATATGATCTCATCAGACTAAATTCTGATTGGTCGAATAATCTCTGTTTTACCTTCATAAAGGAGAAAAGTGCTCCATCAGCGCTTTCCAGCATTAATCCATTATTTCCTGCGGGGGGCGCCAGACTAAGAAACTACCTGTGAAAACAGCGGGGGTGAATTAAAAACACCCCCGCTGTTTTCACAACTTTGGACTCTTCCAAACTGAACGGTTAGTGAATCAGCGTTTCTCCCGCCAGACTGAAAGGTATTTTATTAAAGTTAAAAATAACGGTAAATATCAGTAGCATTACTCTGTTTAGGAATAGGACGGTAAATGTACAGCACAGACTACAGTGTGCCAGTTAATAAACGCTAAAAAGTCACGTCTGTTTCTCCAGCTGCTGGAAAAGTGAAGGTTAGCTCCAAAGTTAGCAACAATATGTTAGCCTGACCTGAAGAGACAAAATCATCCCAAATTACCCCTGACTTATTGATCAGTTGAAGATTATGTACAATTTCAGACAACAAAGATTTTCTTTGGTTGACTGCAAGGTGCTAATAAGTTAAGTTCCTTAAAAAAGAAAAGAAAAGAAAAGAAAACCTCTTTGGTTTAACCTCTTAACACTGATTTTGAATTCCTTAAAATATCAATAGAGTCCTTAAATAAACCAAAATCAAACAGTTAAACTGCCCGTAAATGGATTCATTAAATATTTCCAATTCATGTGTAATTTAAGGCTAAACTTTAGCGCTCCCTAAAATATTTGTTCATAGTTTTTTGGCTACAAAACAAACACACTTTGGTTCAGATGAAGGTTTGTTTTCAGAGGTAAATTAAGAATTAATTAAATTATTTTTCTTTCACAACAAACTGGGAAAACTAAACATAAACCGTTGTGTGTAAAATATCATATAACAGACCGAACCAGTAAAAACAGCCTCCCGTCCAAATACTTTTGTCCACATACTGCAGTAATGTCGTATTTGGTTAATAACAGTTTGATACCGGTGAGCACGTAGAAGTTGGAGGGTCGCATGTCCTCGGATCCCTGGAGGCAGCGGCTGGTGGTGAGGATGGAGCGTCGACCGAGAACCACGCCATTACACATCTCCACCCCTCTGTGGTCCATCAGGGACACCTGGAGACAAAAAACAAACACACACACACACGTAACTGGGTTTGGAGGGTTTTACAATTCATGAGAAGTCACGAAAGCACATCAGGACTCATTTTTAGCCAATTTATATTTATAAAACATGATCAAACCCTCCACATGGACTTATTGTTATGATATTTTTACACTTCAGAGCGATAAAAACACCCTGAACGCAACATTTTATAGCCTTACATGTTTATAACTCTTCCTAAAGTGAAGCTGATACACATTTTTGTACATAAGAAGTTGTTCGGGTTCAGTTTGACTCGTATTTACTCAAAAAATGTACTCAAAATTGTAAAATCAATAACATGAACTTAAATCAATGTTTACATGAGTCACAGTGTGTCTGGTCTGATAAATCTTACCTGCCAGGGTAACTTGGTGGCGTTGAAATTGTCAGGAAGTCTTCCGCAGGGAAACTCCACTGAGGACACACAGAGTTCATTATTTTACCAGTTTGAACTGGTGATTCGTAAACGTGGCATATGGTTTTTGATATGTTTGTGGACCTTTGTCAGACCTTCAGGCACACAGCTGCGGTTGTCGCTGTGCAGTCTGAATCCCGGCATGCAGGAGCAGGTGAAGGATTGATGGGACGCCGTGCACAGCTGGTGACAAGCCGTCGGACCATCAGTCGGACACTCTGAGTCTTCTGAAACACAAAAAAAAAATATAAAATACACACAGAGCTACTCTCCAGAGACTGAAAACGTGGCGCTGTTATTACTCTTTGGATCCAAACATGAGATTTGTTGAGAAGAATCTAGAAAATCGACAGAATAACCTTCTAATTGCCCAGTTTCAAAATCTGATTCAATGAACATCGTTGCAGACATGGTTCCTCTGTTTTTCAGGTCCTCCACTATTCCCAGTTCACAGACTGCTCCGTAGAAGGGGGGCGCGCAGGAGCAGGTGTACCCCCCCGCCGTGTCAGTGCAGTTCCCGCCGTTGAGGCAGGGGTTCGGCTGACACTGGTCGCCATCTGCTCAGAGACGGACAGACTTAGAAATACATGAACAAAAGACCTCACGTTTAGAGAGATGACAACTAAAGTAATTGAAAGTAACCAACTGATTAATTGATAGATGTTTGCTGCTCTATTGTTGTGCCTTTTCTGTAGTTTCTGTTTGTTTGTTTTGATATTAAACACATTTATTACTTATTATAGCTGACAGGAAAGAAAACTCACCGTAGTAAGACGACCAGAAGATTTTCTGTAGAGAAACAAACACCAGTTAGAACAGGAACCTTCTCGTTTCTCTAAATGTTGGTCGACTTTTTGACAATTGATTGAGTGAAGGAATAGACCCTGGTGACATCAGACTCTCCAGAGCAGCTCAGGCCAGTGAACGATCTCTAACATGTCAAATTTCATATAATAATCATTGTCTTTGCCATTTTTCTGACCGTTCTTTCGTTGTCTTCAAAGTACTCCCTGGCCTCCTCGTAGTCGCAGCGCTCCTCGTAACACTCCCTCTCCAGGTTCCCCTGCAGGATCTCCTCCACCAGGAACATGTTGGCCCGTTTGGACCTCAGGAACACGCTTTGGCCCGGCGCAGTCCGCCACAACACTGGCGACACAACAGCACTGCTGCTCAGTTCAAGGTCCCGCAAGTTTACACTAAATATTTTACCTGCTTAAATTAAATAAATGTACAAATTCTGACTTGTATACACAAACAAGTGATACATATCAGTCATAATCTTGAAGTCTTTTACTAATTGCTAATTTTTGCATGTTTTATGTTACAATATATGACCCCAAAATACTACACATTTACACATAATACAGTCACACTTTTCACTTTGTAAATTAAGTATGATATAGTTATAATTATCACTGTACTTTATATATAATTCAGTTCTAAGTATGGCATATTTAGTTATAGTTATCATAATTCTCACTTAATAACATAGTATTCTTACACCATACTAAGTCAGAATTATTGCCTGCTTTGCAATAATGAGTCATAATAACGTAGTTTGTTGTGGTAATGAAATACGATGCATAACTATGACATAACATGCTTACTATAAGTTTACTGAGTCATAATTACGACATACTGAGTGCAATACAGACTGAAAACCAAACTACAGTCGACATGATTTGTGTAAAACGTTCATAATTTTGTCTCAAATGGAACTTTAAAAGTTTAACGTGGAACATTTTAAGGTTTAAGATGCTGATATCTGTCGTACTCTTAGTTTGTCGGTGTGTTTTGATCTGTTTTGAATAAGAAGATCAACAGACTGAAATCTATCTCAACGTTCACGCTTCACCGTAAAACCTACAAAACAGAGTGAAGACTTCAGAGGTCAGAGGTCTTACCTTTCCCTTCGATGAAGACCTGAAGGAAGCAGACGAGGAGGACGAGAGAGACAAGCGGCGCTCGACGGTGAGGCGACATGATGCTGACCACTGTGACACTGACTGTGCTGGTACCACACACACACACACACACACAAACACAAGTATACACCGCGGTGAGTCACTGCTGATTCATTACATGTCAAACGCCTCAAGAAACTTGTGTAAAATAACTTTAACTCAGGATGTTGCCTTAAATTTTAAATCTTTGTTGCACTGATTTTTAACGGTTTTTAGATAAAAAATGTCTGTCAGCAGAACTAAAAAGAGATTTAATATGAAATAAAACTGATAGGTCTGTTTGTTTCTGGTTTAATTTCTGCTGTGTTTATGCATATTTCTAGTAAAAAGACATTTAAAATTCTTTGTTGTCTCACATGTGAACAGATTTTAAACAAAGCAGGTCAGATCTGATCTTTCTCTAGAAAGAGTCAGAAGAAAACAAACGGTTTTCAGTGAACAGTCTGTTCCTGGAGTGGACTCTGTCCTGTCCTCAAAGCACACAAAACAAGCAGCCTGTCCGACCTCTGAAACTTCAGTGCTCTGTAGGTTTGTTTATTTGAGGTAAACAAGGAGGAATTTCATCACTGGGATTAATAATTTAAAATGATAAAGGGATATTTCATTATCCAGGTCAAGTAAAAGATGCATTTCTAAAGATTTAAGGACCCAAAAACCCTAAAATTTACAAATTTTGTTTTCTGTTTCTACAGTTACACAAAGATTTCCCTGAACAGGTGAAGTGATCTGACTTTTTCTAGGAAATTCAAATTCTGATTCTTGTAGTTCCCAAAACGGAAGCACCAGATGGTTTGTTACACAGAACCGTCCGAGAAGTCAACCTTAAAAACTGTTTGACAAAAAGGGACTTTAACAAACATACTCAGCAGGTGATTGGGTGAACCATCTGTCTATCACCGTCTGCCTGTACCTGACAGTAGTTCTAGGACGCTGATTGGTCCGAACCTTTCAGCTTTCAGCCGTTTTTCAAAGTTGAGAAATTGTTTTCCTGCTCATCAGTATTACAATTTAAACACACACACAAAACATAAAGCATCACTGTTGTTGTAGTTTTTCTTTATTTGCTTCACATTCAGCTCAAAAAGCTCGTTTCTGGCTTGTATTGACACATTTTTTAATACTGAACAACAAACTAAAATTAAGCCACTTTAAATCACTAATGTCATTATTTTTGTTCAGCTTGGATTCATATCACCGAATACTTTTGTCTTTCATGGAAACTTAACATTTGCAACATTTTGCGGCTGTAAACTGACATGTTAGGAACAAGTACTTTATAATATGGCAATATGTCAGATGTTGTGTTCACAGCTTGTTCCGCTGCCCCCTAGTGGACAAAAATTCAATTAACTCAGCTTTAAGGATTTTGGAAGCGTCTTTAAACAAGCAGTAAAGTTTTCAGATGTAGATAATATTTGATTCAGCTCAGCTCTGTCAGCACTTCAGAAATCTGCTGACGGTCGTCTTACAAGTACAGCCTCTTGATGGGGCTCTGGTGCCTCTTCACCCTGTTGGTACTCGTCTGCATGATTGTTGAGACTCTGATGCCCTCACGGATCCAGCGGATGAACTTGGACACCTTGGTGTAGATTCCGTATTTGCCTTTGTGTGCGCAGCCTTCACCCCAGCTCACAATGCCAGTGATGAAATAGGTGTTGCCGTATCGTGTGACATGTGGCCCACCGCTGTCACCTTGGCAGTCATCTGCTACTGAGTCGTACCCGGCGCAGAACATGCGTGTAGTGATTCGTGAATCAGTGGAACGCATGCAGGTGGCCCGGTCTACATAAGGCATGGTGAGGCGCTGCAAGGTGGTGGACGGTTGCCGACCCTTGCCGAGATGTCCAAACCAGCTGACCATGCCATACGGCTGCTTCATCAGGACCTGTGGGAGGAGATAAGAAATTCACTGGTCAAGTTTATAACAAAGATAAATTTAAGGTCCAGTGTTTAGGATTTAGTGGCATCTAGTGGTGAGGTTGCAGATTGCAAAAAACTGAATACTCTGCCAAAAGAACTCCCTAAATCTTACACATTGATCCTTCAAATTGGTTTTTAAGTGGTTTAAAGGTTTACCTTTTCAGCAAATTCTGTCTCAGGTATGCAGACCGGCAGGATGAACCTGGTGAACTTGATGGGCTTGGTCAATTTGATGAGTGCGATGTCATTGTGGTGGGTGTCGGGTCTATATTTATTGTGAATAACGATAGTTTCCACGTAGTGGACAGCTTCATTACCGTCATTCACCAGTACGTCAAACTCACCTGAACACACAGAAATGATAAATATTTCAGCAGCGGAAAATCTGTAATAACTACTATGAAAAATAAAATGTACTGATGAGAATAAACTATTTTTGTTGCCTTTTCACACAAGTAATGCAGTTCAAAGTACTTTACAAAGCAAACAAAGGAAACAAGTGTTCCAAACAAATGTTGGGTACATTCCCAAAATCAGATGGTGACCACTGACACTGTACCACAAAATGAAATTATACTTAATTTATATTACATTATATAATTTCTAAGCTGCAATGAAGAAATAAAAATGTGCAAATACTTCTTTAAAGTACTGACCACTTAAAGTTTAAAAACAAAATTACATTCATTTTATACATATTACAGCGGCAATGAAATGCATTTTTCATTTCACAGTTTGAGCACATAAAGCATGTATTCTACAGAAGCAAACACTTTATGACATTAGTACAACCGTATTCTTTACCTACCGAGTTTAACATAGATGTAGCGTGATTGGTTTATGCAGTGGGCGGCGGTCAGGATGATGTATTCATTGAGGATGGTTCCTCCGCAGAATCCTTGGTGATCCTCGTTCAGGAGGAGAGCCTGCAAGGATGAAACAAGACCAGTGAATCTAACAAAGCAAATACACAAAATCTGCAGAACTGAAGGGTGTGAGGATGAAGCTCAAGAATGACGATGGAAAAATCCCTGTATAAATCATATACAGTAAGTGGACACTTTTAACATCTCTTTCTATTCCTTGGATCAGTGGTATATGAGACAGTAACGGACTCCCAGGTCTTCACATCTCATGCATTATTACAAAAAACACGTCCTGATCCAATAGGAAGATTTGTTCAAATGGAACAAAAATGCAGTTCTACCTGCCATGGACATTCTCCTGGTGGACAATCCTCTCCGCTAACAATGCGGGTTGCACCCAACGCAGGTGTGATGATATCAGTGCTATTATTGGTGATTCTCACAAAATCAACGTAATTCGGTAGGATCTCATCGCTGCTGCTGCTGTTCTCAGAAAGTGAGGACTCTGGGAGATAGACAATTCGAGGCGCAGGCCTCTGATTGGTGGCGTTAAAGTTGAAGTCCATGCCATCCGTGGGATCCGTGTGGTTCAACCCAGTAATGTTCCCCTCGGTGGTGATGGTGACGGTGGTGATATGCCGTTTATCCCTGAAAACAGTCCTGGTGCTTCCAGTAAAGATGGCGCCACATTTGTATTCCTCTGCAAGAGTTTGTGTGAAGTTCAGAGGTCAGAGTTTGTACACTAGAAATCTTAACTGAAAGAACCATCTTCACTGTTCATAGAGAAATGTGATTAGATTCTGATGTCATTCTCAGAGTCTGACCTGTGGTGTTTGAGAGAAAACTGTACGGATACAACATAGTGTTCAACCGCCTCCAAATAAAAGACCTTGTAAAATCTTTCTCACCTTTGGACTCACAGGACTTCTCATCTGATGCCAAATAATATCCATCAGCACAGGAGCACACCGCTCCTCTTCTTTCCACTTTGCAGAAGTGTTTGCAGCCGCCATTGAATTCCTCACAGAGTGAAGGAATAACTGCAAAGACATAGGAAACACAATCAAGACAAGGCAGGAGTGTTTCAAACAAAGAAATCATTTACTGTAGGTAATGATTGTGGTCATGGTTGATTGAAACAAATGATTGATGGGGGGCCACTGTTTGCTTCCTTTGTTGTTGACCCATCCATCCACCCTAACCTCCTCCCATGATGTGTTTCCCTGCAAGGACAGTCCCTTTTCTGGGGGCACCTGTAAGAGCTGTTCCAACCTTCACCTTTGGAAATAGGCTTTGGGTAATAACCAAAAAAATAAGATCATGGATACATGGATGAAACGAGTTTTCTTTGCAGGGTGGCTGTCTCACCCTAAAACCACTGCTCCTTCATGTTGACAGAAAGAGGACATGAAAGAGGTGGCTAAAGAATGACATATGGACTACCTTCCAACCCCAATTCGGATAAGTGGCTAGATGGACAAACATTGCTGTGTCAATTTAAGAATGTTAATAAGTGATGAGGACATGAAAGGTTTTGCTAAAGGGCACCAAGCTTCAACCCAACTGTCTGAAGTGAGTCTGGTTCCCTACCGATTTCACAGTGGAAGCCCTGGTAGCCGACCTGGCAGTAGCAGGTGTAGGTGCCGATCCCGTCTTTGCAAATTCCTCCATGAGCACATGGTGACGATATACATGCGTCACCATCTGCAAGACAAACAGAGCAAGTTCAGTCAGGGAAATGTTGATGAGATGTCAACTTTATTGTCACTCAGATTGTTCAGAAACTTCTTGTGGTGAAGGTTTTCACTAGTAGTTTTCAAGCATTTCAAAGATTAGTTTGTTGTTTGGCTACTTTTTAAAATGTTGCAGTGCCTGATATCATCTCCCATAATCCACATTTATTTCCTTGTTAAATTCACTTGTTAAATTTTAATTTAAGGAAACACCTTACCGATGTATTTGGCCCAGAATTCCTCCTGCAAAGAACATAAGCAGAGGATTAAAACAATATAAAACCTGAACAGTATGTCTTTGTGAAAGATATGGTACAAACTAAACCTTGAACTGAAGAAACTCAGAACTATTGTAATCATCTTTATCAATAGGATTCCCTTAGAGTTAGCTGTCTGGACAGTATTCTGGTTTCTCTTCTCTACACCTTCCAACATCTCAACAGTTATATTTTTCTCACTAACAAATCAGCAGCTGCCTTAAGCTAAGACACAATCTTTTCATGTGACTCGGGGTAAGACGGCTAACAGTGAGGGTTTCCAAAAGTCATCTGGGTGTTTCTTTAATACTTGTTGTGATGGATCTTGTTTAAGTTAACAGCAGTGTTTTGGTGTAAAGGTGCAGGAGGTGAATACAGTTCTCTCAGTGCTTTCAAAGATCTCCCGCGCCTCCTCCCAGTCGCAGATCTCCTCTACACACTCTCTCTCCATGTTGCCTTGTTTATGCTCCTCTAAAAAGCTGTTGGCTCGTCTCCGCCGGGTCAGAACCTGACTGGCCACCTCATCATCCAGGAAGACTGGTGAGAGAACAGAATAGTGATGTTCAACCGACATTTGCTTTCATTCAAATTTTCTAGAAACACCAGATCACTTTGTTTCAGAATGGGTTACTCCAGGGGATGAATTATATTATATGATAATTATTATAATTATATATATATTGTGTTTCTCTTTCTCACCCACACACACCCACATTGACGTCCAACTTTGCACATGTTGCATAATTGCTTTTGGGTGTCACTACGTTCCCTGTCTTCACTCCCAACAATTTTGTGATGGATTTTAGTGAACGTACCTTTAGCTGCAGCGGCCAGGTGGAGCAGCAGGAGGCTGAGGGACAGTCGGTGAAACCAAAACATGGCCCTGGATGGTGACCTTGACTGGAAAAACCGAAAAACCTGAATGCGTTATGTGGAAGAAATGGAGTCAAACTGTGGAGAGAGGGAGAGAGTAGGGGAGGTAGAGAGGGCAATAACCTGCATGAGAGAGGGAGGAGGAAGAGGTGCAAACTGCACTGATCAGAGGGGGCGAGGCTTCCTGTTGGAATATTTGAGATAAAAAGTCACAACTACAAGACTGTGTCCATAACAACTTTGGGACAGAATTAACGAGTCCCAGAGAGCATTGCTGTAAGAAACATCCAATCAGAGAGCTTCACACTCGGGCTGAAGTTAGAGGTTGGTCTTTGTTGAACTCCTTGAATAAATCCAAGAACGTAGGTGAACAGGTGATGTTCAACACTGTACCTGAACGTCTCCAGTGTAGGCACACAGACAGAGCAACCACTGCTGGTGCTGCTCACGCTATGCGTGTCTAGACATGGTGTCAAGGTGCATTCCTGTGCCCTGTAGACAGTATTGACCATGAATGACTAGACATGCTGGCCTTCAACTAGTTGGTTGACCCTTTGGCTGAGTGGTCTGGGATACCACTGTTTGAGACCCAGTGTGGAAGCCCTCTTTTGCTACATATCGTGTAAGCTTATATCCACACTAATACATTTCAATTTTAAAACAGACTAAAACCAAATCCCAGAATTTTCAAACTAAAACGGGGTAAGCAGTAAGTGGTGTGGCAGTGTCAGCAGTGTGGACGTTTGGCTTAAACGTAGCAAAAAATTATGCATTTTTAAAAAATGTATTACAGATTAAATTAATTTATTGTCTTTTATCTTGGGTTAATTTTTGGTGAATTCAGCAACTATAGTCCTGTGATTTGTTCCAAAATGCAATGACAAAGCATTTTGAATTCATTACCACTCTGACTCACTTCTCTTCTCCATGGCAACAGCAACTGAGGCTTACGAGTATTGTAGTGTTTGGAGGCATCCGCCAAACTACAATTCAAACTGGATTTTCCAAGTGTAACATCTGCTTCTTGCATTTTACATTAAATACATAATTTGAGCTTTAAATGGTCACTATGTCTCATAGCAAAATCTTGTAATAAAGAATATAATTTGTCAGCAATTGTACCTTTATTTAATAGTAGTAAGGTGTACCTATTTGTGTTTTTTTCATATTTTTATGCTGTTATCTTATATTTCATATGTAATACTAGGCTACACACTACCCAAGGCAATGATATAGCTATAAAGGTCATCAATGGCGGAACAAGTCAGACCAGGCTTGTATTCTCCAGATCCCAAAGTGCTTGTAAGCAATAGATATACATCACAAAATAGACATCAGAGCGTCTGTGTGTCTTCGTTGGAGTCAACTACTAACTGTCAGCCGTTAATCCATCACAACACAACACAGACACTGTAGGCTGTCATTATTATCAGCTATATAAACGAGACTGAACGAGACTGTGAGGTTAAAATAATCCACTGCTACACAAAGTTAAGGAATAATTTTCCTGCTCATCAAATATTACAGTTTAAACACACACATACAAAACATAATACGTCACTGTTGTTGTAGTTTTTCTTTATTTGCTTCACATTCAGCTCAAAAAGCTAATTTCTTCCAGCAAATGATAAAAAATACATGAAAACAGACATTGTTTTATTTACTCAAATTTAAAATGTGTTTGCATTGAAATGTTTCTAAGAATACTGAACAGAAAACTGTAAATCAAGCCACTTTAAATCACTAATGTCATTGTTTTTGTACACTTTGGCTTTACATTGCCGGTTAGCTTTAAGGATTTTGGAAGTGTCTTTAAACAAGTGAAACAGACTAAAAGTAAAATGTGTTAAAAGTCTCAAACATAAAATCAGTGATTACATGAGAGGCACAAAGTGTGGCTGGTCTCTGCTTTGTAGATAATGTTTGATTCAGCTCATTTCTTTCAACACTTCAGCAATGATTTTTGAATGAAAAGAAATTTGCTGATGGGCATCTTACAAATACAGCCTCTTGATGGGGCCATAGTGCCTCTTCACCCTGTTGGTACTCTTCTCTTTGGGCATCATTCTCGTTATGCCCACACGGATCCAGCGGACAAACTTGGACACCTGGGTGTAGACACCATATTTGCCTTTGCGTGCGCAGCCTTCACCCCAGCTCACAATGCCAGTGATGAAATACGTGCCGCCATATCGTGTTACATGCGGTCCTCCGCTGTCACCTTGGCAGGCATCTTTTGCTTCTGTATCATAGCCGGCGCAGAACATGTGTTGAGAGATACGTAAATTAGTGGAATCCATGCAGGTGGCCCGATCTACATAAGGCATGGTGAGGCGCTGCAAGGTGGTGGACGGTTGCCGACCCTCGCCAAGACGTCCAAACCCGCTGACCATGCCATCCGGCTGCTTCATCAGGACCTGTGGGAGGAGATAAGAAATTCACTGGTCAAGTTTATAACAAAGATAAATTTAAGGTCCAGTGTTTAGGATTTAGTGGCATCTAGTGGTGAGGTTGCAGATTGCAAAAAAATGAATACCCCCACCCCCAAGTGTATAGGAAAACCTACAGTGGCCACAAAACCCACAATAAAAAAGTGAAAGGCCCTCTTTAGAGCCAGTGTTTGGTTTGTCCATTCTAGGCTACTGTAGAAACATGGTGGGCTCCATGGAAGAGGACCCACTCTCTATGTAGATATAAAGGGCTTATAATCAACACCCAACAATTATTATTTTCAGATGATTATAGACTAATTAAAATATACTTATGAATATTATATTCCATTTCTGCCAATAGAGCCCCCTAAATCTTACACACTGGTCTTTTAAGTTGGTTTTTAAGTGGTTTAAAGGTTTACCTTTTCAGCAAATTCTGACTCAGGTATGCAGGCCGGCAGGATGAACCTGGTGAACTTGATGGGCTCAGTCAATTTGATGAGTGCGATGTCATTGTGGAAGGTGTCGGGTCTATATTTATTGTGAGTCACAATAGTTTCCACGTAGTGGACAGCTTCATTACCGTCATTCACCAGTATGTCAAACTCACCTGAACACACAGAAATGATAAATATTTCAGCAGCGGAAAATCTGTAATAACTACTATGAAAAATAAAATGTACTGATGAGAATAAACTATTTTTGGTGCCTTTTCACACAAGTAATGCAGTTCAAAGTACTTTACAAAGCAAACAAAGGAAACAAGTGTTCCAAACAAATGTTGGGTACATTCCCAAAATCAGATGGTGTACTGACCACTTAAAGTTTAAAAACAAAATAACATTCATTTTTTACATATTACAGCGGCAATGAAATGCATTTTTCATTTCACAGTTTGAGCACATAAAACATGTTTTCTACAGAAGCAAACACTTTATGACATTAGTACAACCGTATTCTTTACCTACCGAGTTTAACATAGATGTAGCGTGACTGGTTCATGCAGTGGGCGGCGGTCAGGATGAAGTATTCATTGAGGATGGTTCCTCCGCAGAATCCTTGGTCATCCTCATTCAGGAGGAGAGCCTGCAAGGATGAAACAAGACCAGTGAATCTAACAAAGCAAATACACAAAATCTGCAGAACTGAAGGGTGTGAGGATGAAACTCAAGAATGACGATGGAAAAATCCCTGTATAAATCATATACAGTAAGTGGACACTTTTAACATAGTTTTGTCTTTCTATTCCTTGGATCAGTGGTATATGAGACGGTAATGGACTCCCAGGTTGTTATGTAGAGAAAATAATGGACAATTATGGATTCCCAGGTGTTCACATCTCATGCATTATTGCAAAAAAGGTCCTGATCCAATAGGAAGATTTTCAGGTTTAGGTTTGTTCAAATGTGACAAAAATGCAGTTCTACCTGCCATGGACATTCTCCTGGTGGGCAATCCTCTCCGTTAACAATGCGGGTCATACTTGACATAACTGCGGTGTGCGCTCGCTCATGAACAATGGGAACATGGTCGCTGCTATTGTTGTTGTCATCAGTGCCTGGCACATCCTCCTGATCCGTTGCGTTGTTGGGATCCATGTGGTTCAACCCAGTAATGTTCACCTCTGTCGCGTTTGGCCGTTCGTACCTGAAAACAGTCCTGGTGCTTCCAGTAAAGATGGCGCCACATTTGTATTCCTCTGCAAGAGTTTGTGTGAAGTTCAGAGGTCAGAGTTTGTACACTAGAAATCTTAATAACTGAAAGAACCATATTCACTGTTCATAGAGAAATGTGATTAGATTCTGATGTCATTCTCAGAGTCTGACCTGTGGTGTTTGAGAGGAAACTGTACGGATACAACATAGTGTTCAACCGCCTCCAAATAAAAGACCTTGTAAATTCTTTCTCACCTTTGGACTCGCAGGACTTGTCATCTGATGCCAAATAATATCCATCAGCACAGGAGCACACCGCTCTTCCGTATTCCACTCTGCAGAAGTGTTTGCAGCCACCATTTGAGTTCTCACAGAGTAAAGGAATAACTGCAAAGACATAGGAAACACAATCAAGACAAGGCAGGAGTGTTTCAAACAAAGAAATAATTTACTGTAAGTAATGATTGTGGTCATGGTTGATTGAAACAAATGATTGATGGGGGGCCACTGTTCACTTCCTTTGTTGTTGACCCATCCACCCACCCTAACCTCCTCCCATGATGTGTTTCCCTGCAAGGACAGTCCCTTTTCTGGGGGCACCTGTAAGCTGTTCCAACCTTCACCTTTGGAAATAGGCTTTGGGTAATAACCAAAAAAATAAGATCATGGATACATGGATGAAACGAGTTTTCTTTGCAGGGTGGCTGTCTCACCCTAAAACCACTGCTCCTTCATGTTGACAGAAAGAGGACATGAAAGAGGTGGCTAAAGAATGACATATGGACTACCTTCCAACCCCAATTCGGATAAGTGGCTAGATGGACAAACATTGCTGTGTCAATTTAAGAATGTTAATAAGTGATGAGGACATTAAAGATTTTGCTAAATGGCACCAAGCTTGAACCCAACTGTCTGAAGTGAGTCTGGTTCCCTACCGATTTCACAGTTGAAGCCCTGGTAGCCGGCCTGACAGTAGCAGGTGTAGGTGCCGATCCCGTCTTTGCATTTTCCACCATGAGCACATGGTGTCGAATCACATGCGTCGCCATCTGCAAGACAAACAGAGCAAGTTCAGCTTTTCAAAGATCAGTTTGGGGTTTGGCTACTTTTTAAAATGTTGCAGTGCCTGATATCATCTCCCACAATCCACATTTATTTCCTTGTTAAATTTAAGGAAACACCTTACCGACGTGTATGGCCCAGAATTCATTCTGCAAAGAACATAAGCAGAGGATTAAAACAATATAAAACCTGAACAGTATGTCTTTGTGAAAGATATGGTACAAACTAAAACTTGAACCTGAAGAAGCAAACTCAAAACTATTGTAATCATCTTTATCAATAAGATTCCCTTAGAGTTAGCTGTCCAGACAATATTCTGATTTCACGACACCTTCCAACGACTTAACAGTTGTCTTTTTATCATTAACAAATGAGACATTAATCAGCAGCTAGCTTAAGCTAAGACACAATCTTTTCATGTGACTCTGGGTAAGACAGCTAACAATGAGGGTTTCCAAAAGTCATCTGGGTGTTTCTTTAATACTTGCTGTGATGGATTTTGTTTGAGTTAACAGCAGTGTTTTGGAAAAAGATGCAGGAGGTGAATACAGTTTTCTCAGCGTTTTCGAAGATCTCTCGTGCTTCCTCCCAGACGCAGCGCTCCTCTATACACTCCCTCTCCATGTTGCCTTGTTTAAGCTCCTCTAAAAAGCTGTTGGCTCGTCTCCGCCGGGTCAGCACCTGACGGGCCGCCTCATCATCCAGGAAGACTGGTGAGAGAACAGAAAATGCTTCAGAATGGGTTTTTACTGACTCATTATGTTTCTGCAGTGCAGCTAAACAAAATCAACCTTCACCTCATGAGGCAAGTTTTTGTAATTTTTAGCCACGCTAGCTTCATGATGACTGGTTGTTCAGTCCAGACTGAAGTATATCAATAACTATGAATGGATTTCCATGAATTATAATTTTTTATGTTCACAAGAGGATGAATTATAATAGCTTTGAGTCTCTGACTTTTCATCTAGCGCCAACGTCTTTTTAGTGCTACAACTTTTTTAGTACTAATTGGCAAAGATTAGCATGCTAACACTCTTATTTAAGATGGTGAACATGGTAAACATTATACCTGCTAAACATCAGCATGGTAGCATTTAGCCCAGGTACAGCCTCACAGAGCTGATAGCATGGCTGAAGAAAAGTCATTCCACAAAATGATTTGAACTTTGACATTTTTAGATTTTTTTTTTTACCAAAATGTATCACTCATTAAATTCCCCATAACATTAAGGACATATTTAACTTCCAGAAAAACATATTTTACCACCTCAGACATCAAATACTGATTATTATTGGTCATTATTTTATGTTATGGGCGCTATTATTCTTCAACCCAGTTATAGACACCATGCAAGCTGTTTGAATATGAGCATAAAATGTAAAACATTTTCATATTAATCAGATGTCCCTTACACTAACTCAATAATAATAATAATAAAAATTACATAAAATCTCATACTTTTGCTATACCAAAGCCTGAAATGGACACTTTTGAAGAGACAGTTAGAGCTTAACATATAAATAGTTGTTTTTCACTCTAATACTCACTGTAGGATTTTCTATAAACATTGTAAGATGACACAGTTCAATTTCTGAGATCACATTTCAGCAGCCAGTCTTTATGTGGAGTTCCTCATATGATATCTTAGTGGGTTAAAATTTATGGCAGATCTTTGCTCATGTCGTTTGTGGTTATTTGCCAGCGGATCTTGGTTTTTGAGGCTGTAAGTGTTGGACTTACAGATGTTATAAAGTCCTGTGTAGGTGCTGCAAGCTTTCCCAGGTCTGCACTGGATATCTTTTTGGTTGCCATTGTCCTGACTAATCAGACTTCTCAGGTTACTCAAAGTTGTCAACGACTTCAAGTGGATCATTGTTTATAGTAATGTGTGCATATGTGTTGGTCTTGATGGACACCACCTGGACTTTAATGATGATGATGAGGCCTGATCGTTGAGCATAACTGGTGAGTCAATTATTTTTTTCTTGTAAATGTTTTACATTTGTAGAAAGGACAGCAAGATCATCAGCAAAGTCAAGGAGATCTTGAAGCTGACTATAGAGGGTCCATTGGATGCTTCGATGTTTATCAGCAATTGGTTCATATAATCCAATCGCTAACAGTCAGGAGGAAAGTTGAGGAGAGGATGTAGCGTACTAGAGATTGTACAGGGAACCACTTGGAGATGGTATTGCTGAGTGTGCTGCATTTAAAGTGGTCATAAAAATTCCCCATTAGTGAGATCTTATGAGGGATTCCATAAGACTGCAGAATCTTCCACAGGGTTTCACAGTGAATGCTGTCAAATGTCTTTCTGAAGTTGATGAAATCGACAAACAAGGGAACATTCAGCTTTCTCTATGATGTTTCAATGAGCAAATATTTGATCCATGCAACCTTTGCCCTCCGGAATCCAGCCTGTTCTTCACTTGTTGTCAATGTTAATTCTATACAGAATAGCTCTAATGGTAAATGGCAAATGGACTACATTCACATAGTCCCTTATAAGTCTTCCAACCACTCAAATTGCTTTACACTACATGCCACATTCACCCATTCACACACATTCATACACTGATGGCAGAGACTTCCATGCAAGGTGCCAGCCTGCCCATGCACACTGGGGGACTGCAGGAGCAGGGGATCAAACCACCGGTCTTCCTCTCAGTGGATGACCCGCTCTACCTCCTGAGCCACAGCTGCTCATCACCTCGACAGAAGACTTTGCTGAGGATGAAAAGAAGCATGATACCATGCCAGGTGTAGGTTTCTCTTCTTGGGGGATCTTGACAATTACGCCCTTAGTCCGATCAGTGGGATTCGTGGGAATATTTTCTCTGTTCAGATGTTGCTGAATAGGATATTCAGGGCTGGTTCGTCAGGCTCTCACCATTTAAGCACAACTTGGAAACGCTCAACCCGACGTGCTGCTTCCTGATGTTCTGTTGTTATTTTCCGGCCAGATTTATCCAGTACTGGAGCTGAGGGCTTGGTTTTGTTTCCACTCAGGAGCTTGGTGATCTTGTAAAAGGTACTTAGATTTCTCCTTGTTGAGGCAGTCTTTTCCTCTTTCACTCGTCCATCCACGAGAGCTTGTTTGTCCCTTTTTGGATTTGGTTATGGAGTCTTGGTGATTTTGTTTGTCTTGGTTTCTAGGTGTTTCCATTCAAAGATCTTTTACCATGTCTCAGGTGTTATCCAATCTATCTGGTTCCTCTGCTTAAAGCCTTTTGTAGAAGACTTTGGTTGCTGACTCAACAAAGGTTATTTTAAATCCCACTGGGTGCTGATAATTTAAATGAAAATATAATAATTCATTTAAATAACTGGATAAAAGAAGTGTAGTAATCTGCCTGATTGTGCAGTATGTTGAAGACTTCTATGATGTAACTTCCTGTTGGGGAGGATCAGTTCATTATTTTTATAGGGGGAGAATGATTTGTGTAATGTTGTTGATGGTTGCTGAAGTACAGAACCAAATAATCTGATTTAAATGAATAATCTTGACGTAAAAACAAAAACATTACCAGCAAAAAAGCACAGATAGATGTTTATGTGAATGGAAAAGGTATGGACGTATCCACTTTAATCAAAGGCCGTGAGGGACGTGACGAGATAGGTTGTGTCAACTGAAAAAACAAGATAATTTTTGATATAAAGATGTACGTAATGTTTTTTACACTTTAAACACATTCAAACTGACATAAAAAGCTTTTAAAATAAATTTTGGTGAGCTAATGGATAAATACACTTAAAAAGGGTCAGAGGGACTCAAATTGTTCCGGTTTCAAGTGTGTCCCAAATGCTGACAACATACTAAGAGGATTTTTAGTGTGCAGTGTGTTCCCTCTGGCAAAAGGACAAAATAAAGTTTGTTCAAAACACTTTATGCGTAACAAACATGGCTGATGTTTCAGTGTGCTGTTATTGGACACTACAGTCACAAGAGGAGCCGCTCACAACTGGGCAAAATTAAACCATTTGGTGGTGAGACAAAACCAAAAAAAACAGACATTTCTCCTTGTCTATTTAAAATTTTATCGCTATTCTGATCGACAAAGTTGGACACTAACATTTCCTGTTAGTAAAACATGGTGCGGTACAGTACGTTGATTTTTTTGTATTCTGTGATCTTATGTTGGGACACAGCTTTAGTCTTGTTAAAATTCAGATGATAGTTAATGGAAGTGGGCGACATGTTGATTAGCGCTTTCTGGCGTCGAGAGAAATAGGCGATTGAAGAACTCAGAAGTATAGAAAGGAAACCAGCAGCTCACAACTCTTCTCACTTAATCTGAGGCGACATATAAAATCACAACCCGGAAAATGGTTTGTTTGTTTGTCCAATCAGGTGTAAGAGCTGTCAATCATCAAAAACCTGTCAGTGATGTCATCAGGTCAAGTGTCTCCATTAGCAGCGCTGTTGGCGTTTTGACATCACACACAACATACTAAACACACAAAACAGGACGAGGTCAAGCGTCACCACCCTTCCACTCTGCTTTAACTCCGTATTCCTTCCTCACTACCTTCCTCGTCTTCACTCCCGACAGCTTTGCGATGGATTTTAGTGAACGTACCGTGATCGGCGGCGGCCAAATGGAGCAGCAGGAGGCCGAGGGACAGTCGGTGAAACCAAAACATGGCCCCGGATGGCGAGCTTGACTGGAAAAAGTCAGAGTGTGTTGTGTGGAAGAAATGGAGTCTGACTGTGGAGAGAGGGAGAGAGGAGGTAGAGAGGGCAATGACCTGTACGAGAGAGAGAGAGAGGAGGAGGAAGAGGAGGAGGACGAGGTGTAAACTGCACTGATCAGAGGAGGCGGGGCTTCCTGCTGGAATATTTGAGATAAAAAATCACAACTACAACACTGTGTCCAGGACAGAACTAACTACGAGTCCCAGAAGGCATTGCTGTAAGAAACATCCAATCAGAGAGCCTCACACTCTGCTGCTGCTGAAGTTAGAGGTCGATCTTTGTTGAACTCCTCGAATAAATCCAGAAATTTTAAATGTTGCAGAACGATTACGCTGTTTGAATCTGCAGATTGAATTAATTTATTGTCAGATTTTTGTTTATTTTTGAATGAATTCCCCAACTGCGGCATTGCGATTTGTTCCCAAAGCGTTTTTGAATTCATGACCGCTCTGATTCTCATGGCAACAGCAGCTGAGGCTCATGGGTAGAGAGTCATCCACTAAACAGAAACAAAGTGCAAATGATTAAAACTGGTGTCCATAACATGAACTCATAGGATTATTATATTATCGGCCTGATGTAAACAGAGAAATACCGACGGAGGGAGGATCCCTCGTACTTGTTGGTACGAGCAGGAGAGGCAGTTTATCTCCTTACATGCTTCCAGATGGTTTCAGTGTTTACCGTTCGGAGGGGGACGGGGTAGGGAGGATGGGGTCGGGGGGGGGGGGGGGTGATTTACAGTAAACAGGGGTTTTCAAACACTGACTCAACCTTCAGTCAGTGTCGACGGGGTCAGTCAGCTGCTGTTTCAACTGTTTTTCACCACTTCCTGCCCTGCAGCCAATCAGCTCTGTCCTCCCAGGGGGGCCGAGCAGCAGATGTCCACAGTCCAACCTGAAGTACTGATCAATATTTACTCTGCAGAGTTAAACGCCGCTACACAACACTGATTTTACCACTTTATATCGATACATGTCCCCGTCTTACAAACCTCTTTACTCCGTCTCCATATCGCCAATTTACCAACATTTTATGTTGTTCTACTTTGTTTTAATCCTTTCTTTAATTAACTGATGTCTCAGCCCTCATCTTAATATTTTCACGTTTCTTTCACAAGTTTTCACATGGTCAATTTTTCAACTTTTACAGAACATTTCATGGTATTATACATTGTTTAAGAAACTCAGATAGAGAAAAGTATTGCAGGATAAAGTAGCCGTGTTGAATAAACAGCTGATGTCGCAGTGATTCTGACACGAATTATGGATCTAATTATTAGCAGAGTTTGGTAATAAAAACTCTTTTAAATATATATGTTATACTTTTTAATATAAATATAGAATTTTTGTTTCATTTCTGTACAAAAACAAAAGAATAAACGTCAAAGTACTGTGTGAGTCTGCAGGCAGCTGCTGTAACTATACTGATTACATTTAAATCTGTATTAAATATGAACGTATTGGTCAAATAAAAGCCACCAGAGGCAGCACTGAGCACACACAGGAGGTGAAGAAGAAGTGCTGGTTTGTATCGATCCTTCCTGTTTGACCTTTCTATCACTTCACACCTGCAGTCTGGCTGAAATTATCCTCCAGCCGGTGGCGAGTTTGTATTTTTAACATCCTGTCTGTTTATTTTATGAGACTGAAATCACTGGTCAGACGAAGCCGAGCGTTAACACCTCGTCATCTTCAGCTCAGGTGAAAACACGCAGGTAAGAGTTTGATCCTTTGTTGGTTCCACCTGCTTCACTCCATGCTGCGTTCAATGACACATGGGTGAAACCGTAAATACCAGCTCCAGACTGAGAGAAATGTTTCACATGCGCAAATTTTATTTATTAAAACAGTAAAATCTGGATCAGCTGTTAGAAACTTTACAGATTTGATGTTGCAACTATTCAGATTCTTTTTGGCAACAATCTTTACATCTATGTCTAATTCAAAAATGAGAAATAGCATGTGAAGTTAGCCGTTATTTTTCACAATAAATGGGTATCATATGTGAAAATGTGCCTCTCTGATCACAAAGAACAACCTGCTTCTCAGTCAGTAACATTTTTTTTATTTTTCATATTTAGACAGAAAACATTTGAGCCGAGAGAACAAACGAGACAGAAATATAAAGTCAAACTCATTTAATATGTTTCAGGAAAAAATAACAAATCAAAATAAATCTCTGCGTTAATTACAGATGAAGTTGGTTCCTAAAACGAATCTTTTATCAAACTAGTTTCTGCTGCAGCATGTCAGAAGCCGACGGCGCCGTTAGCTTCTCATTGGCCGTCGTCATGGCAGCGGGGTCTTTCATAGTGGCCTCCACCCAGTCCACAAAGCTGGCCATGTTGGCGTACACCCCATAATACCCAGGGTGTGAACAGCCCCGCCCCCAGCCGACCACTCCCGTCAGGAAGTGGGTGGAGCCGTAGACCGTGACCAGCGGGCTGCCGTCGTCTCCGCGGCAACTCTCCTGCCGGCCCTCCAGGTAACCGACGCACAGCATGTTGGCGGTGAAGTTGAACTCGGCTACTTGGGAGCACCTGGAGTTCTGGATGATGGGGACAGACATCCTGCGGAGGAAGGGGGAGGTGGGGGCGGCGGGCGAAGCGCCGGGCGCCTCCGCGTTGCCCCCGCTGGTCCTCCTGCCCCAGCCGGACACGGCGTGGATGCGGACGTGCAGCAGCTCCCGCTCCATGAAGTCTTTAGTGGGCAGGCAGACGGGGAGGGCGTGGCGGTTCAAAGCGACGGGGCGGCTCAGCTTCAGCAGGGCGACGTCGCTGTCGCCTGTGGACGGGACGTAACCCTCGTGGGCGATCGCCATAGAAACGGGGATCCTCTGCTCGGTGCCGTCGTCGACATCCAGGTTGGTTTCCCCTGGAAACAGAAAACATTCAGACAGAAGCTCAAACAGAAAAGACATTTGTATGTTTTCATCCGGATCAAACTGAGCCATGGAAACAGTTTGGGATGGTTCAGACTTCAGAACCAGAAGACGACTTCAGAAGAGACGAGACGGCTTCACAATGACATCAAAGTCAAAGTTAATCACTTTACAAAATCTCTACAATCTAAAAAGAATCTTCACTGTTTGAAGAGCAGATTTATTATTATTATTATATTTTATTAAGCTGAGCGTTTACCTGCCACCACTGTGAGATTTTGGGGGTCGTTGCCATGGATACAGTGTGCAGCAGTGATGACCCAGTCTGGACGGATCAGGGCGCCTCCACAGTGACTCTGCCCATCTAACTGAACCAGAACCTGATCAACACGAAGATGTTTTCAGTCATATGGCAGTTTAAATATCAGAGATTATAAACTGGACACATTTTCATTAAACCTGCAGTAAAGGATCAACCATGGACTGTAAAAAAAGTATGATCGTAGTTGCCGTGACAACACCCAGTAGATGTATCTATTTCTACCCAGCAATTAAATTAAAAGTTTCCCCTTCCAGCAACAGTCTCGTCCTTGACTATGAGACGCCTCTGCTTCTTTTTCAAAAGTAATTTCAGGAGAAAGATGTCGTCTTATATTTGGGTGAATGTCCGTGTTTACCTGCCAGGGACACTCTCCTCGGGGACAGTGATTGGCTCCCATCAGCCTGGTTTGACCCACGACGCTCTGGTTCATGCTCGCCTCCTGTGGAGCCAGCTGACCGCACGGAAACTCCACTGTAGCACAAAAACACACACATGAGGAAGTCCCTCTAACATTTTAAAGCCAACGTGTACGCAGGAAGGTAGTTTTCACACCCTGAGCGATGCACTCTCGCCCGTTGTCGCCCAGCATGTATCCGTCAGCGCAGGAACATTTACGTCTTTCTCCCGAGCCATCACAGAAATGTTCACACCGTCCGTTCAGGTAAAGGCATCCTAAAGAGTCTTCAAACACTGAGGAAATAAAGATAGAAAACAATATATCAACATCACTGTAGATTTGACATCACAGTTTCTTCATCGTTTGAATGAATCTAATTTTAAATATTTATTTGTTGTTCTTTTTTTTTACCTGTCTGACAGTATCGTCCTTCGAATCCTTCAGGACACTGGCAGTCATAGCTGTTCCCAACATAGATACACGTCCCGTTGTTTTGACAGGGGTTGACCAGGCAGGGGTCACGACCTGATCAAAAAATTATACTTACAATCAGAGGTGGAAGAAGTACTCAAAGTAGACAGAAGAATGAGGATCAATACAGCAGAATCACAGGGTCTCAGAAGCAGAGATACTGATAGATCAATATCTGAATTATCAGAACAAATCAATATACCAATCACAGGTAGAATGTGAAAAAGATAAATGAATAAAACACAAAAGGTGCTCGTTGCAGCGGCTTCTGCTTTTTGTGTCAACTGCATTTTTATATTTTAAATAACAAAGTGAATTTTTTTCATTTTCTGAGATTTGACTTGATTCTCAGACTGAAAAATGGGCGACATCGTTTCTGCTTTAAACTGTAGATTTACTTTGATGTAATTTTGAAATATACATGTGTGATTTACAGTTCAGATTTTTACAATTAACAATATTTCCAAAGTAGCATTTTACTTTACTAATATTACTCAAAAATAATAAAAAATGCCCAAAATGTAGATTTTTACTCACTTTTATACGTCAGCCAGAACTGCCTCTGAAGACACAAACAAAAATAAGTAATTATCTTTATCATTAACACCTTTAAATGTAAATGTATTACTAAATAACTCGGAACTTTAAAGAAACAATTTTTAGGACTTTGTCTTGTTTTTCATCATAAACTAAATGTGACGAAAAGATCTAAAAGATCCAACTGATAAAAAACTGTAAATTTTATGTAATAATGATGCTAATATGCTAAGTTTGAGATCATCTTCTCTAACCCCTAAACCTTCAGTTAAGGTAGAAAAAGTTATCACAGTATTTATATTCACATTTAAGAAATATAAATATAAAACTTTAACTGCAGCAAAACAACTGTAATAACTTCTCAAAATACTTATGCTATCTACCTGCTAAATGCTAAACTCGTCAATTAGTGTCATTCAATACTGTTGTGATTTTAAGTAATTGTAAGTTGTAATAAAAGAAGTCACTTTGAACAACAGAAGATCTAATTTCCTTATTTGTTTACGCTAAAGCTAAAGCTAACGTTTTTACAGTAGAGTTGTTATTTTCATAACCGTTACCTCCGCTTTGTACAAATATGGATTCTGTAAGAATTACTGCACTATATTCAAGAATGAATGACATTCCTACTGTAAAATACGTTTTTACTCAGATTTTCAAGTTTATACAGACTTTGTCTTTTAAAAAGAAAAAAAATTGTCGATGCCTAAAAAATTTGTTTTTAATTTCCTACAATTTCCCTACAAAGTCTCCAAACATCGGCCTCTTCTCATAACTGCTATTTAAAACTCAGACGGGGGAATAACCGACCGTCCTCTCGTCGTTTTCGAAGACCTCTCGAGCCTCCTCGTAGTTGCAGATCTCCTCGATGCATTCCCTCTCCAGGTTTCCTTGTTTCAGCTCCTCTAGGAAGCCGCTGTTCGCTCGCCGCCATCTCCGCAGCACAGCGCTAGCCTCTCGCTTCTCTACGACCACTGAAAACAACCACAGAATACAATCATGTGTTCAGAGACTCCATTTCCTCCAAATTAGAGATTCTGGATATAGATTTAGGTAAAAACACACAATTTCTAATGAACTGCACTTTGGTTTAATTAACTGATCTGTGAGTTAAAACTGAAGCGCTGAAAGGGTTTGAAGTGTCTCCTGATGCATTGAATCAGTTATGAAGTCTTCAATGAAAGCAGTCGAACTGTCAGTTCAAATGTAATACATGAAATCAGTGAGAGCTGAAAGTCTGTAAGTAAAAAATGTATTCAGATTTCCAGATTTATTTATGGAGGACATAGAACATTGATACACAGAAAACTGAATAAATAAAAAGTTCAGATGAATCTTAAATGAATAAAAACAAAAAAATACATATGAAACAAAACTTAAACAGTTAATAACAAACTCTATTCTTTATTCTTTATTGTGTGTTTTTTATTGTATCATCAGGAACGTTCAGTTTAAATGGAAGTGTCTCATTAACAGGATGTGTTTGTCCTCACTAGAACAAATGAGGCGACAATGAAGCCTGAAAAGAATGAGGAAACAAACTTTAACTGATTTACAGTCATTCAGAAAACATGTCAGTGAGGCTGCACAAAGAAACTTAAAATGGTTTTGCATCTTAAAATGTCCTGGAAGAGGCTGAGTTGCACACATTTAGATGCTCTCTTTAAGATATGTCTGTAAAAATGGTTATTTCTTTATTGTCTATAACTCACTTACATGCTAACTTATTGTTTTAGGAATATATTTAAAATTGAATTATAAACAGACCTGCAGCAGCAGTGATGCCAAACAGCAGAATCCAGGCGGTGCAGCAGCTCCTCAGCAGCATGTCAACCAGTGTTCAGAGTCCCAAACCAAAAAAAACAAGGTCCCAGAGTGATTTAGGAGAGGTAAGGCCTATCGGAGGCCACACCCACTGATACTCTGACCCTCAGGGGTCAAAAAAACACTTATTTTAATCAAGTCAGTAAACAAATGTGAAGAGGTCAATCATTCCAGTTTACTCTGTGATTTTCTTTACATCTTCACTCCATCGTGTTTCTTTAGTTTCTGTTGAGTAATATGAAAAAACCCTGCAGTTAAAGGAGATTGTTGAGTAGATTAGACAGCCGCCCAACCCTGAACTGTATGAACATACTGTGTACATGACTGTTGAAATCATACAACACACACACACACACACACACACACACACACACAGGAATTTACACAGTTGCAAAATTAGCACACAGATTTAACCCAAACATTCAGCGCATAGAAACTGTATGTAAATCTGATCTGATCTTCAGTTAGATATAAATATTATATATCATTTTTATTACCATTTAATCTGCTGAATACTTTATCTGTTTATCATTTGGTTCAATAAAATGTCTAAATATTTAAAGACAAAGCAGGATGTTTGTTACATCTGAGAGACTGGAAACTGCAAATGTTTCACATTTTCCTCATAAAATTCCTTAAATGATTTGTCGATTATCAATAAATCAATTAACTGATTCATCATTTTTGCTCTCAAAGTGACAGAAATGTGTTAAAGCTTCAAATTCAGAAGCCAAACACAATCATAAATGTCTTTTAGATGTATGAAGACGTCTGTTTTATTTACAAATTTAGAAAAAATCATATTAGTTATTAATATAAAATGTAAATAATAGTTTTACTAAGTTAATTAAGTTATATTTTTAGATATTATTTTAACCTTTGAAGACATCTTAATATGTTTCAAATCTTCAAGATGTTGTTCCGGTACAACTGGGAAACAAACTGATATATGTATGCTAATTAATACTAAAAGTGCTTGAAAAAGTCTCAGCATTAGCCATGTAGCTAAGACTATCGCTAGCTAACGCTACCAGCCATAAAATGAACCAGGAGCTACATGGAAGCCTGAAACAAACCTCTAAGAAGCTAGTGTTAGCAAGCATTAGGTAGCATTAACCATATTGTTAACGCGAGCTAACACCAACACTAGCGGTTTCACTGCTATGCTGATGACACCCAGCTGTATTTATCTGATGTCGGTCTGCTGAAGGTGCCACTGACGAACAGCGAGAGGTACGGCAACGCCACGTTTAGCTCAAAACCTACTTTGCCTTTAATTGATTTTGTTTTATTGATTTTATCCATTCTCCAGAATTTTGTCTTTTAGTCTTAACTGATGTTTACCTCATTTAATATGTAAATGTAAAGTTATTGTCAATGTACAGTATCTTAACTGGAGTTAGATAACCACCTTCCTGCTAATTAAGCAGTTGTTGTTTCAAAGTTTTCTGCCATTTTGATGAATTCTCAGTCAGAAATCTTCACTGATGTGTTTTGGAGAAGTATTTTCTCAGGATTTGATGGTTTAATCATCAAAAGTAAAGACAGGGACAAAAATCTGCACATCAAGAAGACTTAAATGTCAAAAAGAGAGATTCAAAATGTCCATTTGTTCATAAAACTGCAACATGTTTATAGATTTACATATAAATTATTATCCATAAAGCAAAGCTAGTTTAATACATTTGACAATCTTCAATGTCCGCTGTGTGAATACAGTAAATTATGACAGAAGAACTTGAGGATCTGCCGGCGTTTATTGAGACAGCGCCACTCTCAGGTGGTCAGGTTGTGCAGTAAAGCCTCGGTGTTGTTTGTTGGCTGTTCTGGCGTCGCTGTTCGGTCATGGATCCACTCCAGGTAGTTGGACACCCGGGTGTAGATGCCGTAGTTGCCCGGTCGGGCACAGCCCTTCCCCCAGCTGACGATCCCCAGCAGGAACGTCGTATCCTTGTACAGCGTCACCAGCGGCCCGCCACTGTCGCCTTTACATGAGTCCTGGTGCCCCTCGATGTACCCGGCGCAGAACATGTTCTTGGTGAGCTCCACACCGCTATCCTCTTTGCACTGCTGCGTCCGGATCCGAGGTACTTTGAGCCGTCGTAGCAAATGCGAGGTGGGTCCGTTCTCCCCCCGCCTTCCCCAGCCACTCACTGTGTGCATGGTGATGAGCCAGAGGTCGAGCTCTGCCAGCTGTTTGGTCGGCAAGCAGGCCGGGACGGCGTATGGCGTGTAGGTGATAGGCGACGCCAGGCGCAGGAGGGCGATGTCGTTGTCAGCGGTGGCCTTCACGTAGTGCTCGTGCATGATGATGTCGACGACCTGGATGTACTGCTCCGTGCCTTCCTCCACCTCTGTGTCGTGTTCGCCTGACAGACAAAAAGCAGGGTAAATAGAGAGAAAGGGTTTCCCTCCAAATCAAATGTACGCTAGCTGCTACAGCTAACGCACAGTGTGTTTAGACACTATTACATATTTAACACAGAAGAAATTGACCCTCGGCAAAAATTAGAGTTTATTTTGAGGAGCGGTTTTAATTCATTTCCCCATCGAATATTAAGAATTAATAATCAATATTCATTAGCTTGGGAGCTAACAACCATTAGCTAAAATGGCAGTAACGTAACAACACTGCCAATTTTGTGTTGTCATCAATAGTTGAGTCTACAGTGATTAGTAAATTTAACACTAGTCACATATAGGCACATATAGTCCATTGGGTGGCAAAATGTGAAACTGTGAAGTAATCTGTTTATTCTCTATACTCTCTCTTCTCTATCTGACTCAGAAGTTGATGTTCATGTTTCTGCCTTGGTTTGATTTTGATTGGACGGATTCGTACCTGCGACCACTTTTAGAAACTGAGTGTCGGAGTCGTCCACGCAGTGAGACGCTGTGAGGATCCATGTGGGTTTATAAATCACACCTCCACAAAAACCTTTGTCCTTGTACTTCAGCAAAACCTGGAAGAAACAGGCGGTAACATTCTTATCAGAAAGATGTCGTTCATTAGAAAACTTCATTTTATCTTTGGCAACTTCGGGATTTTCCAGCAGAATCTGGTTTCAGAGGGTAGAGTCCAGTTTTCTTTCTATTTTTTGGACTCCCCTCTCTGATACAGTATGTCCTCTGTGCTGTCAGTCAATAATGAATCAGAGGCTCTACAGTAAACAGGTGAACTCTCCCTTTAACTTTACCTGCCAGGGGCATTCACCTTTGGGACACACTGTTCCACCGACTATTCGCGCTCGAGGGTTGAGCTGCTTGGCTTTATTTTCTCCCTGCAGGACGGGGACCATGCCGCACGCTATCGGCTCTGAAACCACAGGAAAACAAAATCTTTAACATTAATCTAATCAAACTGCAGAATGTTGAGTTTTCTGACGTCTTTATTGTCCACAGATGTCATAAAGTTGAATTTATTACTTAGCAACAACCAAATATAAAGAAATTTAAAGACTTTTTGGAAAGTTTTTTCTCTGATGAGTCAGTAAAAAGAGTTTGGTTTATCTACTAAGTTAATTTAAATTAGATGTTTCTGATAAATTAAGATTATATGTTAAATTTCATATACTTAAATACATTTGTAGATTTTGTTAAATGTCTGTGAACATCCTATTCTAACCTCAGCTGACCTTCTCATGTGTTACATAACTGACTCAAAAACAGAATTTTTTTTTGTGCTTCCAACGATCTGTAAGTGTTTCTTGCATCAGTTGCATTTTGAAAACTGCGATATTTACGCTGCGTAACGAAAGTTAAAGAATGAGAATTTTTAAAAAAATACTTCCTTACTAAGTCAAAAATAAAGACCAATATCAAAATTACAACTAACTAAGTACAAATAATGGCTTTAATAATATAAAAATGATGACTTCCTAAGTAAAATAAATGAGATACTAAGACAAGAATAATTATTTGCTAATTATGATAAATTACTGCTTCAAATAAACAACCTACTAGGCCAGAAATTATGAGATACTCAGTCAACAATCATGACTCATTACTCAAAAATAATTAAGTCAGAAATTTAGATACCAAGTCAAAATTAGGAGATAGTCATTCAAAAAGAATGAGATACTGAAAAAAACTCTTATTAAATCAAAATTGTATAAAATAATGTTGATTTACAACAAGAAAATTCCACAGTAATTCCATCAGAATTGAATTACTTTGTAATTAAGTCAAAATTACACAAAATTACTCACATAAATATGTGATATATTGACTCAGTATTTTTGTTTTTGTCTTTCCCAACATCCCATATATCTTTTCTTCTCCTGTCGGCTGAACCAGAGGGGTTTTTATTAAATCACAGACACGTTTCCTCTCCGTCCTCCTCCCACCTTTTGCCACGCAGCTCATCTCATCAGCGCCCAGGAAGTAACCGTCTGCACACGAGCAGTTGCGTCCTTGTCCTTCGCTTTCATCACAGAAATGTTCGCAGCCTCCGTTCTCCCTCAGGCAGGTGTAAGAATTCCTCGACATATCTGTATTAAATCAAATTTAATCTACAGTTTAAAAGAGTTTCAGGAAATATCTGATCAAATACTAAGTAAACAAATCTAATAATCTGACCGAAATATGGACAGATATCAATTTAGTACTCAAAGATCTGAGCCTTAGGGTTTTAGGACCCAGGACTGGAAGCAGGGTAAACCTCTAGCCCTAAATTACACATTTAATAACTCAATAGGCGTCTTTGCAAGTGTTTGTACATGCATACTACATTTATTCCCTTCCACAGACTGAGACTTCGTTATTGAGGGTTTGTGAAATGTTCTCACCGAGCTCACAGTTGAGTCCGCTGTAGTCTGGCGGGCAGTAGCAGATGTAGGATGAAGCCAGGACATCGCAGCTTCCACCGTTCAGACAGGGCATCGACTTGCAGCTCTCTGGTACTGCAGGAGGACAAAGTGCTCATTAAAGTTTCATTTCAAGTGTTGTCAGGCTCGCAGTTCACTCCGAGACCAACTTCTGATTCAGGACCTTTTGTTCTACATACACAGTGTTGCACGGCCACCTCACAGAACCGCAGCAGATCAGCTGCCATCCTTTGAGTTTTATATTTTTAACATTCTTCCCAAAACTTATTTTTTTCCAAAACCTTCTGTGAGATGTCCATCCAAGACTGTAACGTCCTGTGTATCAGCAGCTAATAAATCTACTGGTATGATACTGAAGCAACAGTGGGATGAAAGTGTGGCTTCTTACTGTCGTACGTCTTCCAAAACTCGTCCTGAGGAAACAGAAATTTCACAAGTATCAGTCAAAATGAGTCGTTCCCAAAAATGAAAGTTTGGTTTGTAGTAAAAAGATAAAAAAACCAGTGTAATTTAACGTAATACTGACATTATGGAAATAAATATGAAGTAATTTATTAATGTTTTCTCTGGGTATTTGTAGCTCATTTTCTAGTTGTGGTTTCTGTATTTGCAGTATAGTGTGTTTCTGTTTGTGGTCATGTTTTCTATATTTACAGCGTATTTCTGTATTTAGTCGTGTTTTCTATATTTACAGCATATTTCTGTATTTAGTCACATTTTCTATATTTACAGCGTATTTCTGTATTTGGTCACATTTTCTATATTTACAGCATATTTCTGTATTTAGTCGTGTTTTCTATATTTACAGCGTATTTCTGTATTTGGCTATATTTTCTATATTTACAGCGTATTTCTGTATTTGGTCACATTTTCTATATTTACAGCATATTTCTGTATTTAGTCGTGTTTTCTATATTTACAGCGTATTTCTGTATTTGGCTATATTTTCTATATTTACAGCGCATTTCTGTATTTGGTCACATTTTCTATATTTACAGCGTATTTCTGTATTTAGTCGTGTTTTCTATATTTACAGCGTATTTCTGTATTTGGTCACATTTTCTATATTTACAGCGTATTTCTGTATTTAGTAGTGTTTTCCATATTTACAGCGTATTTCTGTATTTAGTAGTGTTTTCCATATTTACAGCGTATTTCTGTATTTAGTTGTGTTTTCTATATTTACAGCGTATTTCTGTATTTAGTTGTGTTTTCTATATTTACAGCGTATTTCTGTATTTAGTAGTGTTTTCCATATTTACAGCGTATTTCTGTATTTAGTTGTGTTTTCTATATTTACAGCGTATTTCTGTATTTAGTTGTGTTTTCTATATTTACAGCGTATTTCTGTATTTAGTTATATTTTCTATATTTACAGCGTATTTCTGTATTTAGTTGTGTTTTCTATATTTACAGCGTATTTCTGTATTTAGTTATATTTTCTATATTTACAGCGTATTTCTGTATTTAGTCGTGTTTTCTATATTTACAGCGTATTTCTGTATTAAGTTATATTTTCTATATATACAGCGTATTTCTGTATTTAGTTGTGTTTTCTATATTTACGGTGTGTTTCTGGCCATTTAATTGACCATCTATATTTAAAAACAGAAGATTGTGTATTATCTCCTCAGACTCTCACCGTGGTCTCGATGTGTTCGAACACCTCTCGGGCCTCCTCGTAGGAGCATTTTTCCTCCAAACACTCCCGCTTCAGATCTCCCACCTTTAGCTCCTCAAACCAGCCCGAGTTATACCTCCGAGTCCGGACCAGGATGCCGTGGGCCTGGTCTGGATCGAGGAAGACTACGAGAGGCGAGGTGAAAGAGGAGAAAAGAAGAGTCACTACTCTGTTATTTGTACATGTTAGCTTTAGCATCACGCTAGCATAGCCGTTGATTTGTCTTCCTGTTTACATTTTAATTTGCATGTCAATATTTGATTAGACTCTATTATGAAACTGGTCAAAACCTAAACAGTCATGTCAGCAGCTAATTTTAATTTCCTTTATAGAATTTTATGTGGTCATTTACAACACAAATGTGAACTTTAATGTCCGAAACAACAAACGGTTTACACAGTTGACAGTTTACTACTTCAGTAAACTGTGAGCAAAGTTCAGTTATTGCAGTCGGACATTTTGCAACATCGCTCAGTCTGGTCGGTTTCCTCACCTGATGCTGGCTGGCAGCCGGAGAAGCTGAAGACGAAGGTGACAAAGACTTTCAGCCACATTGTCGATTCCGGCAGAAAGTTGGTGTTGTGCTGTTCTGTGTGAACCCAAAGGTGCAAAGTCTGGTCCTCCCCCACCCACAACTGATCACATGTCCCCAATGCAAATCCCCCGCTTGATAAAGCAGACTGACAGCCTTCGGACCCTGATGAGAAACCCCTGAAACACTGCTGTAATACTTCTCTAATATGCATGGATGTTACAGACGCTAGCATTCGGCTAGTTACACTAGCATTGGCCTAAAGTTAAAGGATCACTTCAACATTTTGGGACAATGTTTTGCTGTCTAATATCGTGGAAATTAATGCATTTTACACAGCAAAGATAATCTATATTTATATCTATATCTACTGACTAAATTGATCTGGAAACCAAGGACGTGCTTCGCTGCTGACACCTGCAGCAATGTTAACATTCAGCATCTGAAATCTACACTCATGAAATGATGAGGAAAGACAGTAAAATCAAGTTTTGGTCTTTATTTTATTTATATGTTGAGTCAACATTCTTACGTCACTGATAAAATATAAATTACAGACACAATCACAAGTGTTTGCATACGACGTGAAGAATTTTATTGACATTTATTGTTTCATATAACAGAAAGCTTATGAATGCTTTGTCTTAAAAAGAAGCCTTCCTTCATAGGCAGCTCATGTCTTTGTGTGTAATTGTTTAAAGCTCAAACTCAGTTTAATTGAAACACTGTATTTCTACTCTTCACTACACTCTAGCGTTCTAGCATTAGCTTTCATTTGATTCATGGTTCAGGTGTGAGACTGTCACATGCCAGTGCTGACCCTGAACCGCTTCAGCCGGTGGACATGGTTTTCTCGATCCAGGCCAGGAAGTTGCTCACTTTGGTGTAGACGCCGTACAGGTTTTCGTTGGCGCACCCCTTACCCCAGCTCACCACGCCTGTCAGGAACCACGTTTTCTTGTAGCAAGTGACCAGAGGGCCACCGCTGTCACCCCCGCAGGCGTCCTGCCCGCCATGCTTATGCCCAGCGCAGAGCATGTTCCTGGTGATGTTGAGCTTAGTGTGCAGGCGGCACTCCTGCAGCGGGACTCTCGGCAGCTCCGCGCGCTGGAGGACTCTGGAAGGAGGGCCGTACTGCGCCAGGCGGCCCCAACCGGACACGGTTGAGTGTCGGACGGTCGACAGCGTCCGGGTGAAGGTGGTGTTCTGAGCCTGAAGACAAATGGGCACCACGTAGCGTCCCAGTTTGACAGGACGGTGAAGCTTCAGCATCGCCAGGTCGGAATCGTAGCTGGTGTCGTTGTAGTTGTGGTGGATCAGGACGCGCGACACACGGCGCTTCTGCTCAGTCTTCTCATCCAACAGCTGGTCATGCTCACCTTCACAGTGAGAGCACTTTTGTATTTCACATTTTATCAAATTAGTAACAGAATTGTCATTTTCTTTCATCTCCCAGCAGATGTCAAGAAGAACAGAGATGGGTAGAGAGAGAGGTACGACATACAACAAAGTTCAGCGTCTGGAATGAAACCTTAATTTGAAACTTAAGACAGATAGGTAGATGGGGTTAGAGGAAAAAGTAGAAGAGCCAGCAGTGAGTATTTCCTCTACTACATTGTTCTTACCCACGGTGATATGGTAGACGGCGTGAGGGTTCTGCCAAACACAGTGTGCTGCAGTCATAATCCACTGAGGGGACAGGATGATCGCTCCGCAGGTGAAGTTGTGATTTTTAGTCAGCAGAGCCTGAACAGGGACGCAACGTTATCATCACCTGCTAACAATTCATTCTCAACCCTCAGGTGTCCATCATGTAATTACTGTTTAACTCACCTGCCAGGGACACTGTCCTTTGGGACATATCTGCCCGTTAACAACCCTGGGGGCGAAGAACGACTGTGGTCTTCCACAGGGGACGGCCTCTAGACCAGAGAGAGAGGAGACTAGCAATCAAAAACATATATACGCAATCCTGGACCACAGCGAAAACCAAACACCTTGGAAGAAATGTGAAGCGTGCTTTCTGCTTGGTAAATTACACATAAATCTCTTGGTAGCTGATGAATTGCTACTGAGGCATCATACGGTGGTTGGTAAGCAGCGGTGAGGGTGTTAATAGGTAATAAATATTATTTTAAATGTAGGGTTAAGTGTATTTCTGGGTGGTTTTAAGTGTTTTCTAGTTGCAGTGGCTTTACAAGACGTTTCCAGGGCTTTAGTTGTTGGTTGTTAGGGCCTTCCAGATGTTTGGTAGCGCATCATAAGGTGGTTGCTATGGTGTTAGTTAGAATAGGGGTTTTTTGTGTAGCTCATAATGTGTTGCTGATTGGTCGCCATGGTTTTTTGCAATAGTTTCTAGTGCATTTACAGGTAGGTTGCTAAGTGGTAGCTAGTTAGTTGCTGGATAGTAGTTGCTATGGTTTTACTTTGTGGTTGTTAGGGCCTTGCAAACATCTGGTGGAGTATTATAAAGTGGTTGCTGGGTGCTTACTAAGTTGGTGTAAATATGGTTTACAGTGTAGTTGCTAAGCGGTTGCCATGGTGTTCAGAAAAGTATCTATCGCATTTCCGGGCGGGTTGCTAAGTGCTAACTGGTTAGTCGTGTTAGTAGGTGGTAAAAATGGTTTTTAATGTAGTTAGTTGCTGGATGGTTGCTATGGTGGCGTTTCTATGTGGTGGTTATTTAGTTGCTATGGCTTAAGTAGGTGTTTGTTAGAACTTTACAGATGTCATGTAGAGCATTAGAAGGTGGTTGCTATGGTGTTAGTGTTGCAAATATGGTTTTCAGTGTAGTTGCCGAGTTTTGGTTGTTTTTTTTTTTAAACTTGTACTAAAGAAACAGAATCGCTGATGTTGTCTCCACTGTTTCAGGTTTTCTGCAGAACATTAGAGAAGTTTTGAAACTGGGACGGCCTGGAAAGGAGCTCTGACCGTTCGGCAGGCAGGTGCGGTTGTCCCGATCCAGGATGTATCCGGTAGCGCAGGAACAGATAGGAGTTCGATCCCGTGCTTCTCTGCAGAAATGTTCACACTGTCCGTTTCGGTAGCGACAACCATGGGAGGTCACCCGCACTGCGCAGAGACACACATACAAACCACAACTCTGGTTATTATGCCGGCGTTTCCTTTCATATAAAAGCATTAATTATGTTGATGTGGTTCTCGCCTTTTTCACAGTTGACTCCATGGAAGTTAGGCCGACATTTGCAGATGTAGGTATCAATCATGCGAGTACAAGTCGCTCCGTTCTTACAAGGAAATGACAGGCATTGGTCCACGCCTGCAAACAGAGAGATGTTAGTGTTTTAACCATTGAAATTCTGCACATTTGGCAAAATGTTTGTTTGTTTGATGTTTGATAAGCAGAATAAGTACTAGTATATGTCTTCCAGAAGGTCTCCTGATAAGGAAAGAATACACAAATTAATGACAACAACAGTAATGATTATAAACCGTATGATGACTGTTAGATTGAGTCCTGACTGACCAGCTGCTGTGGCAGTGCAAAGATCTCCTTGGCCTCCTCGTAGGAGCATTTCTCCTCAATGCACTCTCTCTCCAGATTGCCTCTCTTCAGCTCCTCCAGAAAGTAGTTTGCCCGACGACTGCGATGCAGGACAGTGTTGGCCTCGGGGCCGTTTACAAACACTCCTGCGGCATAGAGAAATACAAGTCATCATTTCTAAGAAGTTCTTGAACACCATAAGGTCTCAGCGTCAGGTGTGTCGGATCAAAACCTCTTGACTTGAACAGAAAAGCAAAGAATCCAACAAATGTCCATCAATTGAATTTAATTAACAAAATGTTTCAGTTCTGAGGACTGGAACATTTTGTTAATAAAAATGAGTCCCTTTGGTTCTACTTTGTCTCTAACTAACTATCCTTCAGAAGCAGTTAATGTTTTTCATTACAATCAAAGAAATATGTTGATTTAAGAGTTGTTATTTCTGTAAGTCGACTTCCAACAAATTAACTACAGTTGTGTCTCCGCCGGTGGAAAGTTTCCATGTGATGCTACTTTCTACATCTCAGAGGGAAATATTGTACTTTCTACTCCGCTACATTTATTTGACAGCTTTAGTTACTTTTCACATGAAGATTTGACACAATGGATAATATAACAAGCTTTTAAAATACAACACATTGTTAAAGATGAAACCAGTGGTTTCCAACCTTTTTGTCTTTTGACGTCTTACAAAAAGCAGTGTGTAGTCGGGGTCACATTTCACATGTCTATGAGTTGTTAACAGCTCCACCAAATAGTGATTTTTCCCTCTAAACTTCTCACATGCTTTCATTTCAATAAATGTTCAAATGATCCAATATTTCAGCAAAAATCAAAGATATCAGAACGTTGTTTCTTCTTCTTTCCTCTTTAAACAGTAACAGTGAGTAGAAGGTAGATCTCAGCAGCTGAATAACAACAACCTGCAGGATTCAGAGGAGCAGCTGCTGCACACTGATAAGACCTTCAGAAACGTCACATTTCAGCAAAAAGTCCAGAAACTGAAAACAGATTTGTGTATCAGAACTTTGTTTTTTCTTCTTTCCTCTCCCATTAATCATCTCACGGCCCCTCAGATTTATCTGCTGACCCTTTGGAGGGCCCCGACCCCTAGGTTGGGAACCAGTGGACTAAACTAGCTAACTGTATATAAAGTAGTGTAAACTAGCTCCACCTCCAGCAGCTACAACAGTAACATGCTGCTCTAACACTGATGCTTCAGTAATAATAATCTAATGATGTCATATATAATAATATATCAGTCAGAGGGACCAAACCACTACTTTTACTGCAACACTTTAACTACATCAAGCTCACAGTACTGATGGACTTTTACTGCAGGAGGATTTTTCATGCAGGACTTGTAATGGAGTAGATGTACACTGCAGTAAAGTATCCGAGTACTTCTTCTATTACTGTCTCATTCACACTTGTCACTGTTTTTTGTAGTTATGAGGAAGATGGTCCCATTTTTACTCGTGACAACAAATTCTGATCAATCAACAGTTTTTTTCAGCTCGACTCTGACGCTTTGACAAACAACACAGTGAAAAACATTTCTGTTCGTCTTTACGTGACGTTTTTGTCTCAAAGAAAAACAAAAAATGTTATTTATGAGAGTTCAGAAGCGAACAGTCCGCCTCACTCTGCTGCTCAGAGAACATCACACACTGAACAGAAGTGAAGGACGGCTGCTCCAAATCTCCAACGTGGCTGAAAACAAGATGAAGAGGAAGATGAAGAAGAGTTTAAGAAGAAGAAGGAGAGGCAGAGGACTGACCTCCGGGAAGCCCAGTGCATGCTGGGATAGAAGCGATGAGGAGTCGTAGGAAGAAGAGTTGCTTCGTTTCTCTGCTGATGAACGCCATGTTTGTTCTGAACTGATCAAAGGTCACAAAAGTGCACAAACTGTCCCTAAAAAAACACACTTTCTGTCAAACACACACACGGACGCAGAACTTCAAACTTCACTTCTGAGGAAACTCCTGAAAATATATTTTCTCGCCCGGCTTCTTCATCTTCTCACATGAACTCAATAATCTGCCGACACTTTCAGTCATTCAGTGACTGATTTTAGTATTTAATGTTTGTTTTTTTTGTCTGGCTGGTTTGAAGGGGGCGGGGCTAAACTGGAAATGAGTGATGTCACCTACTTCCTCGCGATATTTCAGTCAACTCTGAATAAATGAGAGACTTTCTGCTTTTAATTTAAACTTATCTGAAAGTTAATTTATTTTCTACCCCACAGGGTCCATTTAGTAGCAGCTCTGGAGCTTTCTATCAGGTTATTCTTCGCTCTGAGGCGGTGTTTTAAATCAACAGTCACAACTTCAGTGTAAAAAATGCAACTCAGATACACTTTAAATTAAAAGTAGATCATTTGAAAAGTCAAATAAAGAAATAAAAATGTCGTCTTATGAAAGTTTTCAGGGATCAAAAAGCTGTTTTTTTTATTTTAGCTCTGAAATGTTCTGCTGATAAACAATCTTTGTTAAGACTGACGCTAATTGTCTGATTTAAATCTGTAAATACACAAAATATTCATCTGTTGCTGTGGTGATGATTCCTGCAGTGTGTTTGCAGGTTATTTAGTCCGAGCTGCGTCGTAAAAATCTACAAGTTATCAGAGCTTTTAAGAAAAAAACTGCGTAAATTTTAAATTTAATCTTCATTTTAATTTGCAATATTTTCAGTAAATCCTTCAGATTCTTTGTGCATATGTAGTTTTAATAAAAACATTTAGTGACTTTAGTGGACAAAAAGAAAAACTCAACACACACTTAACCAGCTTTTTTTATTTCATAATGACAAAAATCAAAATATTAACAATAAAACGTTGTTTTTAAATAAAAATAAGAGAATGATTTCATTGCATTTGTAAACAGGAAGACAAAAAGTGGAACGTTGTGATGAGGAGTGGTTTGGTGTCGCCGTGACGTCACTCCGATGACGTCGCCGTGATGTCACTGTGACGTCACTGCTGCAGTTCTTTCACGACGTCGGGGATGAACTCCTGGGCGTCTCTCAGCTCGTCCTTCCAGTCCTGCGGGACGCCGGCGCCGCTGTACGAGCTGCCGGCTCCCAGCAGGGCTCCGAGCGCCGCCCCGCGGTTACAGTTCTCCCCTGAACGAACACACCAACACAACGAGACGCTGTGAATAACCTGAACGACGGCGTTTAGCGGTTTAAAGAGGTCGCTAGCAGCGGTAAACTTAATGTCTGTCACGTTGATAGAAGAAGAGTTATTATATCTATAAAGTTTTCTTCATATTCTTATGAGACTTTATCTCTGATTACAAGAAATGTCAAATAATTAAAAAAAATACCAAATAATTACGAGAAATTATCAAATAATATAAGAAAATATCAAATAATATAAGAAAATATCAAATAATTACAAGAAAATATCAAAATACCAAATATCTTGAGTGTTTGAACTCGTAGTTTTTACGTTTCTGCAGAGAAACTGACACTAAAACTCGTGTACGAACCTCCACAGTTGGTGTTTGCCAGGATTCCTCCTGCCGGGTCGTCATGAAACTCATGAGCCAAGTAGAACATGCTGGACAGAGCTCCTGATGGTCAACACAAACACAAACAATAACACAAACACAAACACAAACACAAACACAAACATAAACACAAACACAAACACAAACACAGGTGACTTCAACAGCTGGTGGGAAGCAGGCTGGTCGTCTTGTTGTAATTCTTTAATAAACGCTTATTTCTAATAATTTCATCAGTAAAACATTCTTCAACGGTCGTGACATCAATGAAACTGAACTCCAGAGTGATCCCGACCTTTAGTGTAGCAGGCCAGACCGAGGTAGTGCACGGCGCTCTGATGGACTCTCAGTCTTTCCTCCGATGACGCAGGAAACCTAAAAAAACACCAAACGTTGAGTTTAAACCAACAACAACGTGTTTGTTTGTTTTCCAGGTGTCTCGGTGGCGTCGTTTACCTGCCGGCCTTGCGGCTGTAGCTCTGGCAGGTCTCCCAGGTGCCCAGCGTCCTCAGCGCGTGCTCGGCCTGCTGGCGGACGCTGGCTCCGCCCAGAACGGCGTGCAGCGCCCGGCTGTAGATGGACACGTACTCGGGGACGCCGGGGTGAGGGTGGGTCAGCTTCACGAACTCTACGGCAGCCGAAACCTGAAGATGGAACCAAAACTCTTTACTCTTTTCTCCCATAAAGATGTTAATTACTTTAATTTCGCCGTCGAACGGGACTCACAGCTCGCTCCTCATTGGCCGAGGCTGACAGCAGGACGAAGGGGAGGATCGTGGGAAGGCAGCCGATGGCGTCCAGCTGGCTGTCGGGGAAGGAAGACTTCAGCTTCTGTTCGGAGCGTCTCTCCGCAAACTTCAGAACCTGGAAGTCGAGTTCAATCAAGATTAAATTAAAGCAGCGTCACATGTCCTCGTTAGTGCTTAATTAATAACCTGGCTGCCCTAACGAGCACCAACAACTGAAGAAGAAACATCAAACGAGTCTGAAATAAACGAGCTTCACCTCCCGCGGCGACGTCGGTCTGGTTTCCTGCCAGTCGGCGAAGAAGGAGCGGTGGGAGGACTCGGCGTAGGTGTCATTGTGCGTGCCGGGCGTCGTCAGGAACGCCACGTAGTCGGCCAGCACGGCGGCTCGGGCGTCCGGCCGGGAGACGTCGCCGAAGCCGCCGCCGGCAAGCGTCCGAGCCGCCCTGAGAGCGCAGAGGACGTTCAGCGTGTTGTCGCCGGCGTGCAGACCTGAGACAGGAAACGGCGACGGCGATCAATACCGAGTGTCAGACGCAGATATCAGATCAATACATGAGAATCTAAATCAACCTGATCGCAACATGTTTAAAGAATCATCAGTTTTTATTAAAATGTAGTTTTAAGATGTAACGTCGCCCTCTGCTGGAAAAACTGATTATTAATACTTCTGATCAGCTGATATTGATCATCATAGAGTTCCAATGAAAAGCTGAAAGAAGCTGGTGATCAATATAAATTATGTTCTATCTGTTTGATGTTTTATTTGAATTTTTTTTTTTTTTTACTTAAAATCAGTTTGATGGATTTAAAATGTAAAAACTTGATTGTAATTTTTTCTCCATTTTATGCTGAACTTCTTTTTGGCAGCTTCATCAATTCAACAATCAATCAATATCGGTCTGATATCAATAAACTGCACATATACAGACTGTTTACTGTATATATATATGCTGTACTACACTAGTGATCAATGATCCTTCAGTCGTGTCTCTGCGGCACCTTGATGGTAGTGAACTGAGCCGCTGGAAGATTTCCAGAACTTCAGTTTATCGTGAAGAATCACGTTTCCAACGACTTCAGGACGCCTCGCAGCGGACGACCAGGCGGTCCGACCGCTGCCCCCTGCAGGAAACAACAAACAATAAACAACAAACAACAAACAATAAACAATAAACAATAAACAACAAACAACAAACAACAAACAATAAACAACAGAGGAGGAGGAAGTACTTATTAGTATGGTTGCTATGGTTATTTTATGGTTGCTATGGTTATGCTATGGTTGCTATGGTTATGTTATGGTTGCTATGGTGTTGCTATGGTTGCTATGGTTATCTTATGGTTGCTATGGTTATGTTATGGTTGCTATGGTTATGTTATGGTTTCTATGGTTGCTATGGTTATCTTATGGTTGCTATGGTTGCTATGGTGACGTTGGTACTGGTGTTAGACAGGGTGATGTGATGCAGTATTAGTTATCAATATGGTTGCTATGGTTACGTAATTGTTGCTATGGTTATGTTATGGTTGCTATGGTTATCTTACGGTTGCTATGGTTATGTTATGGTTGCTATGGTTATACTATGGTTGCTATGGTTATGTTATGGTTGCTATGGTTATGCTATGGTTGCTATGGTTATGCTATGGTTGCTATGGTTATGTTATGGTTGCTATGGTTATGCTATGGTTGCTATGGTTATCTTACGGTTGCTATGGTTATGCTATGGTTGCTGCGGTTATGTTGTGGTTGCTATGGTGACGCTGGTACCGGTGTTGGACAGGGTGAGGATGCTGGTCGGGTGTCGGTTTTTGGGGGCGTTGAATCCGCTGATCCAGCCTCCGAAGTCTCTCCTGATGTCGTGGACGTCGTAGTACCAGTGGACCGGCATCGACGCCGCGTCCGCCGCACACATCCCCCACAACGCCTCGCTCACCGGCCGCCGCACCTGAGACATCTCGCCTGCTGAGGAAGAGGAGGGACGAAGGACGGACGAGGAAGATGGAAATATAAATATTCATAAAGTGAAATAATCAACATGAATTTACTGAAGTTACAGTTAGTGTTTTTATTTCAACTATTTTTGTCTCTGTTATTTATTTCTAATTTCTCTTTTACAAACATTTATTTAGAGCTTTATTGTCTAAAAGTATAAACTCCATCCAAACAGTCAAACTCTGAGGGATCAATAAAAGCCGTCAGTGATGAACTGATGTGAACTTCCTGCTGGTTTCTATCCGTCCCTCCTGACGACTCGTTAATCATTAATCTGAACACACAGCAGGAAAACAACAGGCGGCTTCCTGATCGATTGATCAATCATCAATAACTCATTCATTAAACTGGAACAGATTTTACAACCAGTTTTACTAAAATCATATAAAAAAAACACATTTTATAACAAACTAATTTTAAACACTATGAATGAAATGTTAGACTTTTAAGGTTTGAGAGGAGCTGGAAATAAAATATTAATATTTATTAACGTTAAATAAACTCATTTATGAAATTAAACTCATTTATTTTAGATTTATGAATAATTAAAGCTTTTATCTCCCAAACTGACCTCTTCTAATATCTCATTATTATTATTTGCTTCATCTTTTCTTCTTCCTGGTGAAGCTGCAGCCTGTCAGGTTTAATAAACAGTGAGTTTCTGCAGTATTTCAGTGTTAATTAACACCTGATAATCACCTGTTTAATGACTCAACTCGAAGCAGGAAACACTCACAGATAAATATTAACAGCTTTAACCTTAAACCTTCATGTTTAAATAAATATTCAGTTTGTTTTTACAGGATTGAAGCTGCTTACCTTCCTCTCAGCAGCAGATTTCTCTTCCTTATGAATCCAAGTTCAAACTTGTGTAACTTCATTACAAAACGGCCCCGGAAGGCTAATGAAGTTAGCACCGGCATGCTAACAGTGACAGCCGGTTTATGGCTCAGAGCTTCCGTTACGGTTATAATTCAATAATAATAATATTAATAATAATATATAATATATTTATAAGGAGTCAGATGATGTTAAAAGTCAACGTGTAGCTTCAGATATAAATATTTTGGTTAAAATATGTTATATAAAGCGAAGTTATGAAAGCAGCGTTACGAAAAACTTTGTTTATGTTGTTTTGTAACCGCTTCCGCAGTACGGCGCTCCGTGTAGGTCAAATCAAAAAGCGAAGCCTCGTTAATATTACCTAACAAGAACGCCCCGAATTTAGACTTCCAGGTTAACAATAAACACTAAAATTTACCTTCAAAACAACTTCTACGTGTATTTTTTTAAAGGTTTATCGTATTAAAGGTTAGGATTAGTTGTATTGGTTAAATCTTGAGACTTTGGGTGAGAAAATATTTATGCTAAGAGAGAAAAAGAAGCCCGAAGTTCGCCTGTAAGACAATAATCAGGGTTACGGTATAATAAATGCTGCTACGGTGGCTGGCGTGGGTCAACTCAAAGCGAAGTGTAACTAAATCACTTCAAATGCGAGTGCAGAATATGAATGATAGATATTTTGTTCGCGGATTAAAATTCACACTTCTTTTAAACCGCCACCTGTTACGTCATCGGTAGTTTATTTTATACCGTTGTTGTTCGTTAGCCGGAGCTAAGCTAGCTGTGCTAACAGGCTAACGGCAGCTAGCTGCTGCTGCTTAGACGGAAATGGAGGAAAATTCAATAGATCCTGAAGTTGTTGGTGAGATTAAATGTTTTTATTTCAGCTTAAATGCATGAAAGAAGCTCTCAGCTGCTTCCTGTGTGCGATCATGAAGGTTAATGATAGAAAAGCAGCAGTTTCATCACTGACTGCTGCTGCATGCACAGAAACCAGAAGCTCTTTGTTTATTATGAGAGTTTTCTGTCTCTGGGTTTGTTTTAATGCTTTTAATGATCTGAAAAGTGGATTTAAATCATCTGCAGAGTCTGTCAGTGGATCCAAACCAGCTCTGAGAAATCTGGAGTCAGATGTGTTTGAGCTACACCTGATCTGAGCTCAGTCTGATGGAGAAAAATGTGTGAAAAAACCCACCTAGAATAAATGTTTATTACTCTAAAAATGTGTTTTTATCAGTGTTTAGAGTCTCAGGTGGATCTAAACCAGCTCTGATAAATCTAAATACAGTTATGCTTAATTTAAACCTGGTGTTTTAAACAGTTTTATTGCTTCCTCAAACAGATTAAATCAGAAACAGGGTTCATAAAATCCCTCTGTCTAAGAATAAAGGCTTTTAAAGAATCAGAAACTGGGTGTAAAACAGTCTCCATGTGGATCCAGTCCTGGTCTGACTGCTGTAGTGTTTGATCAGATGGAGAAGAATCAGAAGAATAGTTTATTTTCTCTGTTTGACACATGAAATAATGAATTAAAGCTCTGAAACAGTTTCTGGAGCCTAAATCATGTTTATATTCAGTGTTATTAGACTTTAGGAGACGTGGATTCGACTCTTTGAAGCTGATTTTGTTGTTTTGGTTTTGCAGAACAGGCCAAAACCTTCTGGGCCAAAGAGGACGTGGATCAGGTCTTCAGTTCTCTGTTCGCGTATCTGGATCACCTGAAGAAGGTCCTGAAGACGAACACGGCCACCGACAAAGGTCTGAGCCAGCCGCCGCTTCTTCTTCTTCTTCTTCTGCTTCTTCTTCTTCTGTGCTCACTAACAGCCTGACGTTTGTGTTTCCTGTCGTCCAATCAGAGTTCGTGGACGGCTGGAAGCTGCTGGAATGTCTGGACTGGTCGGGCTCGTCTCCGGCCGCCATGCAGGACTCGTCCGTGGTTCAGGTGGTCATCGGCTCAGGTGCGTTCAGTCTCCTCCTGCAAACGCTCGGCGGTGGCGGCGGCGGCGTGCGTTTGACCTCACGTTCGTTCGTTTCTCTTTCGCAGTTCGTCTGCTGCCGGCTGAGTTTTCCCGCCACAGCCCGGCGGCGTCGCCCTGCCGTCCCTCCAACGGGCTGCCGAGCCCTGCGGCGCCGCCTGCAGGCAGAGAGGAGCTGCTGCCGCCGCTGTGCACCGTGCAGCTGCAGTACGAGCTGCACGGCTGCGGCAAGGTGACGCGCCGCCATCTTTACGTCGCCACAGATCATCTTTGTTTTTTTTATTCTTCCTGTTTTTTAAATATTCTGCTCGTTAATTTTCCCTCCAGTCCTGCCTGCCCAGTTTACCCAGCATGCCTCAGTCCACGCCGCCGTTCTGGGGTCAGAACCCGCTGAAGGTGCCGCTGCTCTGCGGCTTTAAGAGGCTGACCGCCACGCCGCTGACGTCACCCGGCGGGGACTGCAAGGGGGCGGAGCCAGCGCCGGCGGGCGAGGAGGAGGAGGAGGAGGAGGACGTCATTTACAAAGCGCCGTGTGGACAGAGCCTGCGTAACCATGACGACGTGATGCACTTCCTGTTGGCCACAGAGAGCTACGACATCCTGCAGGTCAGCTGTTTGTTTATTTGTCGTCCTCGAATATAAAAACGACTCTTTACTCTTTGAGTCTGTGGTTATGATGCCTTCAGGGTCGGCTCGGACGTTCTGGCTTCTGTTCTGGAAATAAATACTTTTATTTTGTGTCTTTTTGTGACTTTTTTTCTTAATATTAAACTTTAATTCTCAGAATATTCTGACTCTTACCATTTATTCTTATAATAAGTTAATCTGGAAAGTTTTTTTCTTTTTTAAATTTTGTTCTTGTTGATTTAAATTCTTGTAGTTTATTTGTTATTGTGATGCGTTCAGGGTCTGTCTGGAAACTACAAACCTTTCCTCCCTGTCTCCTCCAGGCGGACTTCTTCACCTTTAACTCGGCGGTCCGGTTGGATCCTCCGGCGGCGGCGGGCCCTCGGCACCCGGAGATGGACCTGAGCCGCGGGTCGGAGCCGACGCCGGTGGAGCTGTGCGCCGGGGACGGCGGCGCTCGGCCGGCCGAGTTCCGCTACAGGAAGGACCGCTGGCCGCACGGCTGCTTCCTGAGCCGCGGCCCGACGCTGTTCGACGCCTGCTGCGACTGCAGCGACGGCTGCAGCGACGCCGAGCGCTGCGCCTGCATGGCCAAGACCAGAGGAGGGCGCCATTACAGCCACCACAGACTGATGGAGCCCGTCGCCTCGGGGTGAGAACGAACGCCAGAACGGAAGGAAGGTTTTGTCAAATAATATCCAGTTTACTATCAGAACATGATAAAAGTAGAAAACCTTCACATTTAAGCAACGAAAACAGACGACAGTGTTTCTAACTTTATCAGATTTTGGTGCTGATTTGTTTACATTTAGTTTTTCTTTTCTTTATTTCACAGTTTTAAAAGTCTTTTTTTTATCAGATATTAAAACATAAATTATGATAAATAACTAACTAAGTGACCGTCTGGTTGCTTCAGTGTGTATGAATGCGGGCCGTGGTGCGGCTGCGATCGAGCTCGCTGTCAGAACCGGCTGGTCCAGCGAGGCATCAGAGTCCGTCTGCAGGTCTTCCACACCGACCGCCGCGGCTGGGGCGTGCGTTGCCGCGACGACCTGGACCGCGGGACGTTCGTGTGCATATACGCAGGTGAGACGGAAAACTGTTACGGTGTCTGTAATAAACGTTAAAAAAATGAAAGAGAAAATAAAACCTGACTGATAATAAATAAATAAATAAATAAAGTTGTAAATTTACAAAGAAAATTCAGAAAATTTAACAAAACATTTTGTGAAATTATACTTTTTTTTACACACAAGAAATTATGAGTTTTATTTCAGTAATAAAACTTAATTCTTGTCATTTTATTCTTGTTTTTTACTATTGTGATTTTTTTTTCTAGATATTAAGATTTAATTCTTCAAATATTCTGATTAAAGTTCAAACTTCGTTTCAATTAATTGTTCTAAAAAAAGAAAATTACAACTGTATCTTGTAATGTTCTGACTTTTATTGTGAAAATGAGGATTATTCTCTTGTAATAGTGATTTTTTTTTTTTTTCCAGAAATCTTGATTTTTATTCTCGTTACTTTCTGACTGTTTACACCATAAATTACAACGTAAATCTCGTAAATGTTTTCTTAGAAATGATCATTGTTTTTCACAATATTGACTTTTTTTGTGAAAAAAAAATTCCAACTGTATTCTCGTCATTTTATGCTTTTCTAGAAATAGCAACTTAGTTTTAATGTTGACTTCTTTTGTAAACATTCTGACGTAATTCATGCATTTTTCTAAAAAATTACAACTTATTCTTCTAATGTGAATTTATTCTGGAAATTACAATGTTGTGATATTTTGTAAACATTCTTATAATATAATAACTTTTTTTTCTATAGAAATGATGATTCTTTTCTCAAAATATGGAATTTTTTCCTTAAAAGTTGCAACTTATTCTTATAATGTTCTGACTTTTATTTTGAATTTTTTTCCTTAAAACACTACCAGTAAAAACTCTGCTTCCAGTTACAGTATTACTATTAATTATCATTATTATTATTATTATTATTATTATTAATAATTATTATTACAGCTTCGTGTAGTTTCAGTGGAATTCCAGCTGTGACGTGTTGTAGTTTCAGTACCTGTTCCTCCCTGCAGGTGTGATCCTGCAGCGAGTCCAGACTCCCGATGAGCTCGGACCTCCGAAGCTGATGAGGACGGACCTGCCTTCGGACGACGAGGTGGAGGTGGTGACCGAGTGGCTGGCCCCGCCCGTGCTGGAGGGGCGGAGCGACCTGCTGGAAACACCGCCGCCTCCCAAGTCCCCGTCCACCTCGCCGCCGCTGCACGTCCCGGTGATCCAGAGACCCGCCGACGCCTCGTCCGTCTCCGCGCCGGACAAGGTCGCCGTCTCTGAAAGCTGATCAGGAAAGATGAAATTTGACTTAACGATTGTGGCGAAATCTGAAGTGACGGTGGTGTTTTTCTGTCGTCAGGGTCCGGCGCTGCTGGTCGGAGGTTCGGAGGCGTCGTCTCCGTCGGCAGGTTCGACCGTCGCAAAATCAAAACCGTGAAATAAATGTTTTTCAGATTCAATCAGCGAGACGACGCTTTAACCCACAACTTCCTGTCCATCAGGTGACCAGTCACAGGAGGTTTCCATGACAACGGGCAGTCCTGAGGCGGCGGTTCACGGCATGAACGGCGGCGAGTCGGAGAGCCCGAGGGGTTTAAAGAGAGCGATGAAGGTGGAGGACATTTACCTGCTGGACGCCAGCAAGGAGGGAAACGTGAGCCGCTTCATCAACGTAAGTTCACAAATAAATAAATAAATAAATAAAGTCGTCAAATTACACGTAAAATTCACAAATTAAGTCATAATAAAACATTTTGTGAGATTAAATTTTTATACACAAGAAATTAAGTTTTATTTCAGTAATAAAACTTAATTATTTTCATTTTATTCTTGTTTTGTACTTTGTAATTTTTTTTAAATTTAATTATTTATTAATTATTTTATTCTTCAAATATTCTGACTAAAGTTCACATTTTATTGTTTTAATTGTTATTTCTAAAGAAATACAACGTAATTCTTGTAATAATAACCTTTTTAATAGAAATGATCAAAAAAAATTCTCACAATTTTGACTTTTTTTGTGAACAAAAATTCCAACTGTATTCTCGTCTTATTATAAAATAATGATTTAGTTTTAATATTGTCTTTTTTTTGTAAACATTCTGACTTCATTCTTGTAATATAATAAATTTTTCTATAGAAATGATGATTATTATTATTATTATTATATATTATATATAATATATTATTTTCTCAAAATATAGATTTTTTTTTAAAATAAAAATTACGACTTATTCTTGTAATGTTCTGACTTTTATTTTGAAAATGAGGATTATTTTCTTGTAATATTGACTTTTTTTTTCTAGAAATCTTGATTTTCATTCTCGTTACATTACGACTGTTTTCACCATAAATTACAACGTAATTCTTGTAATAATTATTTTTCAGTGAAACAACTTTATTCTCATAACATACAAAATATCTCAGCTTTATTCTGAAAATATCAGTTTTTTTCCCTTCAGTCGCTCTGATACTCGGCTTTATAAAATAACGAGTAGTAAAACAAAAAATTCTTGTTACGTCACAACCTTTCTCTTCTCGTCTCTGCTCCCTGCAGCACAGTTGCGACCCGAACTTGTTCGTCCAGAACGTCTTCACCGACTCCCACGACCCCGGATTCCCCGTCATCGCCTTCTTCACCAACAGGTGAGGAAGAGCAGTGAAGCTACTGGTCTGTCGGTCGGTAACTGGTTTGGTTAACTGGTGTGTTTTGTGTCCGTCGGCAGGGTGGTGACGGCCGGCACCGAGCTCACCTGGAACTATTCTTCACACACGCAGAGCGGCGTCTCGCTGCACAAACAGGAAGTGCCGTGTCTCTGCGACGCCGACGGCTGCCGGGGAGAGTTCGCCGTCGAGGAGAAAGTGTGCGACGTGTGCGAGGTCGAAGGTCAAGCTGCCGTCAACGCCACATGATCCCGGACATAAAATAAGACTCGGTTACTTTTTCTACTTTTAGGTGTAAAACGTGAAAATGTGAATAAACTTTTGTACTTTCTTACACGATGATGTCACTTCCTGCTCTGTACTGAAACTGTTGTAAACTCCAGTGGAGTCAATAAAGGAGGAGCTGTGCGGAAAGCCGATGTGTCGTTATTCGGCTCATTGTACTTCCATTTCATGTTTTTAATACAGTTTCATGCAGGATGGTGAATCGTTCTTATGCTGCCACCTGCTGGTCAGTTTAAAGTCTCCAACTAAAGCTGAACGTTCCAGCTTCTATCAGCGTGATTATTATTATTATTATTAATATTACTGTACTGATGTATTAACTGCATTAGTCTGAGCTAGTTGGTCTCTTGGCTGCAGATGACGTTTATTTCCATTAAATAATAGTTCAGTCAGTTAGTTACTTAACATTTTATTGACTAAGCAGAAAATATTTGGTGTTTTTATTTGACAAACACGTCAACGAGCACCTGACTAAGAAAAAAAACAAAAACGCTGACTCGCTGGAACCAATAATTCTGATCCACGTGGACCGTAAAGTGTTCATAAAACTGGAGGGAACAGCAGAAGAGGCCAAAGTGCTCGTCACCAAACCGACACTGAACGCAACGTGCAGAGTTTGACAGATGTTGTTCATCTGGAGACACAACAAACAACACAGAACATGAAAAACTGGGGATGAAAACCTTTGAATACACATAAATGACCAGATGATCAGTTCAACAAAACATCAGAGAATATTTAAAAAACCATTCAATGTAATATTAATATCAATATCTGAGACCTGGACTCAGAGTTGAAAGGACATGAATTGACTTATATGAACAGGAGGAACAGTAAAAGAAGAGGGTTGTGACTCTGTTTGAGGATAAAAGCTTCAGTTATGTGTTACTATGACAACTATTGATGATTACTAAACATTATGCTGTTCTGGAAATTGTAAAATAAACACGTACAAGTGATGAGAGACAACGTCAGACCCATAAAATCAAACTTTATGTGAGTGAAGCTGGTGAGGTTGCAGTTCTGGATCATAAAGCATAAAGTGTTGCTGTATATGAGTGAGTAACACCTACATAAGCAACTTATACTCACTATAGTACAGAAAAAAAGAGCCATAAGTTTAGATAACACGAACATGCAGGTTTTAAAGTCACATGCTTTGAAAGTTCACGTGTCTAGTAGAATTCAAGGCTGCACAATTAATCAATAAATAAAGTGAGAAAGATTTTACTTCCAGGTAACAAATAAAAATGTTCTTAGAAATATTTATTTATATATATTTAGATACAGAGCTCAAGCAAAGATGTTTTACAGGTGTAGTGATGAGGAACATTAATCGTCTAAATGATATGATTTAGTGGATATTTGGGTTGTAAATAATAACATTGAAGTTGTTGTTTGTGAGTTGTATATATGATAAATATATAAATAGATAATAAATAAATAGTTAATTATCTGAAAATATAATATGAAATATTTATTTACGTTGTTTATTTATGTTTGTTTATTGAGAGATTGCTGGATGTGTTTACGCTTCATTTTTGTTTGTTATCCTTGTTTGTTTTGTTTTGTTTTGTTTTTTTGTTTTGTTTTTTGTTAAATGTTCGAAATAAACAAATATAAAACCAGTCAGTGAGCGGACTTCCGTCAGCGAGACTTTTACTTTGAAAGTCGAACGCGGCCGTTTCACGTTATAACAATCGCTTCTTTTATTTTGAAAATCAACCGGCCTCCTCCTCCTCTCGCCGTCACCAGAGGCTTTTATTTTGACACTCCGGAGCGGATATCGCCGTGTTGTTTATAAGTCGTTCTCCGGTTCGTCTCACCGACACCGACCGTCCTCAACACTCCTGAACCGACCATGAACGCTGTCCTGCGGGTTGCGTGCGTGCTCCTCCTCGGCCTCCTCTTGGCCTCCGGCTCCCCGCCTTGCACCTCCCGGGTGTACATCCCCCCTCACGACCAGGTGGCCCGGGTCGCCCGCTTCATCGCCCACCAGTGCGACTGGGCCTCCATGGCCACCATCTCCACCCACAAGCCGGTGGTTGGACAACCTTTCTCCAACGTCTTCTCGATCAGCGACGGCCCGCGCGGCGGCAGCTCCGGGGTGCCCTACATGTACCTGACCCGCATGGAGATCTCCGTGCAGGACCTGGAGGTACTGGTCCCATAAATGATCTCCATACAGCTGCTTAAAAATGACTAATTGACCTCTAATGAACTTTATATGGTCTCTTGTAGTGTCGCTGCAGGTGTTAAAAGTTTAAACAGAATAAACAATCTACTGAGTTTCTATTGAATCTGTTTTATAGTCAGAAAAATAACAGAATTTAATTAGAAAGCTTCCTTAACTTTCTATTATCTGTGTAGTGACTCTGTCCACAACTACATCTGAAATATCAGATTTTATTTATTTATTTCATTTCTATTGAGACCTCCATTTGCTTCTATTGTGTCTCCTCTGATGTTTCTATAATATTTTTATTGCGTTTAAAGTTTCACAGACTTTATTTCAAACTGTAAACTAGCTGCAAATATCTTCCTGTGATCGTCTGTGAAATATTTCTAATGTTCCTTTTGGATCTTAAACTTTAAACAGTGTTCAAAATGATTATAAATAAAGTTAAAAATATTAAATTATCTTCTTTCTTTCTATACAAAACACCTGTTGGGATTTATAGTGTTTTCAGTATCACAGACTTTACTAAAAACTAAACAGGCTTCTATTAATTTTCTATTATTTTCTCTGCTGTTTTTAATAATATTAATATGCATCATGACTGTCTTCTATTGTATTTATATTATAGTCCTATAAGTGTTTATATAATATCTTTGGTGTTTTTATGTCTGCGTTCTGTAAAGTTTATTTGTTTTCTGTAGTTATTTCAACAATATTTCTTGAAACTCTAATTTCTGAGACATCTTTTATTAATTTATAGTGTCCTTTATGTTCTTTTGTGTATCTATAATACTGTAATACTTCCATCAGTTTCATATTTGCAGAGATTTTATCAGTGAAATTTGGTGCACTTTGCTTTTATTTACTCTTTTACCTCAAGTGTTTTTACTTCTGCAGTGTTTCTTTGCCGCTCTGCTGTTATGAAAATGTGTCTGATGATTTATGCAACAGCAGAGGCTCTACCATGACGCAGCAGTTTTTACTCCACAGAGCGACTCAGCAGGTTTGGGAGGAAAGGTCACATGTCATAACTGTAATCATGTGATCATGTGACCATGTGACCGAGAAGTGCAGAGTGATAAACACGGCAGAAACATGCATCTGTGAAAATGTCTTAATAGACTGAAAAGAGATAAGACGAGGTTATAAATGATCTTTAAGTTTTTTTACGCACTTTGTTGTAAAGAAGAAGGTTTAAAGTTCAGAGTTACTTTTGTCATAATTCATCAAACAGCAGCGTGTCGTTAAAATATATGAAACTTTATTGTCTGGAGTGTTTGGACTGAGTTCCTGTGGCAGTAAAATCTAAAGCTGAAGCACTGAAAGCATTTGAAGTGACATTTAAAAAACAGAAGTACTAAAAAAAGAAGCTGAACTGACTAATAGCAGAAGCTCTGGACAGAGCTGAACCGAAGGAAGTTGAAGTGAAAGTGATTAAATGAGCTGGCATGTTCGTTTAAATTCAAATTGTGTCAATTAAGAAAATAGTTTATGTCAATAAAAGTGGAAGAAATTAAATGAGTTGAAGTGTCAGCTGGAATTTAAGTGGTAAAAGTATGTCGGATTATTATTATAAGAGCTGAAAGGAATCTAAGTGTCAGCTGAAGTGTGAATTTAAACACTGAAATATTATATTGGAGTGTAAAGTGTAAAGTAGAAGTGTTTAAATATAGGAGGTTTGAGTAGTGGAAGTGTCTGTTAATTTTAACAGGTAGAGCTGAAGGCAGTTGAAGTGTCAGTTAAATATGAACAGAAGAGTTGAAAGCAGTTGAAGCGTGAGTTAAGGTGAGCTTCCTGTCTCCCTCCAGGTGAACCCTGCAGCGTCTCTGTCCATGTCTCTGGCTCAGACCGACTACTGCAAGAAGCAGGGCTTCGACCCTCAGAGTCCGCTCTGCGCCCACATCATCCTGTCTGGATCAGTGCAGGAGGTAGAACACACACACACACACACACTCACCTGTGTGTCCAGGTGGTGCAGTCTGAGCAGTCACATGACCCTCCCCCCTCCCTCCTATTGGTCAGGTGAACGGGACGGAGGCGGAGTTTGCTAAGAAGTCGCTCTTCAGTCGACACCCGGAGATGATCGACTGGCCGTCTGATCACAACTGGTTCTTCGCCAAGTTCAACATCACTCAGGTACCAGTATGACAAATAAACTAATAATAATAATAATAATAATAAATATTGTAGTAGATAGTGATAGAAGTCTGGTTAACGTCCGTCCTCCGTGTTGCAGGTTTGGGTCTTGGATTATTTTGGCGGGGTGAAGACGGTCACTCCGGAGCAATACTTCCAGGCGACACCGAACAGGAAGCACCACTGACGGTCAGAGCCGCTGGGTTTTGTAGTTCTTCTTCTTCTTCTGTTTGTAGTTTTCTAAGAAACAAAACTACAGCGTGATGTTTTTAAAAGGCGTCTTCATGAATCTTTGTTCTGTTTTTACTCGTCAGCTGATCAAACCAGAGTGATAAATCAGTCACGTTGGTCAGTTTCACTACCTGTTCTATCAAAATAAAGGATGGAAGGCGTCTTCACACTACAGCGCTGCCACAAAAACAAAACAAACATATAAATTAATTGCTGGGAATGACAAGAATGAAAATACTCACAGTGAATCAGAGTTATGACACTAATGTTAAAAAATGTTGATGTATGTATCTATTTTTTCATAATAGTGTTATTAATGTTTATTTATATTTGTTTGGTTTTGTAGTTTTGGATGCGTGTGTATCCTCCTGAACGTTGTCGCTACAAACCAGGAGTCTAATTCTGCTGATTCTGATCATTTTGACATTTAGGGCTTTATTTTAACGATCTAAAGCTGAAGCGCAGTAGGTCGATGCTTCAGGCGCCTGGTTCAAAGGGGTTGTATTGAGTCTCCTCATTAATCAAACATGAAATAAACCAATCACAGTGTCCTCTCCCGTTCCCTTTAAGAGCCAGGTGAGCTTGCTCTTTGGTGGATTGTTATTATGACGGCGCATTTGCCAAATATGCTCCTGGACCCTCCTGTGGTCCACAGACCACCAGTTTAACATCCTGTTCATTCATTTGCTGCAGTTTTATCCTCGTTTGGTTTTTGAAAAGGTTTAATTTTTTAATTACAGCTTTAGTTTCTATAAAATGGTTTTGTTCAGTCATGGAGTAACAGGTCAAACCTGATCACTGTAATCTCAAACATGTTATATATAATATGTATAAGAATATAGAAGCTGTGCATTTGTTAGTTTAATAATTGTTTTCACCTCATTTATTTCCTCATGTGTTCCTCATGTCATCATGTACTGATGAAGCAGGAAAGTCGATCTGTGTCTGATCAGCTGTTGTCCGTCTGTTTAAATACCTACGTGTCACAATTTGCTCAAATAATTAAACAATTTAATCCATAATTACTGCGGTTAGTTAATTCTGATAAATATTATGACTGACATGTAATTTCTTTAATTATATTAATAAGCACAATAATAATCTTTCACATTGTAACACTTTTATTTGTTACCTTAAGCGTGTGTGTGCTGCTGTTGGTCCAGTGAAGGGGCAACTATGTTGTGCACCCGTCTGTTTAGTTGCATGTTACATAATGAGCCCTTAAAATAACAGTGAAACGTTGCACCATTAACTTTACAGACCAGGTTTATGTTGGTCAATCGCTTAATCGTTCTCTGCTGCCTCAAGATAGTAATGTGCCAATAATGTGCCTGACCACACCTTATTTTATACCAACACGCCCCTGGCCGCACTGATGGGTGTAAGTGTTATTGCTATTTTAACAACATGGATGCTGGACAGGAAAATGACGACTGTGTCGGTCTTAAAATAACAAAGAGACTTCCGCTGTGCTTAGATACGGACCTTAAAGTCTAAAGTAGTCTCATTATTTAGAAATAAAAAGTAAACATTTTGGCTTTTCTCGTGATTTTCTTGTTATTTTAAGATTCTGACTTTTCATCTGCATTTTTCATCTCTATTCAAGAGACTTTCTACTTTCTATTCACACAGAATAAAACTGACTGTTCTTCTTCTTTCTGACTTTGATAACTGACGTTCGCTGTTGTTGTTCCTGCTCAGGACGCCGACGGCGAACAGATCGGGGGATCGAACCGGCGACCTGGAAGAAACCTGAAGGGATCCGAGCAGGTTGTCAGTTTGAATCTTTCTACGAGACGACGTCCTCGACTATTAAAACAACCTGAGTGACGAGCAGAAGTAACAAAAATCAACTGCTGTCGATAAATATGATGGAAAAATTTAGAGAGTTTAATCACAGTTGATAATAAACTGATCAATCAATAAGTATTTTTTTAATCACTTAAACTTGTTCAGTCAGAATTCAATCAAATTTAGGAATAAAAAAGCATTAAAATTAATAATTTTGTTAATTTCAGAACATTCAATTTAATTTAACATAAAGTTGACTGTTAAATTTTGATTCTTTATTGATCAGATCAGTCAGCTGTTTGTTGTTATTGGTTTAAAATTCAAACTACCAACGAACTTCATGTTTTTGCTGTTGATCAGAGGTATAAGAATATAAAAAGGTGTGATTATAGATTAGACGTGTGCACATTTAAAAGCCTTCGTGTGAAATATAAATATATATAAATAAGACGTCGGCTGCAGTGCTGCAGTTCGACCGCTGGAGGGAGCCGATGTGTTTAAAAGCAAACCCTGAAAACACACACAGGAGGAGAGAAATCAAACTAGACTCAACAACATGATCACAAATGTTTAATGTTTTCCTCCGCTGCAGAAAAACAGCAGCTTCCAGTCAGAATCATTAGTGTTTTATCTTTTAGTTTAATAAAAAGTCTGCAGAATGACGTTAAAGTCATTAAAACACATTAAAACAATTCAAAACTAAAAAGATAAATTCAGTTTGTGAGCATGAAAGTCACTCAGATTGAAGATTAATAGATTTCCACGTGATAGAAACGATGTGACAAACTAAAAGAAATGAAGCTGTGCAGCGTTTAAACCGAAGCAGGAAACACTTTCATCTGAACATGTTGTTTCTTTTTCCCTGGTTTGGTTTTGCGGCGCCGTACATCTCGACACGACTTAAAGATTTAAAGATGTTTGATTCGAAGGGATTTGCACTAAAAAGAAACAGAACTTCTGCACTGCACTTTTTTAACTTTGTCACAGAATCACGAGCAGATTCAGAGGCGGAAGCGGGTTCAGTGTAATTATGATCACATGTTGATCTAATTTAATCCGAATATATGTTTATATAAGAATGTTTTCTACTGAAAAAGCTTCTTATGACAAGAAAAAACCACAAAGTTGAATTTGTATGATGAGGAATAGTGTAGTTCATTCTTTAACCTTTTAAAAACTACATCTCCCATGATTCTTAGCCATCAGCACGCTGTGAAAACCTCATGGGAGATTTAGTTCTTTAAGTCTTTGGAACAGTTTGACATTTAAATAGTGGTTCAACGTCCATTAAGTAGCTTCACTCAGAGCTTTTTAGGAGCTTTCAGCCTTCATGTGTAGACTCTGGTCTACAGAATATATATGTGTAATTACATGTTGTCACTTTCATAAATTGATAATCCTTTTGATAACAGATCAATAACTTCTAAAGTCGACTGAGTCTGCTGCTCCTGTGACGCCTTAAACATCATTTTATACTCCATAAATGTTATGATCCTTCTTTCATTATAACATTATAAAGAATTCAATGAAATATTTTTGTAAAGAGATTGTATGATTTCTATGAATAAAGTTTTGCATTAAAGAACAAACAGAAGACGGCTTCACTTCGTCTGCTTTTATTTATTTTTGTAGATTTAGTGAAACTTTATTTTAAATCATGATGATTTATAGCAACAAACAGTAAACAACATGTTATTATTGGAAAGTAGAAAGCAAAGAGTCAGTTTATTAAAGTTAATTGATCCATCTGATTGATTTTTGTGTTCAAAAAATATAGTTTGGTTAGTTAGTTAAGCTAACGTTAGCAGAAATGTGCTGTGTTTAAAACACCTAATTAGCATACAAGCTAACAGATGTGCGTTAGCATTAGCATCATCACAAGGATGCTCCCCAAAGAAAGAGGCATCACTCTCCATATTTAGATATTTTCCAACTTTATGAGCAGCGTTAGACGTCCAACAAAATGATTCTTTAATTCTAAAATTAAAATTTATATTTCGGGACATTTCTGGTTTAAAAATAAATAAATAAATAAATGTTGGATTATTAATAGTGAAGCATCAGTGTTCCCAACCTAGGGATCGGGGCCCCTCCAAAGGGTCAGCAGATAAATCTGAGGGGTCGTGAGATGATTAATGGGAGAGGAAAGAAGAAGAAACAACGTTCTGATACAAATTTCTAGTCCAAGATGTCTGATTTCACTTTGATCCTCCAATTACAGATTTGACAGTAGAAGGCTGACATTATGATGATCCACAATAACACAATGACAAAGTCTCTCTGCTCATTTTAGGGAAAAGCTCATTGATGAGGACATAGTTGGACTATAAATGACATTTTATCTGCAAAATTTATTCTTTATTGACATTTGGTGACTGCAGTTTGTCAGAGATCAGCTGTGCTTCTCTGGCCTCAGCTCTGAAGTCCAACCCCTCCCATCTGAGAGAGCTGGATCTGAGTGGAAACAAGCTGCAGGATTCAGGAGTGAAGCTGCTGTGTGCATGTTACTGTTGTAGCTGCTGGAGGTGGAGCTAGTTTACACTACTTTATATACAGTTAGCTAGTTTAGTCCACTGGTTCCCAACCTAGGGGTCGGGGTCCCTCCAAAGGGTCAGCAGATAAATCTGAGGGGTCGTGAGATGATTAATGGGAGAGGAAAGAAGAAAAAACAAAGTTCTGATACACAAATCTGTTTTCAGTTTTTGGACTTTTTCTCTAATCTTTGATTTTTGCTGAAATATTGGATCATTTGAACATTTATTGAAATGAAAGCATGTGAGAAGTTTAGAGGGAAATATCACTATTTGGTGGAGTTGTTAACAACTCATAGACATGTGAAATGTGACCCCGACTACACACTGCTTTTTGTAAGACGTCAAAAGACAAAAAGGTTGGAAACCACTGGTTTCATCTTTAACAATGTGTTGTATTTTAAAAGCTTGTTATTTTATCCATTGTGTCAAATCTTCATCTGAAAAGTCACTAAAGCTGTCAAATAAATGTAGTGGAGTAGAAAGAACAATATTTCCCTCTGAAATGTAGAAAGTAGCATCACATGGAAATACTCAAGAATTGAGTAAACGTAGTTTCCACTTCTGACTGTGAGAGCCTTTAATGAAACTAATAAACCGTCATTTAAGTCTCAGACACTGAATTATGATTAGAAATTGTGTGTTAAAGAGTAACCATTGGGAACTTATTTAGTTATTTAGTTTTGGGGATTGTTTTTATTCAAAGTTAGTACAGCTGAGGGTAATTTGGTCAAGTCTAAGAAAATAACCCCGATGACGTCATAGTGATGTCATCAGGAAACTGTAATCTGCACAACATCCAACACGCTCTCTCCAGACCTGAACTCTGGAAATAAAAATGAAAAGCATCTGCTGTATAAAACACCAAAAACTAGAACATAAATGAAGACATTAGCGGGGAGATAACCCCCCCCACACACACACACACACAACCACCGAGTTCTTCTGTACTGATTAAGATTTCGGTTGCCCTCTGAAGATTTACTGAAAACATCAACCAAACAGCAGACAAACAGAGAAACGAGAAACTGAAATTTTCTGTTTCCATGTATAAGTAGAAAGACTGAGTTTGTGTGTGTGTGTGTGTGTGTGTGTGTGTGTGTGTGGGAGAAAATGTGTCTTTGTGTTGTGTGTCACCTGGCACAGCAGCTCCTCACCACTTCCTGTTCCACTTCAAGTCGACAGAGGAAGACGCAGCAGTTCGCCTCAGTCAGTCCTGTCAGTTCGTCTCTGGTGACTGAAACCAGTTTGAAGAAAACTCGTCCTCGCTTTGTTTCTTCTCTGTTGGGGAAACCAGTTTCAGGATGGAGATCCAGAAGTGGACATCTGGCCTGCTGGTCCTCGCCTCTGTGTTTCCCCGGGCAGGTAAGACTCACCAAACACAACCTCAACAAACCTTTTCACCGACTCATCTGCTGAACCGAGGCTCTGACTTCCCTCTCAGAGACCCCTTTTCACGGCAGACATTTTGACTTGTCAGAGCAGGAGGAACGAACAGGAGGGATTAATAACATTAATGATGGATGTGCTCCTTTTAGTGCTGCTGGTATTGTGCATGTTTCCTCATTAACGTGGTTTATGGGGACCACTGATGGAATAGAGCCGTTTGTTTGTGTTAATATTGACACCTGTGCTTTTCCTGCTTTGAAAAGTCAAAATGTCTGCTGTAAAAAAAAAAAGGCTCTATTCTTTAAAATTAATAAAAAGCAGCTTCAATTTGCATTTTGATAATATTTTTCTGGCATTTTTTAAACTTTGATAAGTTGATGATGAAGAGAAATACGACAGAGTGGATTTGAATTTGATGAAAGACGTCTATATGTTTCCAAATTTAAGATATAAGATATAAGATATATATATATATAAACATATCTGTATCTGTAACATATCCCATAATAATCTAGTTGGTTTTTAACAGTGTATCGTTCACCAAAGAGGTTTTTAATTGTTTTCTGAACCCACAACAGCTTCGAAGTGAACAAAAACCTAAATGTGATAAATATATAAATAAATCAGCAAACATACGAGACGAGCAGATGTTTTTTGGGGGTTTTTTTTGGGGTTTTTTTTTGAGAGTAAACAAACCTGCTAGCGTCTTTAAACGTGTGTAACTCACTGTGAGGAAATTCAAACAGAAGCTTTAAAATAAAATAAAAAACCCTGAAAAGTTAAAAGCAGATGACTAAATTCAAACCGTGAAGCGGCTTCTTCTGGCGGCCATGTTGTTGTTGAGTCTGATGGTTCAGAATCGAAAACGTTTCATCTGTCGCAGTTTTTAAAGTGAATTTATCTTTTTTTTTTTTTTGATTCATTTGATTTATTTTGTGTGCAGAAAGTATAAACTGTTTAGTTAGTTAAGCTAACTGTAGCAGCTAGCAACATGTAGCTTTTAACACGTCTGAGTAGCACACAAGCTAACATATGTGGTCGAGGCTAACGTTAGCATCAACACAAAGAACGAGGCATCACTCTGGATGTCGTCAATTAATAAGTTCAAATTAATCTTTACGTCTTTACGTACAGCTGCTACAGCTAACGTGTTTTTGCTCTCATCGTTCAGATGTTTCATGTTTTGACAGTTTTTTAATACTTTGATCACCAAGAAACAATATTTGATCGCAGCTGCATGTTTTATACTTGAAATGACAAATAAACATTAACTTGAACTAAAGCTAGCTGCTAATATTAGCTGGACATGCAGACCCAGAAACGTACATTTAAAAAATTATACACTTGGACGTCTGGAGACGTCAACAAATGTTACTTAAAGACCTGAAGTTTCATACTTTCACACAAACTATATGACGTAAATGTCAGCAAAATATACAGTATTTGGCACAATTAACACAAAGTGGTTCATCCATATTTTTATATTTTTAATACATGCTGAACGTCCTCTTGCGTTGCTCTCGTGTTTCATCACCGTAACTTTCGTTAATCAAACTCCGGTTAGCTCAGAGGCTAATATCATGTAGCTGTAGAGTTTTAAAGCCAACAAGAAGCTTGTGAAATGTTTTATAAAAGCACACGATAGCTGGAGTATGGTATCATGCTGGTAATAACAGACAGGAAAATCAGGTGCTCCAAATCCAGAATGGTCACAAGATGAACCAGAATTAATGTTCAGAGCAGACCTGAAACCATCAGAGAGTCAAACTGCTGCAGATTTAATGTTTTTGGTGTTTTTTGTGTGTTTGTGACGTCCTGCAGCTTTAAAACCAGTTTAGAGAATCAAAGGACGAGTTCACAGTTGGTCATGTGTCTTTAAACCAACAGTCAGGAGCCTAAATGAGCAGTAAACCTGTTGTTTCCTGCTGTAATCGTTCCTCCTGTTCATACTGACCATCAGAAGATCCTTCATAACGACCTTACAACGAAGCTTCAGCGTCCAAATGAGTCAAATCCAGTAGATATCTTTCACCGTTTCAGTCTTTTTAGTGGCAAAGTCCCTCTTTTTGTTTCTATACTTCCACCTGCAGCTCAACAGGGAAACACAAAGAGGAGAATTTGATGCTAAAAAGACTGTAAATGTGTCAGATATCCACTTGATATGACTAACTCAGACTGATGAAGCTGAACAGAAGCTTCACACACACTTTAAATGTCTATCTGGACACACTGTGGATGAAGGAGATCTTTTAATATCCAGTATGAACAGGAGGAATGATTACAGCCAGGAAAACACCTGACTGCTGGTTTAAAGACACATTTGATAAACTGTGAATTTGTCCTTTAAAACCACTTTGTTGGTTTCAGCTGAACTTTTCAGGCAAACAAACATAAATCAACGCTTGTAACCGTAGAAACCTGTTTGTTAAAGATAGTTTATCACCAAGCAAGAGAAGTGTAAACGGAGAGTTCAGGGCGGCAACACGATGGCGTCCATTTTAGACAGCGGCGTTTTTCACACTCTGCTGAGAGATGAAATGTGTTAAAGCTGAAAAATCTCTTTTCATTTGCATTTATGACAGACTTCTGCTCACAAAGCTTCCTGAACAATCAGACAGAGTTTTACTGATAAAAACCTTTAAAAACAAAATCACAGAAATGATAATAATCAATAATTTGACTCGTCTGTTCTGTTAAATCCATAAAAATACATGCTGATAATAAAAAAAAGTGCAGAAATATGATACAAGAATCACTTTAAACACCTCGGAGATTTTCTTTATTTTAATCTAAACACATAAAACTTTATTTAAACACATTCAGCTGCTGTTTCTTTGATAGTTGCTATTCTTTCACACACTGTTAAAAACATGAATAAAGTTTAATAGCGACTAACTGAGACACGTTCCTCTTTAAACATGCAACATCAGCTCTAGCTCTGAAGGTTTACAGGCTTTATTAACGGCACGTTAAAGGTTATTGACCCCCGATCATGAACAGCACAGTCGACATGGGCGTGAAAGGTCCTCCGTACTCACAAGTCCTCCTAAAAAAACACACTGCAGGTGAAGTTTTCAGGGTTTTCTCGACAAATAATCAGTTTTTAAAATGGTTTTGCATGAATTAAGGAGACATTAATGAGTATTTCAGGTTATTTGAAGGACTGAAGAGCATGTAGAGATAATTATAGTCGACTTTACTGTTAATAATGCTTTTAATATTCATCTTAAATAAAACATAACAAGACTTCACTGTAAAATAAGTGCTGACAGGATGTGTGAAGTGTCATATTTCCTTATTAATGTGACCATACGAGGCGTTGGCTGCTCTGTTTTAGTAGTTTTAGTGAAGAAAATGACCACAGAGACACACAGAGAGAGAGAAACCCCCCCCCCCCTCCTCCTCCCTGCTGTTCAGGAAGCAGCTCTGTGGGTTTTTTTTTTTTTTAGTTTAAGAGCTTGAACCGTGTTTCCCAAACTGAGCTTCGGCTCTTTGTGGTGATAAAAAAAAAAAAAAGAAAAAGAAGAGAGACGATAGTTTCAGTCCGCAGTCAGCCTCTCTGTTCACATGTCGAAGAGAAAGGTGGCACCTCCTCGCCGCTCGCAGCAGACGGCTAATAAACCTGCAGCCATCTTTCATGAGAGGCAGAAAACAGAGAGACAGAGAGAGAAAAGAAACAGAAACAATTTAAAACACGGAGAAGCGATGGCGGCGGCGGCGGCGGCGGCGTGTCCCGGATTATTTCCAGGTGTTCAGGAACAAAACCGCTCGAGCAAACTGACAAACGCTGCAGCAGCTTCTCCGACAACTGTGACACATTTAACATCTTCTCTACATGCTTTTATTCCCTTTATTTATTTATTTATTTATATATAAAGCAGCAGAAACACAGCAAACATAAACAAGAGGAAGCAAACAGGTGCAGGTGAGACTGGAGAGGAAACAACAACAAACCTCAGTTTTTAAACAGAACAGAAATGAAGCAGCATCAGAGGTATGAGAGGAGAGTTTTCTCATCACATGAGCGTCAGATAACCAGCCAGATGTTGAAATCTTCTGCTTAAAGGAGAAATTAGGCAACATGTGGGCTGATAAGATTTATCAGACCGACACCCGAAGATTACTCAACGTTTCTGCTTCAGAGGAAAAAACGCTTCCTCCCGAGATCAGCTGATCGCAAAGCTGCCACAAAGTAATGATAAGAAAGAAATCAATAGAACTAAATGAACTCTTACAGCTCGAGGTCAGGCTGAGGTGGCGAGCACGGTCGTCATGACAACACAACGCGATAATAAGCTCGACCTCATAACCTGTTAAATATTTCAGGTGCAAAACTTTCAGCCGCAAAGTCGGTGAAAGGTTTTTATTATATGGTGGTGTTGTGTTAAACGAGCCCTGGATAACGAGGTCTACAGGTGCATTGTGGGTAAAAGAGGCGTCTGAAAGTCGAGTCTGACAAGTTGAGGCAGAAAAAAAATCATTTAATCGAACTTTATTTGCACTTTTAATACAATAATACATGAATAAATCTAAAAATAAAAGATAAAAATAGATTATAAAGACTTTAAAATGTTAGATTGTGTGTTTGAAGCGTCTTAAAGCTCCAACAGTGTTTCTGGACGGAGGAGTCGGGGATCGAACCCGCTGACCGTCTGATTGGTGGACGACTCACTCAGCGTCCTGAACCACAACCAGCATAAAAATAGTGAACAGAACAGAACGAAGAAGAAGAAGAGAGAAGAAGGTTTATAAATATGAATGATTTCACTTCCTCTGGACGCTGAATGACCACCGAAACGTCTCCTTCTGCTTTCTCTTGGACGGACGTGAGACGCTTTCCAGCTGCACAAACCGCAGGCTGATAGTTTGGCGTCCGCTGTCGTGCTTCGTGAACATGTAGAGTAGAGTAGCGAAGGACAAAATGTCTCCACTTCCTGTCACATGGTCTTTAAGGTAGAGCCGGTGGTCGTCAGCGAAGAAGAGGCGTTTTCAGGGAGTTTTAGCGCCTCGAGCTGACCTGCAGCTCTTCCTCTCTTCAGTTGAAAGACATTGTGAGAAACATGAAATATTTTACAGTACAGTTCACAGTTGACACCTCACGTTTCTGTCTAATAAAGTCGACACCCTTTTTAAGGTGATATTTACTGAAGGCGACCGCAGCCTGACTGTTTGTCAGCTTGAGGTTCATTCAGGAAACGTCGCTGCAGTCTGAGCCTCTCCAGCTTTACCTTTCTGACAAACATGTAAATAAGCAGTTTAATAAGAAAAGAAACAGCTTTCTGTCATTTTTTTATTTTTCCTTCTCTTCTGTTTTCACTTTAATTCGTTTTTAAAACTCTGATTACGAAGCAGAATCAGAAAAAACTGACACACATGGAAAAAAACCTTATTAATAAATGTTCATCTGTATTTTCTGAATGAATCAGTCTGAACTGTGTGTGTGTGTGTATAGATATAAAACACACACACACACACACACAGAGTTTTATCAGTCTCCACATGAAACACGTCAGAGAACCAGCAGTGTTTCCATCTGTCTGCAGCTTCACACTCAACTTTAATTTCACATTTTAATATCAGCGCTTTGCTTCCACTAACGTTTGGAAAATGTTTGTTCATGTAAACCAGAAGAAACTAAAATGACGTCGTCTGATTTTTATCCGTTCTGTCAGCCGGCCGTGAAGCTTTGGCGGTAACGCTCATCCGATCGATCGATGGTTTGATCATCAGAGTCGCCGTCATAAAAGATATTCAGTTTAAAACTATTAAAGGTGAAGAAACGCTGATAATCGTCATGTTTGAGAAGCTGAAAGCAGCAAATATTTGTTTTAAAAATGACGATTGATCATCAAAGTTTAACCGTAAACAACTAAAACGCTGCTAAAATAGTGAAAGATCATTTTTCTTCTCTTGTTTTCTTTGAAGTTTCTGTTTATTATCAAGTTTTTACAATTAAAGAATCTTTTATTTTTATAATCAATAATTTGTCTCAGTTGTTTTTTTCAGGCAGAAGCTCAAACATCTTCAACATGAGGATTTACTGCTCCTCTCTATTTTATGTCACTGTGAACTGTTGCAGCAGTTTTCATTATTGATTACTCTCCTGATCGCTTTCTCCTTTAATCAATCGATCAATAAAAACAGTGACAGCTGACGTCTTCATTTAATGTAAAAACAGCAGCAAAATATTCACATTTAGTCGCCGAAGCTGTTAAATGTTTGACAGATTATTAAAAAATGGTTAATTGATTATTAAAACAGCTGCAGATTCCGACCGTCCAGCGACACCTGAACGCACCGTGCTGCCCTTTAGCTCAGTTACCGGAGCTTTCGCCTCTCAAACATCCTTTAAAAGCTGCACGAGGCTCAAACACGCAGATAAACCCGCTGACGGGCTCTGAACTGTAATCATGAAGCTTGTTTCTGTAAAAAATATATTTAAAAAAAACATATTTGAGGTTTTATTGACGTTAAAGTCTTGAAAACATCGAGCGTCTGACGTTTGTGATGGAAACGTCTGTCTGGAAACAAGCTGCTCGTACTTCTGCTCTGTGATGAGTCAGCTTGTGAAGAATTATCAAATTATTTGTTTTCCGGTCATGTCTGAGTGAATTACTGAAAAGAGGGAAGAAGAGACGTGTTCACAGCTGAAAGCTCCGGTTAGGTTGAGTCACTTTAGTTTCTGGTGATCAGACTTTAAAAATGCAGCTTCAGTGGAAAGAAAAGCTTCTGGAAAGACAATAAACAGAAAAGAAGTGAAAGTAGAAGTTAATGTCTGTATTTTATTTACATTTACATTTAAAAAAGTCAAATTATTTGAGACTGGAGACATAAAAAGGATGAAAATGTAAAAATAAAACCATTAAAACAGATAAAAATGTGAAAATAACAGTCAAATAGATAAAAAACAACAACTAGTAAAACTGATGAGACGCAGTAAAAACATCTGAAAACATGAATATAAATATAAATAATTTAAATTTGCTCTTTTTTTATGTGTTTAAATGTAAATAAAATGTTTATTTTTCTACATAATGATGCGTCCGATGAGGGAAGAAGAAGAGTTTTTTTGGTATAAACTTTATTTAAATGTGTGAATAACAATCGTTTATTTAATAAAATGGTTTCACAGTGTTTTTAGTTTAACGTACGGAGGCTCTAAAGCGTCGACTCTCGTCCAGAAGCTCCATTTAAAAGGTAAATAATGAAGTTTATTTGTCGAGCATAAAAGGAGTTAAAACAGAATATAAAAGCAACACAAGTAAAAAAAGACAAAAACAATTAAAAAGGTGATAAATATGGAAATAAAAAGCAGCTGAAACAGACGTCAGCTGTTATAATGAGAGAAGGCGTCCATGTTGTTTATTATTTATTAATTCTTTAACTGTAAAATTAGACACAGAATGTTTCCGACAGACTTTCAAAGAGATTTTTTATCATTTCATGACATTAAAACCTTTTAGAAGACGGCTGCTCACTGCTCTGTTAAACATACCTTCATCATGTAAATGTTATTTTACAACTATTAATATTAATTAATAATCAATTCGAACGTTAAAATCTTTGATAATTTGAAGCTTTTTAAACTTCAGACAAACAGAAACGAGGCGTCTTGTTCTCATCAGTTCGGCCTTTTGAATTTCACAGTAAAACAGCCGAGTGTTTGAAGCGGACACGACGCCGCACACGCTAATGTAACATGTGCCAAAGTGTGTGTGTGAGTGTGAGTGTGTGAGTGTGTGAGTGTGAGTGTGTGTGTGTGTGTGTGTGTGTGTGTGTGTGAGTGTGTGTGTGTGAGTGTATGTGTGTGTGTGTAGTCTCTATTAGCAGGGCTGAAGGATATTAGATAACTTTAAATGTAATGTTTCTTCAAGCGTATGTGACAAAAAAAAGTGTGAAAAAACAATTAAACAAGTCGAATTATAAAATCTGTGCCTTCAAATTAAAAGTATATTAGTTAGTTAGTAATAAAAGTATATAAATATAAATATATATGTGTGGTGTTGCATCAGTGTGTTCACTGCGTACGCACTGATGCAACCGTTATTATTACATCAAACATTACAACAAAAAATGCTTCTTCTTCTCCTTTCACATGTTTTTTTTTTCCATCTGTGTGACTTTTATTTAAATTCAGAGGATGATTGCACTTTTTTTTATTGCTTTTGCAACATCAGGTCGCTTTATTTCAAAATGACAATCAAACCCAAAACAAACACACATAATTATTTGATTTTACAACTTTGTTTCTCTGCTGTACAAATAAATAATCTTCATATGAGACTTTATTAAATAAAAGTAACTCTTTTGCATGAAAATCCTGCTTTCAAAATACATTTAAAGTATAAAAAGTGCAGTTATTCATAATGCAGAATGCTCCTTTTTATAAATATAACATCATTCTGTGTGTAATTACATGAATATTGTTGATTTATTCACACATAAGCAGCGTTTTAAATGTTTTATCTTGCCCGTTTAGATTCTGTTAATGTTTAAACGAGCTGCGTGTTTGAAGCTGAAGAGATCACGTGTGCATGAAACTCGCCTCGCTGTGTTCATCAGATAATACGCCCACCCTGACCACACACACACACACACACACACACACACACACACACACACACACACGCACTGCTGATACTTCCTGTTTTGTTTGTATCCGCTCTATCTCTGCTCTTATCTGACCGAGTGTGCCATCGAGCCTCAAACCTTAAAAACGCGCCGAAGCAATCATGAAATCATCTCCTTAATATAGATTCACTCTGTTTTTCCATCGCTGTTGTCATGGCGATTTCACACCTCTGACATCAGTCTTCTGAAGCGCTTTGATGGACATGAACTCCTGGTTGAAAAAATAAAAAAGAAGCTTGATTGATTAGAGTTCAGAAAGGTGGCAGTTCGGGTTTGGTTGTGCGGTTTGAGGCACAATAACCGCCATTCTCAAAGATGCATTAAACAGAAGAGTTAGAAATGTGTTAATGGGGTTTTATTAATAAGAATAAACTCTACAAAACACTTGAACTCGTGTCAGGAACCGAACAACGAGACCTGCAGCTGATAAAGTTTAAAGGTTCTTGTACTTTACTTTTTTATTTCCATGTGATGCTACTTTCTACATTTCAGAGGGAAATATTGTACTTTCTACTCCACTACATTTATTTGACAGCTTTAGTTACTTTTCAGATGCAGATTTGACACAATGGATAATATAACAAGCTTTTAAAATACAACACATTGTTAAAGATGAAACCAGTGGTTTCCAACCTTTTTTGTCTTTTGACGTCTTACAAAAAGCAGTGTGTAGTCGGGGTCACATTTCACATGTCTATGAGTTGTTAACAGCTCCACCAAATAGTGATTTTTCCCTCTAAACTTCTCACATGCTTTCATTTCAATAAATGTTCAAATGATCCAATATTTCAGCAGAAATCAAAGATATCAGAACGTTGTTTCTTCTTCTTTCCTCTTGTAAACAGTAACAGTGAGTAGAAGGTAGATCTCAGCAGGTTGATCCTGAATAACAACAACCTGCAGGATTCAGAGGAGCAGCTGCTGCTGTTCAGAGACCCCTCAGATTTATCTGCTGACCCTTTGGAGGGCCCCGACCCCTAGGTTGGGACCCAGTGGACTAAACTAGCTAACTGTATATAAAGTAGTGTAAACTAGCTCCACCTCCAGCAGCTACAACAGTAACATGCTGCTCTAACACTGATGCTTCAGTATTAATAATCTAATGATGTCATATATAATAATATATCAGTCAGAGGGACCAAACCACTACTTTTACTACAACACTTTAACTACATCAAGCAATACTGATGGACTTTTACTGCAGTAAAGGATCTGATGGACTTTGGTGAACTGGAATAAAACAAGCAGTAAAAAAAAGAACACCAAATAAAGATAGTTTATGCAATATTATTATGCAATAAAATGAAAAGTGAATAAAAAGGAAGTGATTCTGATCAAAAGATCTTTTCTTCATGTGTCAGCGATTAAGGACGATTGAGTCTGATTTATACACATTATAAACGTGTTATTGTATTTTATGTTCTTTGACTCAATCAAGAGATAAATGCTGAGTGTTTATTATCATTAATATCATCATACATGACCCTGACCTGTGACCTCTGACCCCCGTTTGCAGAGGCCCTGAACATGTACGACCCTCAGCTGTGTTACGTGCTGGACGGCTTCCTCGGTCTGTACGGCCTCATCATCACCGGCATGTTCATCAAGGAAAAGGTGGATTTATATGAATTTACATCAGGTCACATTTAAAGAAACATTTTGTTTTTTATGATCTCACCTTCGGATTTGTTTGTTTTCCTTCATTTAGTTCTTCAAAACCAAAGGGAAGTCGACAGAGGAGAGCATCTACACCGTGAGTCTTCACAGTTTCAACACGTTTCAAATAGTCGTTTTGACAATAAAATGTCAAAACATCTTAAATTAGAAGAGCTTCATGGTTCCCCAGAGTCAAATGTTGCATCTTCAAATGTCTTATTTTCAGTCCAAAACCCTAAAAATATTAACTTTAATGTAAATTATTGTTATTTTAACAGTATTAATAGACTATGAGTGAATATGCAGATTCATTTATTGACTCTGTTTCCGTCTTTGTCGTCTTTTCTTTAATTGATTTCTGTTTGTGTGTGTTTGTGTTTAGGATCTGAAAGGTCAGGACAGCGGCGCTTACGCTCCGCTGGTGAGATCAGGAGACCCGGAGAGAGGAAGAGTGAGTGTTACTGTGTTCATACGTAAATATTAAATATATCTGACGGTTCTACTGGAGGAACACGTGATTAGAAAAAAAAAGGACTTTGGCAGGAAAAATATGAGAGTTTGTTTCTGTAGAAAACACTTTTTTCTTTAGAGAACAAGCCGAAGAGAACCACAAGAACCTTGAAGGAACCCAAATGAACATTTAAACAAGTATTAAATTAAAAGCATAAAACAATCCTGAAGAACCCAAAACGATTCCTACAAGCGCTGTGATAAAATATATAAAGAACCCCAACAAACCTGAGAGAGGGAAGTCTCAAAGAAAATAAAAGAACAATCTGCAGAGAACCCAAAAACCCTTCAAGAACCACAATGAACTGAACAATCAATGAAGAACTTTGAAGGAACCACAGAATAAACTGAACCTACAAATAATGAGGAACCCAAAAATCACCTTAAAAAGCCTGTGTTAGTCTCAAAAGACCAAGAAAAGAACAAACCGTCAGGAACACCTTCAGTCCTCTAAAGGAACAGTAAAAAGCTCAGATCGTAGAACCCTTAAAGAATATTTGAAGAACCCTGAAACTGTTTATTAAAGTTTCTTCAGATAATTTGGGAACCTCACTTTTATTGTTCTTTAACTATTAATGGATTCATTATTTACCAACTATCAGAGGTTCTCTGAACAGAAAAACAACAGGAGGAACTGCAAACATCTCAAATAAACCCAGAAGAACCTCGTAGAACCCTGAAAGATTCTTAAAGAACGCAGAAAAAGTTAAACGGATCATTTTCATCTCTTTATTCTAATAATCGGTTGTGTTTTGTTCTGTTCAACAGAACCGCAGGCAGCACGACGACAACGCCACCTACACGGTAACAAACCTACAGATTTGTTCTTTAAAAGTGTTTGTTTAGAAAATGACTTATTATTAATGATGTGATTCTTTTAAACATTCAGGACTTACAGAAACGTAATGAGAGTAGCTACAAGGAGCTTCCTGCTAGGAAAGAGGTGAGTGTTCATCAATATTAGTCTGAACAATAATTATTTAAGCATTCATCAATTTAAGAATTTGGATCTTACATGTATAATAAAAATATACTTTTTAAAAGGTGCAATATGGAAGAATTGTTGCACTGATACTTCACACTCTGAACCAGCCGTTATGCTACGTTAGCATCAAATCAATAGCGCATTATTAGCGCTCTGTTAGCATTAAGCTAACGTTTGCTTGAATAAATGTAATGCTGTTGTGATTGTTTAAAACTGAAATTCGTACATAAATCTTACATTTAGCACTTTTTAAGCTCCTAGAATTGACATTTTTTTACATTTATTTTGAATATTAATGTTGTTTTTGGTGTTTGCAGCGTCAGAGGAAGAACGAGCAGGTTTACCAGGTGAGTTAAAACTGAAAAGAAGTTTTAAGTTTTGGGTATCAATAAATCAGATCCATTGTAATCCTTGGAGCTGATTGTTCATTTATAAAATCCTTTTGTGTCTCTTTCAGGGTCTGAGCTCGGCCACCAGAGACACCTACGACTCGCTGCAGATGCAGCAACTTCCTCCTCGCTAACGTCACACCGAGGAAAACAAACAAACGTCTGTTTGAAGAAACCATTCGGCTCAAGTTTTTGTTTCATGATGACGAGAGCGGTAACCGTTTGACCGCCTGTCTAGTAATTAGTAGATTTAGTCTTTGAAGGTTTGTCGAGATCTGAACGCAGTCTAGTCGAACCGTTGCATGCTGGGATTTGTATTTTTATTGGATAGTCTGTTTGATTCAGACGAGCTTTCCTCTGAATGACTCCGGAAGAGTTCGTGTCACTGAACAAACATCTGAGTTTCACCATCGAGTTTAAATTTTTATCAACAAAAGACGAAGTTTATTCGTCATCTTTCAAAAACAGAAACAATTTAAAGACAACAGAAATAAATAAAAACAGAAAATAAAACAGTTCAGTAAATAAACAGAACTGCAGAATAACGTCTCCTTAGTTTTAGTTGCTAAATAAACAAGTGATGAATCATTAAAAGTTGAATTTGTCTCCGTTCACTCAGTTAAAACCTTTAAACCTGCGTCCGTTCTGTCGGCTGACGACACGACGACTCTGCACCAAAAACTTGAGCCGCTCTGAACTTTTTCCGTCCGTTAAAACGACACGTCTCGTTTCAGCACGTCAAACATTACGTGTTAATGTCACATCGGTCACGAACGTGTCGTCTTCATCCACCACAATATTTCACACAACTCAACTGAAACCTACAGAACCTCCAAAATCACAAAACAGAATATATTTGTAATATTTTTTTGCAAATCAGGCTCATAACTTCACAACTTGTACGAACACGATGAAAACTTGTATCTTATATGAAGAAGACTTTAACTAGTGAGCAAAACTGACAAGATTTGAGTCTTGTTTGCAAAAGTTAAACATGAACATGATTCAAATCTTGCACACAAGTTCATTTTGTTAACTTTTGTTGCGTTTGCATGAGTTCATTTCTTGCTTGTACAAGATTTTCAAGAGTTTGCACTTTAAAAAAAGGACATTAACTTGTGCAAATAAGGTTGCAACTCTTCGGAAACTCTTAGTAACTGATATAAACAAAGATAATATGTCATGGAAAAGTAACACTGAGAGCTGGAAGCAGATTGGAGATCAACAGTGGTGATTGAGGGCCGAAACGTCATCAAACTAAAAGAGAAATACATATGGAGCCTTCCCCTAACCCTAACGCCCCCCCCGGTTTAGAATAAAGATAATAATGCGGTTGTACAAGATGTTGCTCAAGACTTTAAATTTGAACCAGTTCACATGAGTTAAAATCCCCAGATAGCATGCGGAAGCAGTTCAGGTGGCGCTGCTGGACTTTTTCTGTCCGGCACTAAACGGACGTCGACCACTTCTGGTTTCTGTGGTTTGTTCTTGGTCGATGGTTTTTTCTTGTGGCCCAGACCACTTCGTATGTGGGCCACAGTAATGTTGATATCTGGGTGTCTTGATTTAGTAACTTCTGTGAACACGATTTAAAAGCAAACCCCTCGTCTGCAGGACTTTTATAGATCTTGTGCAGCCAAGTTTTCATCTCGTTCTTACAAGTTATTAAGTTTTGCGAATGAAAGATTTTACAGGTTAAAATCTTTTATATTAACAAGATAAAAACATCTTGTCTTCAGGATTTCGGAGGTTCTGTGGAAACATTTATCTGACAAATTATCAAGAATAACAGCAGTGAGTGTCTCTTGTATTGGGTCGACCAGCAGATGGCGCCATTTCCACTGCAATAAACAGCTCAGACGGCTCATTTTTAAAAAAGACATTTAATAATAAGAAAGAGACAAACGAAGATGTTCTGACTCTTGTGGTTTAGATGTAAAATAAAATCTCAACCTGCAGGTGAAAAACAGTTTAAAGGCGTCACTGTTTGTAGTTTGTATATAAATCTGCTTTTTAAAATGTATCATCAGCTGAAAACGCTTCATTCAGTTTGGAGACAAACAGGATTTAAAGCTGCATTACATCAAAAAATAAATAATAAAAGTTTGATTTTTCAGACATAATATTTGATAGTAGAGTTAAATAAATGTGTCGTGCAGCTTTAAGTTTGTTTCTCTCCTTTAAAAGTTGTTTAAAGTTTGTTTTATGATGTTGCTTCTAAAAAAATTTTTAAAAAACAGCAGTTTTTCTTTTATATCTACTTTTTATATACATTTTATATAATGTTTGTTTTCCTTAACATAGTAGATCTTTATTATTAAAATATCTTCAGTCAGTGTTGAGCTGAAATAGAAATATTCAGTTATTTGTTCTGATATTTTCCTGAGAATCTGATGTTTGTGTATCAATATTCAGCTTTGTTGTGTTTTCTTCTCTTTGCTCTGTAAAAGCTTCTCTGAGTTCAAATCTGATGTTTTATATAAAAAATGTCTTTAATAAAATTCAAGTTAAAGCAGCTCGACGTGAAGCTTTGGCCTCCTGCTGGACAAATGTTTAATAATTCAGTTATTTGATGAGAACATAAGATTCAATTAATCTACACATTAATAATGATGTAATTATTTACATGGGTGTATTTTAATACTTTTAATGGATTTTAATATATTAAGGTAAATATTTCAAATTCAGGTGTAAATTTATGAAAAAAGTCTTCAGATCAGTTTCTGCTGATTGTAATATATCTTAATAATACGATGTGTTAAATATAATGAAGAAAAGATGAAAGATTTGGAAGGAATACAAGAAACAAATGGAGATGAAGTGTTAAAAATACAGAGAGGAGTGATAGATTTATTAATAAACACCAGACTGTTTAATACAATGTGTTTTTATTTGAAATATGCTGAAATGATGCTGTTCTGCAGTCCGGACGGTAGGAGGCGGTTTGCATCTAAAAGCTACAATCCGCCAAAAAAAAAGCCGAAGAAGAAGAAGCAGAAGGCGGAAGTGTTAGCGGCTAACTGTTAGCAGACGGTGATCCAAACAGCTGGTTAGCATTTAGGCTATGAGGCTAGCAGCTCCGCAGTGTTTCTGCTGTGTGTCACAATGGCAGCTCACCAAAAACACCAGCTCTGATGCTACACTCAAACAATGCAACGTTAATTAATTAACTAGATAATTATTCATTAAATTATTGCTAACGGCTAGTTAGCTGCGCCCCCAACAACAGCAGCAGCAACAGCAGCGTTTCACGTCAAAAAGAAAAAAACGACAATTTAAAATCAGGCCAAATGGAAACAAACGTGCCGAAAAGACGAGACAACAAGAAATCACTTCGTGTGAAGGTAATAAGTCTCGGAAATGCGGAGGTGGGAAAGGTGAGTCACCTTCAGGTTGTTTTACAGCAAAGCTCAGATTCAGTCTGGTAGATTTCAGCTGTTAGCCGCGAAAAACACGTTAAATCAGCTTTAAATTAACAGATAATTAATAAACTACTGCTGAGACACGGTGTAAAAGATGTTTCCTGATGTGATGATGAACATTACTTGTATATTATTTATCATGTTTGTGTTTGCTGAACGCGCTGATTGATGCTTTTATTTTGACACCAGACTCCCTTTAAAAATCAATCACTTTAACGTTTTCCTGCTTATCGACAATAATCAATAAAATCTGTCAACACATGAAGAGTTTCTCTGAGAGACTCGCATCTGCTCTAAAAGTCGGTTTATATCAAAACATGTTTAGATGAATTAATCTTTTAAAGATTCACAAACAGCTGAAGTGAAGCAGATGTTTTATATGTTTATAGATTTATATTATAATCAATAATGTTTATTACAGGGAAGGTAGATATTATAATTAAAGTCTGCTTAGTGAGTAATACACCCACTGATCATTTAATAAGTATAAATTAAAATAAACATGTTATTCTCTATAATGATCAATAAATCCTGATCAATAATTATCAATCATTTCCTCGTTCAGAGCTGCATCATCAAACGTTACTGTGAGAAAAGGTTTGTTCCTAAATATCTGGCCACCATCGGCATCGACTACGGAGTCACAAAGTGAGTTCATGCAGCACCTTTAACCTCAGTCTGTTTATCAGTGCTGCTGTTTATTATTAATATTATTATTGTTATTGTTATTGTTATTAAATATTATTTATTGTATGTTGTCAGAGTTCAGGTTCGTGACAGAGAAATCAAAGTGAACATCTTCGACATGGCCGGTCATCCGTTCTTCTACGAGGTCAGTCAACAAAACTTTATTTAAACTTTATTTTTAACTTTTATTTAAACTGTTGAGACAAAACAAAACAAAACGAGCTTCAGCAGATAAATGACCTGTTTCCTCCTCTCTCCTCCTTCTTCTCCTCCTTCTCCTCCACTCCTCCTCCTCTGCTCCTCCTCTTCTCCTCCTCCTTCTCCTCCACTCCTCCTCCTCCTCCTCTCTCCTCCTCTCTCCTCCTTCTCCTCCTCTTCTCCTCCTCTCCTCCTCCTCTGCTCCCCCTCTTCTCCTCCTTCTCCTCTTCTCCTCCTCTCCTCCTTCTCCTCTTCTCCTCCTTCTCCTCCACTCCTCCTCCTCCTCCTCTCTCCTCCTTCTCCTCTTCTCCTCCTCTCCTCCTCTCTCCTCCTCCTCCCTCATCTCCTCCTCCTCTTCTCCTCTCTCCTCCTCCTCTCTGCTCCTCCTCCACTCCTCCTCCTCTTCCTCTGCTCCTCCTCCTCCTCTTCTCCTCCTCTCTCCTCCTTCTCCTCCTCTTCTCCTCCTCTCCTCCTTCTCCTCTTCTCCTCCTCTCCTCTTCTCCTCTCCTCCTCTCCTCCTCCTCTCTCCTCCTCCTCTTCCTCTCTCCTCCTCTGCTCCTCCTCTGCTGCTCCTCAGGTGCGTAATGAGTTCTATAAGGACAGTCAGGGTGTCCTCCTCGTCTATGACGTCGGGCTTCGGGAGAGCTTCGACGCTCTGGACAGCTGGCTCGGCGAGATGAAACAGGAAATGGGTTCTCAGGCCAACATGGACAGCATCGTGTTCGTCGTCTGCGCCAACAAGGTCGGACCCCGAATACGTTGTTTCCCGCCGCCTCCTGCTCCTGCGGCGGCGGCGCCGGTAAACTAACGTGCGTGTGCCGGTGTGTCTGCAGGTGGACCTGACGAAGCGGCGCGTGGTGGACGAGGGGGAGGGGCGTCTGTGGGCGGAGTCTCGGGGGTTCCATTACTTCGAGACGTCGGCGCAGAGCGGCGAGGGCATCAACGAGATGTTCCAGGTAAAACGACCGATCTAGAGATGCCGAAACGTCTTCTGTTTGGTTTACAGCTGGAATAACATCTGCAGCGATATCAGCTGGGAGGGGTTGGATATCGCATATGAGCAAAAAATCCAATATCGTGCATCCTTAAAAAATAACCATCAAGTACTCACCACTGTTCAATTAGCCTCCAAAACTCATGAGCAGCCACTAGTAGAAACTGGTAGCCACTGGTTACCAGTATATGACTACCAGTAGCCACCAGTACATAACAGTAACAACCAGTGCTTATAGGTAGCTACCAGTGGTCAGTACCAGTATGCACAAGTAGCCACTGTATTAGCACCCCAAATAAAAAGTGCTACTTGTCTTAATTGTTTTTATGTATCATGTAAATCACTTTGAACTTCCACAAACAGACACGGCTCGTCTTACCCAGCAGCCACCAGTACTCACTGTACAATTAGCCACAGATACTCGTTAGTAGTAATTACCAGAATCCTTCTTTCATGTGTCGTCTCTCTGGATCAGACTTACTACAATCAGCAGATATATCTGCTGCGATGGGCTCGATATCGGATATTTGCATCTCTAGTTTGGATGATTTTTAGAGGCCTGAAGAGGTGAAAGTGACAAATATTCAACAAAAAAAGCAAAAATTAGAAAAACAGCAGAAAAAACAAACATTGTGTGCAACAGAAATCTTATAATCATTCATCAGTTAATCTGTTTTATTGACTCATTTCTAGCAAACGTATTCTTTGCATCTAATAAATAATTATGAAATGTTTTTTACTTGCTTGTTTTTAATGACGTATGATGTCATGAAGACAATAAAGTTTTTATTTTTATTTTGATATTTTCCTCCTTTAATCACATTTTGACCTCCTCTGATTTATCTTTGGACCCGTTTGGATGATTAACAGGACAGAAACTTTCCTTTTAATCTCATGAATAACTGGATCATTTTAGCTTTAAAAGGTTCTTGTTTGGTTCTTTAAAGCACTTTGTAATTGTTTATAATATGATGATAACCGCAGGTGTTGCTTCTTTTTAAAGCGTCACAAACTGAAAACTAAAACAAACCAATCAAAGAGTTAATTAACGAGTAAAAAAGTTCTTTGATTGTAGGATTTTTGAGTGAAAAGACGTTTGACGAGCAGCTTTTTACAGCTCAGGTTTGGTTTCTTCTTCTTCTTCTTCTTCTCTGCAGGCGTTCTTCTCGTCCATCACCGACATGTGTGAGAACGGCGGGAAGCGTCCGGTGTCCGAGGTCAGCGCCGGCTTCACCAAAGAGCAGGCCGACACCATCCGACGCATCCGCAACAGCAAAGACTCCTGGGATATGTTGGGAGTCAAACCGGGAGCCACGCGGTGAGTCGACAGGACGCCGGAGGTCAAAAATAAAGACGTTCAGTTTGATTTTTTTGTTTTTTTTCTGTGTCTGTAACTTTGGTTCCTACCTGCTCGTTTCCAGGGAGGAAGTGAACAAGGCGTACAGGAAGCTGGCGGTGCTGCTCCACCCGGACAAATGCGTCGCCCCCGGCAGCGAGGACGCCTTCAAGGCCGTGGTGAACGCTCGCACATCGCTGCTGAAGAACATCAAATAGCACAAACACACACCCGAAAGCCTCCCGGAGAGATCGGACCTGTTTCCTGTTTCCTGTTTCCTGTTGCCGTGTGAACAACGTTTTTATTTATTATCACATATTTATTTAACGTGAACGTCTCGTGTGCCATGTCGTCGCTCGCCACAGTGCAGTTTGCCAACCTGACGTCCGGATTAAAGCCAGTTTTAACTTCTGTACGACGTTTTATCTCCAAGCTGGTGTTTTAGCGAGAGAGAGCGAGTGTATGGAAGATGATGAATGCCACGTAGGGGGAAAAAAAACATTTAAAATGATTTAAATGTCAGAATTAGGAGGAAGTTGTAATTCTAAAAGTAAAGATTTAAATCTGAATGTTATTTGAAGTAGTAATTTTAAGAAAAAATAGTTGTTAATCTCTGGAAAAATGTCCAAATTCTTGCAAAATGTCAACATTTTGACGCCGTGTTTCTAACAGACGTTTGTAAGAAACTTTATATTCTCACAAAACAGTTTAAACTCTGAGATTAAAACATGAAATCTTTTAGTCGAAGTCAGATTTTGTGATTAAATGTTAAATTCTGAGGAATAAAATTCTCAAAGAAAAAAAACTAAAATTTGAGGAAAAGCCGAAAAGCCGAGTTTTTATTTTTTGATTTTTTTTTTTCCTAAGAAACATTTATTTTTGTTTCACATGGCATTCATCGTCTTCCATATGTGGCGCGCGCGCGCGTGCGTGTGTGTGTGTGTGTGTGTGTGTGTGTGTGTGGCTTCTTTCATTCAGTTGATGTCAGCAGAGCAGCAGGTCAAAGGTCAGCGTTAAACGGTAAAAACAACTTAAAAACATCTGAGTTTTAAAAGCTGAAAAACAAACGGCTTCAAATCCAGAAACGTTACAAACGAGTTCGAACATTTTTATTAAACGTGACTTTTATTCGGTGTAAAATAATAATTTAAATCATAAAACAAGACGCTGATGATGTCACAGATCCATTTTTAACGCCTGGTTGCCAAATAAACGGAAGTTAACGGTGTTTTATGATCAAAATGTTTGATGCTAAAAATATAAATCTGCCAAAACAAACAATCAACAAACGAACTGAAGCCAAGAAATATGGAGCGGACTGTTAAACTACGAATCTGACTTCCTGTGTGAACGCTAGTCTGTTAGCGACGGTGATGATCTGCTGTAATTAGTTCCCTCGAAGTCCTTATTTGTTTTCTCGGATGACTAATTATAACTGACTAATCAGATTGTCAGTTTTACTAATTTGTTCCCTTAAAACTGCTAAATTATGCACCAAATTCCTACTTTTTTCTCCTTAAATTCAAACTTTGTTTACCTAAACGTTTCCTTAGGTGACAGATCTGCCCCAAACTGTCAATTTATTTCATTTAACTTTTAATTTATGTCTTCAAATTGCTTAATTTCACCCCAAAATTCCAACTTTACCTCTCAAATTCATGATTTGTTCCCTAAAGTGACAGATTAGTTCCCTTATTTGTGCCCTTAAGTTGTGCCATTACATTTCTCCATAGTTTGTTCCCTCAGATTCTTTTGTTTACACCCAAAGTAATGATTAGTTCCCTCAAGTGACTAATTTATTCCATCCAGATGTCAAACTGCTATCTCATTAGTTCCCTAAAGTGATTTAAGTTCTCTAAAAAGACTAGTTTGCGATCTCAAATATAACCTGTGACTGTAGTATCCAAATACTTAATTTGTTCCCTGAAATAACTTATTTGTTATTTCAAATTATTAATAATTCTTTTTTTGCTCAAGTTTACAATTTGTTCCCTTCAGTAACTAATTAGTTCCCTTAAGTGACTAATTCGTGCTCTCAAAGTGTCAATTTATTTTATTAAATTCAGAATTTCTTCACACAAAATGCCCTTAAATGTACATTGTTCCCTCATAATACAAAATACTTAATTTGTTCCCTAATAATTATACTATATGTTCCCTTAAGTGACTAAATACGCCCTGAAACTGATCATTTGTTTAATTTCCTTCCTAATTTGTGCGCTTTGTGTTTTCACTCTGAAATGTAGAATTAGTTCCCCCAAGTGACAGATTTGTTCCCTCAAACTGCCAAAAAGTTCCCTAAAGTTTTTCTTTATTAAAGTTAATTAATACCTGAATTGAAAGGTAAATTTAACACTCATTTTAATTTATTACCTCAAAATATTTTTTTATTTATTAACTGTGAGTTAAAATTCAAACTTAAATTAACACATTAGTTCCCTAATTTACTTATTTGCTCTTTTGTTGGCAAAAAAACTGAAAAATATTAGTGTTAAACTTATTAAACTGCAGTTTGTCTTCCAGACTTCCTTCACCTGAACGTTTACATGATGATGATGATGTTGGGACATTTTAAATCCAGATGTTGAACTAAAAAAAAAAAGAAAGAGTTTTTAATACTTCTCTCTGTGTACGATAGAAGTAGAAGCGTCTTGTTAAAGCAGAAAAAAGTGTTTGATACTGTAAAGAACTGACAGCATGAATATGTGACCATAGTTTTATATTTTTACATTTTATTCACAGGAACGAACACGCTGGCCGAACTTCCACTTGTCGATTTTAATGTGATTTTATTTATTTGTTTATTTTTGTTTATTATGACGAAATCTGAGATTGAAATGTTTACATGTTTTTGAGACTTTAATCCTTTTTAAATCAACAAAGTCTCAAACGCAGCTCTGTTAGCTTTCCATTTTAAAACTACATTTCCCATCAGCCCTTCTGCTTTCTGTGTCGTTTAATATATTTATCAGTGAATTAAATTATATTGATGTTAGACTAACAAAGAGTAGATTAAAGCATTTAGCATGAAAAACAACAATAAATTAAGTAATAAACAAACATGAATTAACTTTAAAAATGCTAACAAGTAATAAATAAATATGTAATAAATGTAAAATAAAGTAAAAATAGTTTAATAGATGACTTATTAATTATACAAATGTAAATTAATTTCTGTAATCTCAATAAATCGACAAGTGGAAGAGCAGTTTTTGATGTGAAGCGTCGCCAATCACACGTACGAACATGTTTAATTTATTTTCTGTCTGACTTGCATCAACGTGTTCTGTATTATAACCACATATTATTTATTTTGTATGATGAAACTGAACCGACGGATGACGAGACTGTGTGTGTGTGTGTGTGTGTGTGTGTGTGTGTGTGTTTGAGGAATGTATGACTATTTAAAGTTAACGTGTCATTTTGTCACAGTTTGACCTCCGTACCTCATGACTGCGACTTTAATCACAATATGAGCCGAAAAAAAACGTGTTTGTCACGCCTTTTTTTTTTTTTTTTTTGATCATCTGACATGTTGATGATGCGTTTCCTGCCGGCTCAGATCCTCCTGTAAGGTCACACGTTTGCTATAAACGCAGAAGAAGAAGAAGAAGAAGAAGAAGAGCAGTTACACACTTTTAATTGTTTTGAGGTATAATGAAGGTTTCTCTCTGTCGACTTCCTGTGTGTGTGTGTGTGTGTGTGTGTGTGTGTGTGTGTGTGTCACAGTCTCGCTGCGGTTCTTGTAAGTGCACGTTCTCCTGGATTGTTTTTGAAATAATAAAAACACAAAAATCACTTCTCCGACTCATAACTGTCATTAATTATAAACCAAAAGTCTCTTCGGCAACATCGTCTACTCCCACCATGTTGGGCGAGCAGCGGACTTCCTGGAGGGGCTGTTAGCCGAGCTGCTGCTAACGTTTGCCCAGTTTATTTCTCTGATAACTTAAGATCCAGACGTCCAATGACTAAAATCCTTCTTGCGGCTAAAAGATCAAGTTAAAAACCAGCTAAATTTATCATGAAAATGTGGCTTCAAACTGAATAAAAGTCCATTTCTAACAGTTTGTGTGGAACAAGCACAACAAAGCCCATGTATTATCTTGTATGTGTGTAAGTTACTCTTTGCTAGACGCCATTGTAGCGGACAAACACGGCGCCGACGCATGCATCTTGTGCACTATACTCTTTGGTAGAGGAGGTATGACGCCATTGACAGGCCACCAAATGAAACGGTCCGTTACTTTGATTAAAATGACAGATTTCTCTGGGTTTGAAAACCGAAAACTATTAATCAGATGCAGCTCTCTCAGATGGGAGGGGTTGGACTTCAGAGCTGAGGCCTGAGAAATGTAAGTACACAACTTACATATAGAACATAGGTCTGGTTGTTTTTAGACATTTTAATGAGGAAATATTACAGATTAGAGCTTTAATACTTTACTTGATTATTTCTGTCAATAGTTTATGTTTAATAATGTTTTCTTGCAGTTTTTTTGTGTTTTCGTTCTTCTGCTGTTTAGATTTACTGTAAACATGTTTACACACACACACACACACACACACACACACACACACACACACTGACCTGGTTGGAGGTCTGCCAATCCCATCATGCAACTGAACTCACACACACCATTAATCTGTCCTATTAATGAGCCGCTATTTGTCTTTTCTGTTTCAGGGTTTCAGCTCGTTAACGTGAAGCTTCCCTGCCGTCCATCTGTCTTCTTCTTCTGTTTCTTTGTGTTTTCAGATTATTTTTTTGCCTCCTTGTTGGATTTCAGGCAAACAGACGCTGCGAGCTGCTTCTTCCTGCTTCGGGTAATTAAATAGTTTTTGTTTCATTGGCAGTAAATTAAACAAACGTAAAGATTTATGAGACAAACTGTAAATGCTTCTTGTTTTTTAATGATATAAACAAAATATCTGCAGGACTTGATGATTTAAAGTTTAAACTTGGATGGAGAGTTTCAGGATTTATTTAAATTACGCGTCTTTATGCAGATTTTAAAATGAATCCAGAAGTTTTTAATGGAAGGAAGAAGCCTGAGTTTCAACAAAACCTGGACAAAGTATGATGAAACTGCAATCTGCGGACTTGAAATGTGAAATGAAAAAGACGTGAAGAAGAAAATAAAGAAGAAATGGAGGGAAAAAGACGAGACGGGTCTGAAGAAAACTAACGAGAGAGTTTTAAGTTTTAACGAGAAACGACAAGAAAGGAAACAAACAGAAAGAGGAATGATGAAGGAATAAAAAGACAAAGTAAAAACTGAGGAATCACGAAATAAACCAGAAGTAAAGAAGAGAAGAAGAAACAAAGAAAGGAGGATGACTCACCGACCTTTGACCTCTGCAGGCACAGAGGTGTGAGACTGTTTCTTCATCTGAACAAACACTCAGGTAGGTAAAACACACACACACACGTTAGCAGATATATAAACATATAAACTAGTGATGTTTATAGTTATTGTTGGTTATATTATCACCATCACGATTTTATTCGTCTGTGTTGAAACTTCTGCAGAAGAAACGACATCCAGAACTGTTTAAACTGTAATCAACACAAATCCAAGAAACATCTGACGTGTTTGAGAGATTAAACTTTACTAAATTACAGAAACTTTTCTGCATAAACGTCCAAATCAACAAACGCTTGAGGTTCGGACCAACTGTGATGTTTGGTGTGATGTTAACCGTCATTCAGGTGGAAGATGGACAAACACGATGCCGTAAACGAGCAAAACAATTCCCAGATGTTTCCCTTAAGTCCCCAAATGTTCTCAAATGCTCCCAAATGTTCCCCAAATGTCCTCAAATGTTCCCTAAATGTTACCCAGATACTGTCATATGTTCCCAACTGTTCCCCAAATTCTTCCTAATGTCCCCAAATGCCCTCAAATGTTCCCAAATGCTCCCAAATGTTCCCTAAATGTTCCCCAAATGTTCCCTAAATGTTCCCAGATGAGGTTCAGACATAATCTGCCTCAAACATCAAAGTAGATTTCTGTGTTGATGGATTTATTAACGGCGTTATTGATGATTTTATTTGCTGCTGATGTTGAGCTGAGAGTTGTTTTCTATAGAACTTTGAGTCCTGATGGTTCTCATGTTCAGAGAATACGTTAAACATTAGAGTTGTTTCTGTGATCTGTCATTACTTATGACTCTTCACTGGTAGCAGTTTTTTAAAAGACATTATCTTCAATTGCTTGGAGTTTTTTTTATGAAGATAGCACATAAAATATTGTAAATTGTATCACAATTTTGAGAAAAGCTCAACAATAATCAAACAATAATTACAAAAAACTGCATAATCCTGGACAGAGCGTCTAATGTAAACACAAAGAGATTTAAAATTATTTAGATCCTTGTATTAATTTTAATCTAGCAGACAGTCTCTCTCTGTAAGTCATTATTAAAACAACACAACTTCAATCAATGTGCTTGTTTAAAGCTTAGTTTTGTAAAATGATGTAAAATGATTGACGAGGATGAGTTGACAGTTTCCTTCCATTCATTAACTGCTCTGCCGCCATCGTCATTGAGGAGCTGGCAGGTTGCTGTACTGTGACCTGATTGGATTAGTCCTGAAAACAGAGACTAACCTCGGGCCAGCAGTCTGAGTCAATCTGATCATCTGGACATCAGCACGACATGACCTGAGAGGTTTATCCAGCTGGCTTCAGTCTGTGATCTCAGTCATCAAACCAAACCACCAAACTGCCAGAAGAACAACGAACTAATGTCACAAAATAGTTTTTAAAAAATAAGTTCCTTAAATCAGAAACTTCTCAAATTATAGTCAGAGTAGCAAGCAGCAACCTAAAAGAAGAAAGTCTTCACAGCTGTTGTAAAACTTTTCTGGTGTAATTAACAATAACATTAATTAAACTTTCTCATTATCTGGCCTGTAATATATCTACATCCCATCAGGTCTCAGAGGAAGGCGTCACTGTTCTCGTAACCATGGGCGACCACGGTGCCGCCGTGATGAAGAACGGCAACTGCGAGGCGGCACGGCAGACCAGTGACATCACCTTCAGCAACAACATAAGCCCCGCCTCCGGCCTGAGAAGGAAACAGCTGCTGTGGCAAAACGCCGTCAGAAACATCATCGACCAGCACAACCTGTACTCGCTGCAGCTCGCCGGCGGCCTGGAGCGGGGCCGCCACTGCATCACCGTCACCGACGCCTACATCGCCGACATCAACAGGTAGAGAGTGATGTCATCAGCAAACTTTTTACTGTATTTCACAACACGTCTGTGAGCTGTCAGTGTTTCCCTGACATCTGTCTTGCAGGCAGATCCGCAGTAAGGCGTCCCGCGGAGCGTTTTGGCAGAAGCGGCGCTCGTCCGCGGCTCGTATCCACCCGCTGACGCCGAAGATCGCAGCGGCGATGAAGGCGAAAAACGCCTCGCTCAGCGACGCCGACTTCTTCGTGTCGTGGGGATCGACGGTGCGAGGCGTTTTCATTCCTGCTCTGCAACACATATTCAAGTAAAAAGATACACACGAAAACACAAAATACACAAAAACACACAAAAATACACGAAAACACACGATTATGTCGTTTTTATTTCTTAAAACTTACATTTGACATGTATTTCATATAGAATATTTTTGTTAACTTTTTATGATTTCATAAGATTTCTACTCTCTTAAACTTTTATTATTTAAAAAACAACTTTTTTATAAATTTATGAAAAAGAACAACCAGATGATTAATTAAAATAAAATTTGCTGTTTCTGAACATTTTTTTGTTCGTTATTTTAAGTTTTTTGTCAAAAAAATCAAAAAGTTGATTTTACCTTTAAAAATAATGTAAAGTGAAGATAATCAATAAAAATATTTATAGATTAAAAACTTCATGTATTTATTTTTTTAAAATTAAATTAAAGTTTTACTTTGTTAATATTTCAAGTTTTTTTAATGGACTTATTTTACTAATTATTAATTAATATTTCTTTAAATAAATTGTTTAAAATGAATAAAATATTGTAAATAATAGGATTATTTTTATTTTTAATATTAGATTCAGATATTTTTTATAAATAATTTTTTGTAATTTGCAATTTAAAAAACTTTTTGTCAAAAAATGTTAAAAAACTTTTTAAATTTAAGTTTTACTTTGTTAAAATTTCAAGGTTTTTTTAATTCAGAATTTTCATACCCGCTCATTTATCACTGAAAGATACTTCACACTAGAATAACTACGTGTCTTCACACATATTGATCATGAATCTGATCAAACTGATTGATCCCAGGTCTCCAGACTTGGAGCAGCTGTACCAGCAGTTCTCTTCGGGTCAGAGAAGAACCTCGCTGGTCGTCACAAACCTGATCGACATCCTGACCCGCCTGCTCGTCTCGCTGCTGTCGTGGCCGCCGGGCTGGGCGGGCATGGCCTCTGATTGGCTGGCCGGCCTGTCGGTGCTCCTGTGGACGGGGATCTGCGTGCTGGCGCTGACCAGGAGGGAGGTGATGTCATCGCCGGAGTGGCTGAGGTATGCTGGGAAAATGTAGCCAGAGATGGGAGGTGATGTCAGCAGTTGCCACAGCGACGGTGTGTGTCTGTCTCAGGTACCTGTCTCTGGTCAGCTGGTTGTCTCAGACGCTGCAGGTGTTGGTGGGCGTGTTCAGTCGGGAGGAGAACGATCAGTCCTGGTACGTCTTCTTCACGCTGTTCTCCACCTACACGCTTCTGCCCCTCCCTCTGCTGTGGTCCATCGTCGCCGGGGCAACCACTTCTATGCTGCACCTCCTGTTGGATGTCTGCTGTCACCACGGTGACCACACCTTCATCAGAAAGGTTTGGCATCGTCCTTCCTTCCTGTTTCCTTCCTGTGTTTTTTTGGTCCTCTCCTGCGTCCCTGTTTCTCTGATTTCTCTCGTCCGTCTCTTCCTTCCTGAAAACCATCCAATCAGAGTCTTCCCATCAGGGTAGGTTGTGTGTGTGTGTGTGTGTGTGTGTGTGGTTACTGATGTGTGTGTTTGCATCCAGGTGTTGGCGAAGGCGTTGCTGTACCTCAGCATGAACACTGCAGGTCTGTTCATCCACTACCTGTCCGACCGCACGCAGAGGCAGGCCTTCCTGGAGACCCGGCGCTGCATCGAGGGACGAGTCCGGCTGGAGAGAGAGAACCAGAGACAGGTAGAGAACCAGAGACAGGTGGAGAACCACAGACAGGTAGAGAACCAGAGACAGGTAGAGAACCAGAGACAGGTAGAGAACCAGAGACAGGTAGAGAACCACAGACAGGTAGAGAACCAGAGACAGGTAGAGAACCACAGACAGGTAGAGAACCAGAGACAGGTAGAGAACCAGAGACAGGTAGAGAACCAGAGACAGGTAGAGAACCAGAGACAGGTAGAGAACCAGAGACAGGTAGAGAACCACAGACAGGTAGAGAACCACAGACAGGTAGAGAACTACAGACAGGTAGAGAACCACAGACAGGTAGAGAACCACAGACAGGTAGAGAACCAGAGACAGGTAGAGAACCAGAGACAGGTAGAGAACCACAGACAGGTAGAGAACCAGAGACAGGTAGAGAACCAGAGACAGGTAGAGAACCACAGACAGGTAGAGAACCAGAGACAGAGAGAGAACCAGAGACAGGTAGAGAACCAGAGACAGGTAGAGAACCACAGACAGGTAGAGAGCCAGAGACAGAGAGAGAACCAGAGACAGGTAGAGAACCAGAGACAGGTAGAGAACCAGAGACAGGTAGAGAACCACAGACAGGTAGAGAACCAGAGACAGGTACAGAACCACAGACAGGTAGAGAACCAGAGACAGGTAGAGAACCAGAGACAGGTAGAGAACCAGAGACGTTTATTCTGTTTCTAATAATTTAAAATCTGTCCATCTGTCCTCCAGGAGCGTCTGGTGATGTCCATCCTGCCTCGCTTCCTGGTTCTGGAGATGATCGCCGACATGGCCACCATGGACGAATATCTGCTGCCTCAGCAGTTCCAGAAGATCTACATCCACCACTACAAAGATGTCAGGTACGTAACCCGACACGAGACCTGGCAGGCGGCGAACACAAAAGACAGAACATCAACAGAGTGGAACAGAAATATAAAGGATCCATAATAGATCCCTGAGGAACTCCACAAGCCATTACTGACAGTGGGATCATCATGCAAATATTATATATTTACTCATTTAGAAGACCCAAAGTTTATACTTAGAGGTAAAATAACAGACTTTAATAACAACATTTTTACCTTTTTACTATTTTAGCTTTTATTTGCCATTTTTATTAATTTTATTACCTGACTTTAATTGAACAAATCATCTTTTTTATCTCATAACTGTTTATCTAATGACAGATGTTTTTGTCTCCACAGCATCTTGTTTGCAGACATCATCGGCTTCACCTCCCTGTCTTTGATTCTGTCGGCTCAGGAACTCGTTAGGACTCTTAACGAGCTGTTCGGTCGCTTCGATAAGCTGGCTGAGGTCAGATCACCATGGCAACCTCGAGCATATTTATATTTACTTTGTTAATATTAAGCCTTATGTCTGTTTTTTAGGCCAGAGTTTGGATGTATCAGGATTGTTTTAACGAGTGTTTTCCTGTGTGTGTGTTTAGGAGCATCAGTGTTTGCGTATTAAGATCCTGGGTGATTGTTATTACTGTGTGTCTGGAGTCCCGGAGCCTCAGAGAGGTCACGCCCGCTGCTGTGTGGAGATGGGCCTCAGTATGATCAGCACTATACGGTAAACACACACACACACACATATAAATAAACACACAAACAGTCTGTACATGAAGCTTCACAGAGGATGTGTTCTGTAACAGGTACGTTCGGCGGGAGCTGCAGCAGGAAGTCGACATGCGGATCGGCGTCCACTCCGGTTCGGTTCTTTGTGGCGTTTTGGGTCTTCAGAAGTGGCAGTTTGACATCTGGAGCTGGGACGTCGACATCGCCAACAGCCTGGAGGCGTCAGGAGTGCCGGGGTCAGACACACACGTTTTTAATAATAATAATAAGAATATATATATATGTTCTCATGGACCTGAAGCTTCTTTATTAACCTTTAAATATTCGTCCTGTTGCCACACTTAACATTAAAGTATCACTTAAAATAAATTCACATTATAAAAATATCCAGTCATAACAAATATTCCTCACTTTAGAAAACTGTCCTCGTTTACAAAAATGTCCAGTAATTTAAACAGAATCACAAGATGTCTACTATGGCCGCCAAATTCCCAACTTTACTTTACAAAATGTTATAAAAATGTCTCTACTTAACAAACAGTGTGTCCTTTATATAAAAAATAACTTTACAAAAGTGTTAATGAACATCTCCTTGTTTAATAAAAATAACGGACGCAGCCAACGTGACGTCAGTCGTTGGTTTGTGGACTCCTGTTCTGAAGCTTTGACCGTCACCATCTCAGGGTTTCAGGAGCAGAAGTGATGGTTCTACTGGGTTCTGCTGGTTCTTTTGGTTCCACTTGTTTTACTGGTTTTACTTGTTTCTATTGGTTCTACTGGTTCTAATACATTCTACTGGGTTCTGCTGGGGTCTACTGGTTCCATTGGTTCTACTGAATCTGTGGGTTCTACTTGGGTTTTTTTGAATGAAGTTTTCTTTTTTCCAAAGAGGAGTAACGTTGACGTTGCAGGACCAGCACAGATACGTCACTGTTTCATGCGGTTCTATTGAGTAGATTCTACACATTTTATCCAACCGTCCTCGTCATAAACATCGTTTTGCTGTTCCTTTAATGTTCTGTTGCAACTGAATGAATGAAATAAAGTTTCTATTCGAGGTTCTGATCAGTTTTAGTAACTGAACTGTTCTTGTTCTTCATTTTCTCAGAGTTCTTTACAGTCAGACTTCTTTTAGGAGCAGTGGAGTCGCCCCCTGCTGGCAGTTAGCGAGAACGCAGTCAGCAACAGATTAGATTAACGTTACTCAAAAGAACATAAACAAGATGCAACAACGGCAGAAACGTCCTACATATTATTTGGCACCTCATTTTGATATTTAACAGGGTTTTTTTTTGTGTTTAAATCATCTCTTTGTTGTTGAATCATGACTCGGTGTCGTCCTCTCAGGCGGATTCACATCTCGCGGGCCACCCTCGACTGCCTGGGCGGGATCTACGAGACGGAGGCGGGGCTCGGCCGGGAGCGCAGCGCGTTCCTACGGAAACACAACATCGACACGTTCCTGATCCGCCCGGCGCAACGGGAGGAGGCGGTGCCACAGAGAGCGCGGCGCCCGAGTTACGACGAGATGACGACGTGGAGCGCCGAGCTGCCGTTCGGAGACATCCTGGGAATGAACTTTGTAAGGACGATGAAACGCTCGGAGACGGTTTGAGGTTTGGGAAAACTTTTGTGAGCTTTTCTTCTTCTCTTCTGGCGTCCTGTAGATCCTCGCCACTTTTACCAACGGCTCGCTGACACATCTGCCCAATCAGATGGCGGCGCAGAAGTCGGGGATGCGGGAGGTCAACAAGAGGATTCGCGAGGCCATGGAGGTCCGCAGCAGCGAGCGAATGAGAAAAGAGCACATCACCACCTTCACTCAGGTGTTCAAGGACTCCCACATGGAGGGAAAGGTAACGCCTGGGCTTCCTGTCGGGGGCGGGGCTAAGAACAGGTGTGGCGGGCGATCTGGTGACTGTTTGTCATTCCTGTTTTTGTCTCTCAGTTCTCGCAGATGAGAGACGAACTCTTCAAATCCAACATGGTTTGTTCTTTCATCCTGCTGCTGCTGCTGATGGCCGTCCAAGTGCTAATCCCCGCCCCACGGTACACCTGTACACCTACCTGTCCATCTACCTGACTGTCCACCTGTCCACCTGTCTACCTGACTGTCTACCTGTCCACCTACCTGACTGTCCACCTGACTGTCTGTCAATATGAAACATTTATTAACCTTCCGTCTCCGTCTCTGTTCAGGTGGTGTCCGATGGTGGCTCAGTTCGTGGTCGGCGGCAGTGTTCACTTCCTGCTCTTGCTCCTGACTCTGGGGGAGGAGTTTAAGCGTTGCCCCGCCCCCTTACAGTCACTCTGCTGCTGGATTCACGAAACCAAGAACGCCCGCACTCTGCTCACGCTCACCGCCATCACCGTCAACTTCGGGGTCGCCTCCTCGGACATCGTGAGTCTGATGACGCTGTTTCTCTCCTGTGGGGAAGGTTTCAGGTTTCTGATGTTTCTCCTCTTTCCTCCTCCAGCTGTGGTGCGACTCGTCAGAAACGCACATCAACAGCAGTGACTCGGTGTTGGCTCCGCCCACCTCCGCCTGGCCCGACATCAACATCTGCACGCACCCAGAGGTGAACGAAACAAACGCACACACACACAACATCTGCACGCACCCAGAGGTGAACGAAACAAACGCACCTATAACCGTTGATCCTCCTCGTTGTGCAGTACATGGTGCTGAGCGGCGTGGTTGCCATGGTTACCTGCGCGGTGTTCCTCAGGCTGAGCTTAGTGCTGAAGCTCGCCGTCCTGCTGCTGGCCGCCGCCCTCTACACCTACCTGATAGAGACATACAGGTGAGATACGAACACGTCTGTTGTTGTTGCCACGGGCGACAACCGGCGCCACACTTCCTGTTTACGACCCGCCGACGTCGTTCTACATTAAAATAACGTTCGTCCAACAGTTTGACTTCCTGTTTGTGTCTCAGGTCTCATCATTTGTGCCGGCGAGGAGACTGTAACGTTCTCGTCATGATGTTTGTGGTGGCCGTCCTCTACAACAGCTGGCAGGTGGGTTCTACTGGGTTCTACTGGTTTTTACTGGTCCTATTGGTTGTGCTGGTTCTACTACATTCTACTAGATCTACTTGGGTCTACTGGTTCTATTGGTTCTACCAGTTTTGACTAGTTCTATTGATTCTATTGGTTCTACTAAAGTGGTTTTACTGTTTGTATTACATTCTACTGGGTTCTACTGGTTTTTACTAGGTCTGTTGGTTCTATTAGTTCTACTGGATCTACTGGGGTCTACTGGTTCTAATGGGTCTACCAGTTTTGACTAGTTCTATTGGTTCTATTGGTTCTTCTAAATCTATTGGTTCTACTGTTTCTACTACATTCTACTGGGGTCTACTGGTTATATCGGTTCTACTGGTTTTTACTAGTTCTATTGGGTCTTTTGGTTCTACTGGGTTCTTCTTGGGTTTTTTAATGAAGTTTTCTTTTTTCCAAAGACAAGTAACGTTGACGTTGTGGTTCTACTGGGATCGGTTCTATTGATAATAAAGGTTCTATTGATAATAAAGGATTCTATGTAATATCTTGTTGAATTCATTGCACAGAACAGAGAACGAGTAGATTCTACACATTTTATCCAAGCGTCCTCGTCATGAACATCGTTTATATAAAGTTTTAAAATTGATCTTTGAGCTTCAGCTGATCAGTTCTTGTTCTTCGCTGATTGATCTTCTATCAGAAACTAACATAAAACACACTGTTAGTTTTATTTGTTTCGTCACGCTGGTTTTGAAACGTGTAAATATTCTCTCAGTTGACCGTTGTGTTCTTCTTCGTTGGTAGCTGGAGGCGACGGCGCGGCTGGACTTCCTGTGGCGCCTGCAGGCGAGGAAGGAAGTGGAGGACATGAAGGAGCTGCGGGAACACAACGAGTGTCTGCTGCTCAACATCCTGCCCGCCCACGTCGCTCAGCACTTCCTGCAGAGAGAACGCGACAACGAGGTGCCCGTCACCCGTCGCCAGGAGTGTGTGTGTTAGTGTGTAACATCCAGGTGTTAACTGTGTGTGTGTGTGTGTGTGTGTGTGTGTGTGTGTGTGCAGGAGTTGTACTCGCAGGCGTACGAGCGCGTCGGCGTCCTGTTCGCTTCTCTGCCGGGATTCTCCGACGTCTACGAAGAGAAGGAGCTCCTCCATCAACACGTCGAGTGTCTCCGCCTCCTCAACCACATCATCACCGACTTCGACGAGGTCACACACACACACGAAAATTACACAAAAATGTTACGATCGCATGTTTCAAATTGTTTTTATTTGTCATTTGATTTGAATATTTTATAATCGCTGATAATTATATTTACATTAAATCTAATAATTTAATACATTTTAGCAAATTTTAAACGAGCAACGCAAATTTTTTTGGTATCTGGTTTAACTAAAAATAACACAAAATTAATATTTATTGTAGTTTATTTATTTATATATTTTTTTAAATTATTGTAATTTAGTTTTCTATATTTCATAGTTATATTTATATAAATTAAATCCAATATTAACTATAATTTATAATTAAAATTCACTAATTTAAAGGAAAACAGTTTTTTTTTATGTTTTTGACACATTATAATAGATTTTATTTATTTTAGTAATTTATTTAGTTTTTAATTTTACTAATTATGTCCAAAATAAAACCTTTTGTCTCATATGTGTTTATATAATTTTTACTGTTTTAATATTCCTTTTATGATTTTATTCTTTGATTTAAAACGTCTGCTGTGATAAAAATATAAATTTCTTATATTATTTGGGGGATATCAGTTTTGTCGCCATGTTTTTTTAATTAAAAATATTAATAATAAACTTTATTTGTATGACATCTTTCATACATGAAATACAACTCAAGGTACTTCAACATAATTTGCATTAAAACATTTAAAGCTCTAAACAAACAAGCAATAAACGACAATAGAACAGTAAAATGAAGTGACAGGTGATGTTTGTGTGTGTGCAGCTGCTGGAGGAGTGTTACTTCCAGGACGTGGAGAAGATTAAAACCATCGGTAGTTCCTACATGGCGGCTTCTGGTCTCTCTCCGGACAGACAGGTCGGTCGATATTTAAACCAAATCTGAACTAAAATGAATCTACAGTTGAATCAGTAGATATAAATCCTTCCTTCATTTACTGGTTTATTTAAATCTGTAATCTGTAATTATTCCTCATTAAAATGTGTAAAAACAACTAAACTGTTGGAAATGGAAATTACATGTTGGGCGTTTATTTTAATTTTCTTTCATTTTATGTATTTTTCTTTTTATTTATTTGTTGTGTATTGCTGTGTGTGTGTGTGTGTGTGTGTGTGTGTGTGTGTTCAGGAGTGTGAGGACGGCTGGGATCACCTCAGTGAGTTGGTTCTGTTCGCTTTGGCGATGCAGGAAACTCTCACACACATCAACACACACACAGGAAACAAGCTCCAGCTCCGAGTCGGTGCGTCACACACACACACACACACACACACACAAACACACACACACACACACACACACACACACACACACACACAAACACACACACACACACACACACACACACATATATGTATTTTAATGAGAAACACTTAATTTAGGCAGCAGGAAGATTTAAAAACATCATGTGATCAAAACTATAAAATCATTTACAGAAGAAATTTAAACATGAATGAGAGCAAATAAATTATGTATTTACCTTTTTATTTTTTATTTATTATAATACATATATAATTTAAATATGAATATTTTAAATTTTTTAGTGGGAAATTCATTCATCCAGATTTTTTCAGTGTAATTTCAGTAATTTTCAGTGTAATTTTCTAAATATAAATCTGTAAATTATGTCTCAGTTTGAAATTTTTTAAAACATTTTTAAATTGAAAGTTGAAGTAATTATAAACATTTCCGTGTATTTCATGAGTTAAATAAACCATGTGACCTGTGACATCACTTCCAGGCATCGCTCACGGCCCCGTCATCGCCGGCGTGATCGGCGCCACCAAACCTCAGTACGACATCTGGGGGACGACGGTGAACTTGGCGAGCAGGATGGAGACCACCGGAGTCAACGGGATGATACAGGTGTGTGTGTGTGTGTGTGTGTGTGTGTGTGTGTGTGTGTGTGTGTGTGTTTATATAAACTAACCCCCCCTCGCCCCCCTTCAGGTCCCAGAATCCACCAGCTGTATCCTGGTGGAACGAGGCTTCTTACGGCAGCTCAGAGGGAGCATTTACGTCAAAGGTGTCAGTGAACGCCACGGCAAGGTGAGACCCATGAAATACACGTAAAACATTTGCTAATTACACGTAAAACATCTGCTAATTACAACATCTTTCTTTCTTATTATAAACTTATTTAATCTTGTTTTTTAATTGACTGTGTAACTACAAAATTTAAGTAAACTTTTCTCATACTTCTATATTTCTCTCATAATTACAAAAATATGTCCCATAATAACAAAATCTTTCCTCAAATTTGTGTAAATGTGCAAATAATTTTTGATTTTTGTGAAAATTTACGTCACATTTGAATGTAAACTCTGCAGTTTTCTATGTTAAACGTTGTTTTTAAACATCAGTCAGAATTTTAATTACAGGATCATTTTATATAGACGCTTACATTTGTTTCCCGGCTGATATTTAGCTCAGTTTATGCTGCTCTGCTCAATATTTAGTTATTTAAATACATAAATAAATCCTAATCTTGCTGTGAATTTATTATTTTTCTTGTAAAACAATTTTAAAGGAACAGAACACTAGTGGATGAAAACAAGCATCGGAACTTTTTATTTTACAGATTTTTGGGAAATTTTGTTCTACAGGGTTAATAATCTCTCTCTCTGCTTAAAGTAAACCTCTCTCGACCTTCTTTCTTGCTGCTACCCATTAAAGTAGGTAAAATCATGTTTTTTGTTTTTCTGGTTCAGGTTCGGACCTTTTTCGTGAGCAGTCCTGAGGAGCGATCCAGTTTCATGGAGCGCGGCGGTGGGCGGGGCTTGGTCCAGAGCAGGAACACTCTGGGCGCCGTCGTCTACAGTCTGGTTCACGCCCAGAAGAACGAGAAACTGAGAGAGGAGAACGGAGGCTTTCATCTGGTGGGAGCTTTATAGGAGGAGGAAGAGGAGGAGGAGGAAGAGGAGGAGGAGGAGGAGGTTCGGGACACCAGCAGCGTTTATACAGAAGGTGGGAACATGTTGGTGCTGGTTAATAAGCACCAAGGAGCCAATCAGAACACACTTTAATGTTTAATCTGTGGTGTAAATTCTCCAATAATATCTTAGAAGATAATAATAATTATACATTATTCCACCTCAGTGTGCTTCCTCTTACACTGAATATATTATTGAGTTTGTTGTGATGTTTTCATGTGCAATATTTTGAATTTAAGCACCGTTAAAAACAGGCATGATCACGGACGCCTGTGGAAGCACCTCAGCGTCAATATTTCAAACATAATTTTTAAATTAAACACTCATTTTTATAATTATGATGAATGATCAGTGCTGACATGCAAACCTGACCCTAAAAATGTCAAATCATGTTGGAGTCATTAAGGGTCCTTGTTTGTGATGTCATTTCCTGTCACATGGATGTATAAAGAGAACCGGACACGGCGTCGGAGGCGTGAACGTTGCTCAGCGGTGCATGAGGCCAAAAAAGTTCCGCCTTTTTCCTCATCTGTGCAAACTTCCAGTTTAGCCTTCAAGCTAACGTTAACGAGGATAAAATAGACTTCTAGACTTTCCGAAAGTTATCGGACGGACCGATAACTTTCAACAACAACTCTGAAACAAGTCAAAACAGTTAATCCACCGTTTTACTTCCACGGTTTCACAGTCCGGCGTTCGGTTCCACCATCTTTACACTTCAGGAAGTTCAAGATTCCCCAAATTAATTATAATATCAGAACAACAGTTTCACTACTTTTATTTACTGTAAAATGCTCCTGACATCAGTTTCTGCCAAACTAGTTCATGCTTTACTGAGAATTTCATCTTTTTAAGCAACTTTAATTCTTTGGTACAAATATTCTCTTAAAATGGATTAAAACCAGAAATTTTAGACTCAGAGGTCTTCAAAAAAGAATGTATGCAAGTAATTTATAAGTTTACTTTTAAATGTAAATAAACCAAATGTACCCAACTACATCTATATTTTATTTATAAATATAGATGTAATGTAGATTTATTGCCTTTTGTACACTGAGTGATTTTTACAGTTGTTTTTTCTGTATTTTTAAAGTGTTAATGTTCACTGTTTATTGTATTTTATTAGATTAGTTATTAAATATTAAATATATATATATTTCAGGCTTTTTCACACTTGAACAGTGAAACTTCGGTGCTTTAATGTACATTTTTGGTTTTAGGTTTTGTAAATATTTCTGGTATTTTGAGTGTTTTTTCAACATGTTTGGGTAATTTAACTGGAATTCAGATTAATTATAAACCTGTTACACTTTCTGGTAGTTTTTAGCTCATCTTTTATATTTATGGTATTTTGTGTAAATGTTTTTATTATTAGTATGTTTGTATCTAAACTCCATAAACTTCACTTTCTTTGCTTTTTTACTGAGTAGTTTACTTTTTTTTGGTGGGTTGTATCTCTGTATTGAAGTGTTGATGAAAGTGTTTTGATAAGTTTATATTTGTTAAAACTCAATAAATCTCCAGTTCTCTTAGCCAGACTCTGTTCAAAGTCTTCCAGAAGTTTAGTTGTTGTTATTGTACCAGATTTATCTCGCAGCTGATTTCCGTCTGTCGTGTTCTGAGAGGTGAAACCTGCAGCTCAGTGAGTCTTTGTGGGTTAATAACTGATCACTGATAAACACTATCAGGCTGCCCTAATGTGACTGAGCACCTCCAGGCTGCCTGTCTGACGCTGCAGCTCAAAGATAAAAACACCAAATGTAAGCACAGTTTATTTTCTCACCTCTCAGTTTCACATTGAGGCTTCTGAAACCTGCAGAAAGACACATTTTCATTCTGAGAAGGAAAATACACTCGAAAACTTTATAAAAGTCAAGCTGTAGTCGTGTTTTTCCAACAAATGAAACAAAGATATTAATAATTGGTGTCACATTTTGGTGTCAGCTGCTCAGAAACCACAGTGAGGTCATTGTTATGCAGCTGCCTTTTCGAAACTGATGATTCAGCAGAAAAACAGACAGAAATCCACTAAAGTCACCCATGTGACGCGTAGTGAATATGGCCCAAATGTCACCAAACAAATATGGGCCACCTTCGGCAGAGATCTTGTTTGCTGAACATTATCGGGCCACTTTAGGTTAAAAGATGTGGCACACTTGGTACCGGCTGATCTGAATGTGAGCCTGAAACGGCCCATTATCCAGACAGCTAAACTGCTGTGGCCCACATCGGGCCCACAAGCAAACCAGAGTAATGCTACATGTAAACCAAAAACTAAACAAATGCTTGCTTGTGGCCCGGATCTGGCAAACAGGAGCGGACCGCCCAAGTGCCATCGGAAGAGGGGCCAGAAAAACATGAACTGTGGGCCACGTTGTTGGCCCGCATGATTGGCCAGATGGTTTATTGGTTTAGTTTTTGGTTTCTTGTGTCTGGGCTGACGGCCCCGGGCGAGAAAAACGCCACGTCAGCCTAAGAAGTCTAGCAACAACCTTGGAAAAAATAAGTTTCCATCATATTTTTTCATATGATGAATTCTGGGATGTCGGCACACGCCGTTGGTCGATCAGGAACTGAGGAGGCTGGTCATGTGACGCATGAAACAAACAGCAGGTAAAGTTTCACAGCCGAGAATACGTCCGTGAAAAATGTATCATTGGGTTCGAGAGTCTGTTCGTTTATCTGGAAGAAGTTAATGTTCAGTTTAACGTAACGATGTTTGTCGCTTCGGTTCATTTATTTAAGTTTTAAGTATTTAAGTTTTTAACCAATCAGATTCTGTTTATTGATTAGATCAGCTGATCTAAGGGGACAGTAAATAATAATAATAATAATATTGATTATAATACTGTAGATTTCTGCTTGTAAGGTTTTCTTTTGGTCACATGATGAACCTTAACGTCAGAGATGTCGTGTGTGTGTGGATGTGTGATGATGATGATGATGATGATGAGGAGGAGGAGCAGAGACGAAGGTTTCCTGACTCGCTGACGGCGGCTCGAATCATTTCCCTGCTGCAGATGAATCACATGACCGCTGAGTGACTGGACGCTAACGTGAAGCATGCGTGACGCTGCGCTCGTCTCTGATCGATCATGATGATGTAAAGTTTCCTAAAACTTCAATAAACATTAAAAAAACCTGAAATATATCAAATAAAATCTGTTTAGAACTTTATAGTTTATTATTTTATTGTCATTTACAGCTATAAACATTTTTTATTTAGAACCATTTTAAAATTTTACAAATTATTCTTGTTAAAATCTAATTTTATCACAAATTATTGATATTATTATTATTATTATTATTATTGTTCTCTGTGTTAATGTTCTTTGTTTTTATGATCATATTTATTGTATTTTTTATCTCAGTGTTATATTTTACTGTCACTAACATTCATTTTATTACATTTTACTTTATTTCAGTTTGTATGTTGCAACTTATTATTTTATTGCAGTTTTTTTACAATTCCATATTTTATTATATTAGGATTTTTTATTGTATTACAATTCTCTTTATTTATATATATTATTTATTTTTTTATTTATTAGCGTTATTTATTTATTATGTCTTATTTTATTACTATTTTATTCATTAAAGTATTACTGTTCATGATTTTATTATAATTTTTCTTTTTATAAATTATTATTATTATAAATTATTATTATTTTAGATATTTTACAGTTAATTTTCTATTTAATTAAAAAAAATTATATTATTATTATGTTCATTCATATTCTGTTTATGTTACTCACTCTCACTATATATTTTTAAATTAATTTATTGTATTTATTATTATTACCAGTTTTTTTGTATTTAATATTTTATCACAGTGAGTTTTTATTATAAACATTTTATAATTATTATAATTAAAGTGTTAATTTCTGACTTTTTATTATTTTCAGGTGTCAGTTTGTTTTAGAAAGTGGAGTTGAACACTTGAGGTTGACCTTTGACCCCCAGGTTCGAGCCTGGCTGTGAATAATTAGCCTGAACGGGAACGCAGCGACTCTGCTGTATCAGGGGTCAAAGGTCAGCTCTGGTGAATGTAGGTCATCCACGAGGAACAAAAAATCAAATCTGTGATTTACTCAAAAACAGAAAGACCTTTAAATTCCAAACCGAGTTCACAGATTGTCACCAATCTGCTGATTGATTATCGGTATTGACGAGAAACTTCCTATTGATCTGGGAACACCTGAGCACACCTTCATATCCGGCGCCTCTGATTGGTTGGATTGTAGAGGGGGCGTGTCCTGCTGGCCCCGCCCCCCTCTGGAGGCTCCAGCCTGTGATTCAGCAGCAGCAGCAGATCATTACAGTCACACAGAGAGACCACCGGCAGCATGAGGGAGCTGAACGGGACCCAGACCAGGACCGGGACCGGGACCAGGTCCGAGACCGGGACCGGGTCTGAGACTGGGACCGGGTCTGACGAGCTCATCTTCTTCGTTAATGGGAAGAAGGTAAAAATAAACCATAGTCAACTTTAATGAGTCCATTTTAAATCAACTCTGATGTTTCAGCAGCTTCACTTTGACCTGCAGTGTTTTATCATCTATAACATCTTTATTGATCAGTTATTGATTAATAATCATAAAGATATTTCTTTATAAATCTGCTGTGCTGCATAAATGCTGAGATCAGAGTGTTTGTTTAACCGTCTGTGACGTTCCTGTAATGATATAGTTATTTATTTAAGAGTAAAAATGACTTTATTGAACTTTATGGTTGTTTTTATTTTATATGATGTTAAAAAAACATATTTCTGCGTTCAGTGAAGTTTTTAGTGTGTCGTAAAATATAAAATGTTAATGATTCACAATCACAAGTTTGTGCTGCTGTGAGATCTGAGTCACAATAATGTGGAACAAACTGAATTTTCACAGAGAGAAGAGTGAAAATGACTGATGTGCTGATGGATGAATGATCCTAAATGTTGTTTAAATCAGTTTAAATGAAGGTTTTTGTTGAGTTTGTGCAGATTTGTGAGGCTGTAGTTTGGATTTCTCACATGTTTCATATTTCTGGATGTAAATCTGTAAAATCCTGATCAGAAAATAGTGAATCTTTAATTTTCTTATCATGTTTTTGGCCTTAAAAGTGTCACAGCTGCAGTCAAACTCCTCATAAACAGAGAAGCTAACAGGCTACCAGCAATTAATAAATATATGATCAATAAATCTCATATCATCTTTGAATGAAGGTTAATTTAACTGATAAATAAGGAACAATGTTCTCTTTGATTGCACTTCTGTAATAAAACTCTAACTTTCATTTTGCAGTTTTATTTGTTTATCAGCGTGCTTTTATTGCACAACAGCTGAACTTTTATTTTGTTAATAAAGTTTGAAGAAGAAAGAAACCAGAATAAAAACGAATTAATTATATTTAAAAAAAAAAAACACTGAATTTATTTATCACATAAATATTATTATTATTAATAATATTAATATTATTTATGTTTTGCAGATTGTTGAGAAGAATGCAGATCCTGAGATGACCCTGCTGACGTATCTGAGGAGGAAATGTATGCTCACACACACACACACACACACACACACACACACATACTCACACACACACACACACACACACACACACACACACACACACACACACACACACACACACACACACACTCACAGGAACATAAATATATATATAGATATAATATTGCGTGCAGAACTTTGTACATTTTGTCCTCGTTCAGACGGTCAGATTTCCTGTTTCACCACAATAATTTTCACTTCTCATTTTATTTCCATTGTTTTTCTGTTTTAATTATTTCTTAATTCTGTGACTGACGTGAACTTTTGCAACAAACTCTGTGACACAATCAGCAAACAGACGTTTAAAACAGGAAGAGAAGGCGACTGGTCTTTTAATCTGAAGGGAATAAAAAGCTTGCAGTTCCTTTGCTGCTCTGTAAAATCACTCAGAGACTCAATTTAATGGTTTAAATGTGAGTTTACTGGTTTTCTCTGTGGTTTAACTGGCGGTTCCCGTTCTGACTGACTGTCTGAGGTCAGCCACCACGATAAGGATCAGCAGGTCAAAGTCTGAAATAAAGTTTACAGGCTTGTAAATATCTGGATTATAAACGCTGATAAAGCAGCGGGGGGGTTCCTTTTTCGTTTTAAAGTCGTTTATTGGACGTTAAACGCGGCGTGGGAGCGAGCGACGGCGTTTCTCATGAAGCTGCAGAGAAAGTTCAGCTCGGATCTCACAACCGTGAAGAATTAAAGGCTCAGTTCACCCAAATTACAGCACGAGACGCTCGCCTCTTTAACGACACGGCCGCTCCTGATTGGCTGCCGGAAGTCCGTTAATAGCTCAACGGTTTCACCTGAGCCGGAGCTAGAGGCGTGTTGAAACGGCAGGTAACCATAGCAACAGCGCTGATGACGTCACGGCTTCTTGTAGTTATGTTATAATTTACTGATTTACAGTAAAAAAAAACACAAGAGACGAGTTTCTGACAGCGTGACGGCTGTAAATGATTCAGTGGATTCACTTGTGAAGTTAACACGGACGGCTGTGTGTGTGTGTGTGTGTGTGTGTGTGTGTGTGTGTGTGTGTGTGTGTGTGTGTGTGTGTGTGTGTGTGTGTGTGTTCAGTGCGTCTAACAGGAACAAAGCTGGGCTGTGCTGAAGGCGGCTGTGGAGCGTGCACCGTCATGTTGTCCAGATACCAAACACACACTCAGAAGCTGCTGTATCCTCAAACCAAGTGTGTGTGTGTGTGTGTGTGTGTGTGTGTGTGTGTGTGTGTGTGCCATCTGCCTGCAGTCATGTGCTCTCATCTGACGTCTGGGACAAACTGATTTCACTGCTGATAAATAAATGAAGCGACTGATCAGATGTAGACGTTCACGGCTTCTACGTGACGTTTATTTTATATTTTGTTTACTGTTCAAACGTTTGTAGCTAACTCTGGCTGCTAAACAAACAAACAAACAAACAAACAAACCTTTAACGGCGCTCCAGTCATCACGCCGTCAACGCCTGCCTCGCACCCCTCTGCTCCTTGCACCTGGTTGCCGTGACGACCGTGGAGGGCATCGGCAGCGTGGCGCGAAAGCTTCACCCTGTTCAGGTAACAACACAAGGAACGAAAACATTCAGAGATTAGAAATTAACATGAATTATAAATATTATATGATTCTTATATTAACATGAATATTAATAATTGATCATTAATGACAGTTTTGTCCACTAGAGGGCAGCAACGAGCTTAAAACACATTTCTAATATCAACTTACGTGTGAGACGAAATGTTCATATTCTTTAGCTCGGTGTATTTTGTTCATTCATTTTAAAGACTCGAGGTGCAGCTGAAAGTTCCAGAAGTAAGAAACATAAACTCAAAGGCCACCGATTAGCGTAGCTTAGCATAAAGACTGGAAACAGGTGGAAACAGCTAGCCTGGTCGGCTTCTATCACCGATATAAAGCTGGTTTGTTTCATCTGAACACAAACGGAGATCTTGTACATGCTGGAACTATTTCTTTATAATCACTGGGTGGATGGATACACTGCTGTTCACCAAAAAACTGAGACTGAGACTGAATAAATGCAGCATGAACCCAAAGCTAGAGGCTAAAAGGCTACAGAGCGACCACGTCTGACATATTGATCACCAGCTTTAAGGTCTTTGTTGTGTTCTGGTTGGTGTAAACAGGTTTTTCTGACTGACTGTGTGTGTGTGTGTGTGTGTTCAGGAGAGGATAGCGAAGGCTCACGGCTCTCAGTGCGGTTTCTGTACTCCGGGGATCGTCATGTCCATGTACGCTCTGCTGAGGAACAACCCCACACCAAAGATGGCCGACATGGAGGAGGCCTTCCAAGGTACAGATCGATTGAAGAGGCCTCGTAGTTCATTGATGATCATCATCAGAACTTTATTAGTGTGGCAGCTTTCACGCTAAGATGCAGCTCGTAAATATAAACTATAAACTATAATGACGTTTCTTTCAGGAAATCTGTGTCGCTGCACCGGATACAGACCGATACTGGAGGGATACAAGACCTTCACTGTGGTGAGACACACACACTGTTCACAACCTCCCACCCTGCTGTCTCTGGTCTGCAGCTTTGGGTGGAGACTGAAAGAGGGTCTGGGCTCAGTCAGGAGATCTGGTCCAGTAGAGACGGAGCCAGCTGGAGGTGGTTTAGGCTCCTGGTCGGTGTGGTGGACGTTTCTGATTGGTTCACTAGTTTCTAAACAAGGAGCTACATTTTACTCGTGACAGTTTAGCTTTTCTGGCTGCACATCCTCTCTCTGACCTTGGTAACCATGGCGATGCTGATATACCCTCTATCAGAGAGGTTCCTGCTTTCCCCAAAACATCACAGAGGGTTCTGGTCCAGGCTTGAAACCCCTAAAGATGTAAACCTCCAGTTAGGATCCTGCTGGACTCTTCCCTCTGGAGGTGTTCCAGGTACGTCCAACTGGTAGGAGACCCAGAACACGATGGAGGGACTACATACCTCACCTGGCCTGGGAACACCTTTGGATCCCCCAGGAGGAGCTGGAGGGTCTCCTAACTCAGTCTGGTGCCACCGTGACCCGGTCCTGGATAAACAGTGGAGAATATATGGACGGATATCGACCTCCCAAATCAATCCATCACTGAGTCTAGTTACAACCAGAATAACAAACTTGCGTCTGAGTTCCTCGATCGTATCCAAACCTTTACCTGCACTCAGCATCTCTCCCATACTGCCAATCTAATGATGGCTTCAGTCCAGTGAACCTCCAGACTGTTAACATGCTTGTTCCCGCTGCTGCCATCACTTCACAGACCGCTGAGAACTTCTGTAAAACCCATCAGCAGCTTCATCCGCTAGATTTCTCATGTTCTGTAGAGGATTGTCTAGATTGTCTAAAGCCATCGGCAGGGTGTGAATACGTGACGGAAATGGAAAGCTTCCAAATTAAACTGTGATTTTAACGCCATGAAAGAGTTTAACAACATCGTAAAGGAATAAAGATCCAAATGTGTCTTTAACTACGTCGTTAACTCTCCAGATTCCACTGAAGTCTCTCCTTTTGACACATCGTGAGACGTTTTTCGTTGATGAAGTTTGCAGCATTAGAGCCTAAATCCCACCGTCTCTGTTTATTCTACCACACAGTGAAGTGTATCTGACTTTTAATGCATTTTATCCAGTTTCCCAGTCACATTAACTGAGGATGATGAATGGTGTGAAATCTTCCCTTCAGAGGTTTCTGCTTTACTTTAGTGATTTTTAACAAGTCCTTATCTTCAGGGGTTATTCCTCCAATTTATAAATCAGCTGTTGTTGCTGAAAACCTTGACACTGATAATCTTAATAAATTTAGACCCATATCCAAACGACCATTTCTTGCCAACTGGAGAAAGTGTTTTATTCTCAGATCGTATCAGTGCAGAAAATACATTTCTAACAGTCTTGAATGACATTCAGATGAATTCAGACGCTGGCTGTTGTGCTGTTAAACCTCTCTGCAGCTGATCAGGGCATATTTATTAACCGACCAGAAAACTGGGTCCAACCTTATCCATCCTATCCCATCCAACCTTTGTTTGGAATTTTTGCCCACTGGGAAAACCCAAATGGAAAATACATAAATTAGGCTTCATTTGAAGAGTAACATCTTCTAGAAATGTGTTTGTTCATCAGTTCAAATATGATTCAGAGTGTTTTTGGTCCTCGTCTATACTGAATCCTATTTGAATATCAATAACTGGGAGGTTCTTTATGCCAGAACGATGCTAATCACCACATATCTTCTACATCCAGACCTCTCGACCTGACCTCATGGGAGTTATAGAGGTTTTAGTTTGTGGTCCCCGAACCTCTCCCAAACATCTCCAAGTAGTCAAACTGTTCCAGCTGCTTTTACTCAGCTGCTTACAGCTGGCTTAAGCAGGTCACCAGTGGATGTTAATAGATAAAGACTTACTTTATCAGAACGTCTTCTGTAGCTACGCAAACACCACCTGCGGCGTTCCTCAAGGCTCTATTCTTGAACCTTTGCTGTTCTACATCAAATATTATATTTCTTTCCATGCATTATATGAGTCAGACTTTAGTTTTCAAAGGTTTGCAGCCATGAGGCCACAAATCTGGGAGCAATCTTTGATTCAGGTCTGAACTCTTCAAATCCGGAGTATCTAGATGACTGTAACTCATTATGTGCTGCGCTGCACCAGAGATCCATCAACTGCCTTCAACTTGTACAAAATACTGCAGCTAATGTTCTTATATGAAACAGGTCAGTCAGGCAGGTCACTGGGAACTGTCCCAGTTTAATGTTCCTTCTATAGAAAGCGATATTAGCATCAGCACAGACGGTATGCAGGCGCTCTCTGTGGGTTCATTGTCTTTAAGGCTTCAGGGTTCATCATGTGAGACTCAGACTGTGAACACACAGACTTACTGTAGTTACACATATCATAGAAGATTCTCCTTTTCATGATTCGTTATTTTCCTCATTAAACTTTAATCTAAATGAAATTATAACCTGCTAGAAACACGTTTATCATCATTTCCATTCAGTCACATGTTCAGCTGAATGACAGATCTGCATCACATTCGGCTGGATTCAGTGATTTCCTGCAGTTTATTTAAAGACGTTCTATTCTTACAGTCAGAAAATCAATAAATAAAAGCATGTGGAAATATTTCATGTGCGTCCGAGCAGAACTGATCCGTGCACAGAATAAACACAGCGTGCAGGAACAGCGAAGCATCCGATTAACCCTTCAGGCCGCCGCAGTGTCGGGTTACCTCCGTTCCCAGCTTAACAGGCGGCGATCAATAACACACAGGAGTCATAAAACGTCGGCTCCATCATCATCTGAGACTCTTTATGACTACCACTGAGGCGTCTTTCACGATTCGTTCTGCAAACTGAAGACGTAACAAAGATAAACCCAGATGTCACGCATCAGTCCGGTCGCTCTGATCATGTGATGTTTCACATTTCACCGGGACGTCGTTTCCTCCTGAAGCGGCTCGGTCTCTCAAAAAAAGTAGTTAGTAGTTATCATTGAATACTGTGTTCACTTCACATTTGACTGTTTCCATGGTAACTCAAACCAAGCTTTAACCAGGTCATGTGACGCTACTTCAGTCACTTTACCAGTAAATATTACTGGGACCAGTACAGACCAGGATATCCAGGAATTCATATTTCAGACACGGCCGCTGACAGATTAAACACATTTCACACATGAGAGCAGCTCGAAACGCTTCCATTTTTTATATATTATATCAAAATTAACAATCTTGTTATTAATATTTAAGGGATATTGATCACCTGTTCAGAACCTCCTCTGTATCAGAACGTCTTCTCCAGTAATCAAACTCCACCTGCGGCGTTCCTCAGGGCTCTATTCTCGATCCTTTAATCTTCTCCATCTACATTGTCGTGGATATTTTTGAGTGATGGTCGGCAGCTTCAGTGGAGAAAAGCTCATGCGAGACTTTGATGTCTTAAAGCTGAAAGTGTTGAAAGCAGCAGAGTGCTGCAGAGTCCATTGATCTGATTGGTTCATCAGTTTTTAATCACAGCGCTGTGACCTCTCGTTACGTTTGTATCTCAGGTCTTTGTCTTGTTTGGTCTGGTGCTGTCCTGCATTCTGGCCTCGGTTCACCTGTGAGGCTGCTTTATCTTCTGTTTGAGACAACAGGAGGAACAACTGGACCCTTTAGTGATGGAAATATCCATAACATACATGTTTCTCCATCGTCTCTGCAGAGCTGTTAAAGTGACAGAACCTCTTCTGTCTCCAGCTGCTCAAACTCCACCTGCGGCGTTCCTCAAGGCTCTGTTCTCGATCCTTTAATCTTCTCCGTCTACATGTATCTCCATCGTCTCTGCAGAGCTGTTAAAGCCAGCGAGCACGCACACAGACGCCTGAACTCATCGTCTCGTTTCTTCTTCTAGGAGGGAGGCTGCTGCGGAGGTCGGGGGCGGGACAACGGCTGCTGTATGACCAACGGGAAGGCGCCGGAGAAACCTCCAGAGGAGGACGTTAATGTGAGTTTGTCTTTTTTCAGAGAAGAAGAAGAAGAAGAAGTATTCAGTGTAAAATACTTCCTGCCACTGGTGATGATGTAGAAACGCTGTAACTGTGTTCGCAGGAGGCGCCGTCTCTTTTTAACACCGCAGATTTCGCACCTTTTGACCCGACGCAGGAAGTCATCTTCCCTCCTGAACTCATGGTGAGAAACCGAAACAACAACAACAACAACAACGCACACACGTTTAAAAACCTTTCCTATAAGTCCTTTCTTTCCCCCTCTCGTCTCCTTCAGTCTCTCACCAAAGGTCAGAAGTCACAGTCGCTGCGTTTCCACGGCGACAGGGTGGCGTGGCTGCAGCCGGACAGTCTGGACGAGTTTCTGCGTCTGAAGTGGGAACATCCGGACGCCCGAGTGGTGGTGGGAAACACGGAAGTGGGTGAGTCCGTCGCACACACACACACACACACACACATATATATACATACACTCAGTCATTCACTCTGTGTGTGTGTGTGTGTTTGTGTGTGTGTGTTTGTGTGTGTTTGTGTGTGTGTGTTTGCAGGTATTGAAGTGAAGTTTAAGAACATGTTGTATCCGGTCATCTTGGCTCCGACCTTCATCCCTGAGCTGAACGCCGTGACGCACACTGCAGACGGTGAGTCCTCTAAACACGTGTGCAGTTTGTGTGTTGATGGGAATTTATAGTTCATGTGGCTAAATGTGTGTGTGTGTGTGTGTGTGTGCAGGTGTGGTGTTCGGTGCAGCGTGCACTCTCAGCCACATGGGGGAGGTGCTAAAGGAGGCGGTGAAGTCTCGTCCTCCTCACCAGACCGAAGTCTTCCTCGCCGTCTTGGAGCAGCTGCGCTGGTTCGCCGGGCAGCAGATCCGAAACGTGGCGGTGAGTCTCGACTCGCTGCGTTCACCGAAAGCTTGTTTCAAAGGTTTCACACAAATTATATCAAGAGGAAAACTTGCCGTGGGTAGTTCAGGGACATTAGGAAACTGGAGACTTTTCCAAGAGAAACACTGAGTCTGTGGGTAGTTCAGGGAGCCTGGGAGAAAGGAGCGCTCCTAGATAATGCAGAGCAGGTTCAGAAAGCTTGAATATATGATGTAGGAAGAAAAGAGACATTAAACACATTTGTTAATCAGTTTAAAGAATATTATACAGTGTAATATTGTGCATTGTGTTTGTGTTTCAGGCTGTTGGTGGAAACATCATGACTGCGAGCCCCATATCAGACCTCAACCCTGTTTTCATGGCCGCAGGCTGCAAACTCACACTGATGGACAAAGGTCACACACACACACACACACACACACACTCACACACACACACGCTCGTTGTTCCAGGAATCTGTTTGTTACTGAGATCAAAGCTCATTCTTCATTTCATCCTTTAAATCTCTTTGTGTTTATTTATATTATTAATATTTCCTGCTCTCAGCCACATATTTATATTTATATATTTATATATTTATAGTAATAAAGTCATTTCTCTGGATACTAAATGTGAAATGTGTGTGTCACGCTGCGTTCATGTGCTCCGTGTTTGGCAGGAGGCGTTCAGGTGACCTTTAAACTGCTGAGTCACTGTTACTGTCTGTATGTTATATAAGTTTATATCACAGCTTGTGTAACAGAAACACAACTTTAAATACTCAGAACGCCTCGTGTCATATTTGCTGCTCTCCAACGAACCATCGAGGCGGACGGCGGCGTCCACCTGCAGACGGCGTGTGCTTGTTCTCGGCGTCCTGAGATAACTGTTGTTGACTTCTGCTGTGATTTTAAACTAAACTTCACCTCCGTGTCAGTGTCACAATAACATGTCAATCAAACTGTTGCTCCGCCCCCCGAAAGTCAAACAACCAGCGCCAGACTAAAAAAAATCTGCTGTTTCTTAACCATGGTCGTAACCTTTGACCTTTGACCTTCCAGATGGCAGCCGCGTGGTCGAGATGGACGACGGCTTCTTCACAGGTTACAGGAAGACGGTTCTGCGGCCGCAAGAGATCCTGCTGTCTGTAGAGATCCCCTACAGCAAGAAGGTGGGTACAGCATCGCCGTGGCAACCTCTGTCTGTCCCCTAGCAACAGCGATCAGTCACCTAGCGACCGCTCTCTGTTCTGTTCTGACGCTGGCGTTTCCGTCTCTCCTCCTTCAGACTCAGTTCGTCTCAGCCTTCAAACAGTCGCCTCGCCGGGAGGATGACATCAGCATCGTCACCGCGGCGATGAGCGTCACCTTCGCCCCGGGGAAGGACGTCGTGGAGGACTTGCGGCTGAGCTACGGCGGCATGGCGCCGACCACGGTGCTGGCGAAGAAGACCGCGAACAAAGCGCTGGGAAGGTAAGAGACACACAGCGAGTCAGGACTAACGGAGGGAGGCAGGAGGATGATGTAATGCTCTCTGATGTCATCCAGGCGGTGGGGGGAGGAGCTCCTGCAGGACGTTGTCTCCTCATTGGCTGAAGAGATGACCCTCAGCCCCTCTGTGCCAGGCGGCATGGTGACGTACCGGCGAACTCTGACCCTCAGCCTCTTCTACAAGTTCTACCTGACGGTCCTGCAGAAGCTCCGACAGCAGGTAGGACGACACTGTCAGTCACCTAGCAACCACTGTCAGACACCTAGCAACCACTGTCAGACACCTAGCAACCACTGTCAGTCACCTAGCAACCACTGTCAGTCACTGAGCAACCACTGTCAGTCACCTAGCAACCACTGTCAGTCACCTAGCAATCACTGTCAGTCACCTAGCAACCACTGTCAGTCACCGAGCAACCACTACAGTCACTTAGCAACCACTGTCAGTCATCTAGCAACCAGTCATCTAGCAACCACTACAGTCACCTAGCAACCAGTCACCTAGCAACCACCATTAGTCACCTGGCAACCACTATGGTCAATAACAACAGAACATTCTGCTGGTCCGGTGGATTTGAACGTCTCTCTCTTTCAGGGTGTGAACGTGGACGCCGTCGGGTCCGACTATCTGAGCGCCACAGAGATTTATCATCCGGAGACGCCGACCAGCGTTCAGGTCTACCAGGTAGGTGAACGTCAGGTGACAGATGTGGAGAGTTTGAGCGTCCAGGTGTGTAACTCTGCGTCTCCTGTAGGCGGTGCCGGAGGGGCGGAGTCAGGACGACGTGGTGGGCCGTCCTCTGATGCACCTGTCGGCTCTGAAGCAGGCGACTGGCGAGGCGGTTTACTGCGACGACGTGCCGCTGTACGAGAACGAGCTGTACCTGGCGCTCATCACCAGCAGCAAGGCGCACGCTCGCATCCTGTAAGACTCCACACACACACACACACACACACACACACACACACACACACACACACACACACACACACACACATACACCTGTGCTGTGTAACCCAGGTGTGTGTGTGTGTGTGTGTGTTGCAGCTCCGTGGACACAGCAGCAGCACAGAGCATGCCCGGCGTCGAGTGCTTCGTGTTCGCCAAAGACATCCCCGGCAGCAACGCCACCGGACCGGTCGAGTACGACGAGACCGTCCTCGCCGACCGCCAGGTGTGTTCCTGACCAATCAGGTGAGTCAGGAGCTCATGAGCAGGTTGATCATGTGACCTCCCTCCCTGCAGGTAACGTGTGTGGGTCACATCATTGGCGCCGTGGTGGCCGACACTCAGCTTCACGCTCAGAGAGCCGCCAAGGCCGTCAAGATCCAGTACGAAGAGCTGCAGCCTGTCGTCACCATCCAGGTGAGACCAGACTCACCTGAACACCTGAACACATGAACACATGAACACCTGAACACCTGAACACCTGAACACATGAACACCTGAACACCTGAACACCTGAACACATGAACACATGAACACCTGAACACGTGAACACGTGAACACCTGAACACCTGAACACATGAACACATGAACACCTGAACACGTGAACACCTGAACACCTGAACACCTGAACACATGAACACCTGAACACCTGAACACCTGAACACCTGAACACATGAACACCTGAACACCTGAACACCTGAACACGTGAACACCTGAACACGTGAACACGTGAACACATGAACACCTGAACACCTGAACACCTGAACACCTGAACACCTGAACACGTGAACACCTGAACACATGAACACATGAACACCTGAACACGTGAACACGTGAACACCTGAACACCTGAACACATGAACACCTGAACACCTGAACACCTGAACACCTGAACACATGAACACCTGAACACCTGAACACCTGAACACGTGAACACCTGAACACATGAACACATGAACACATGAACACCTGAACACGTGAACACCTGAACACCTGAACACGTGAACACGTGAACACCTGAACACCTGAACACATGAACACATGAACACATGAACACCTGAACACCTGAACACCTGAACACATGAACACCTGAACACCTGAACACCTGAACACGTGAACACCTGAACACCTGAACACATGAACACATGAACACCTGAACACGTGAACACGTGAACACATGAACACCTGAACACCTGAACACCTGAACACCTGAACACGTGAACACCTGAACACATGAACACATGAACACCTGAACACGTGAACACGTGAACACCTGAACACCTGAACACATGAACACATGAACACCTGAACACCTGAACACCTGAACACCTGAACACATGAACACCTGAACACCTGAACACCTGAACACGTGAACACCTGAACACCTGAACACATGAACACCTGAACACCTGAACACGTGAACACCTGAACACCTGAACACATGAACACATGAACACCTGAACACGTGAACACCTGAACACCTGAACACCTGAACACATGTGTCGTGTTGTTGATTGACAGGAAGCCATCGCCACCAAGTCCTTCTATCAGCCAATCAGAACGTTGCAGAGTGGAGACCTGGATGCGGGCTTTAAACAGGCCGACCACATCCTGGAGGGTAGGACTGTGTGTGTGTGTGTGTGTGTGTGTGATGTTCTCCTGCCAGCTGATCAGGTATTGATTATTGATTATTGATGATGTCAGGTGAGATGCATCTAGGAGGTCAGGAACATTTCTACCTGGAGACAAACGTCAGTCTGGCTGTTCCTCATGAAGACGGAGAGATGGAGCTGTTTGTGTCCACGCAGTCCGCCTCCAAAACACAGGTACTGCACAATCAATCAATCAATCAATCAATCAATCAACCGATCAATAAATCTACTATATCTAGGGATACTTCTAATACTACAGGTACTATATCTACTGCTACTGATTCTCCATCTGTTCAGGCGTCTCCTGCATCATTTACCTCTGCTTCTCTATGTATATTAATAGAAACATGTGACTGAATTTATGTTATTGATTGATTGATTGATTGATGATGTGTGTGTGTGTCAGTCTCTGGTGGCGAAGGCGCTGGGCGTCCCCGCCAACAGGGTGGTGGTCCGGGTGAAGAGGATGGGCGGAGGCTTCGGAGGGAAGGAGAGCCGAACCACCATCTTGTCCACCGTGGTTGCCGTGGCAGCGAACAAGTACGTCCGTCAATCAAAGTGTCAGTTAGTCTCACGCTGTGTTTGAAGGTTTCTGATGTCCTGTGTGTCTGTTCGTCAGGCTGAGGCGGCCAATCAGGTGCATGCTGGACAGAGATGAAGACATGTTGATCACCGGAGGACGACATCCGTTCTTCGGGAAATACAAAGTAAGACAACTTCCTGTTATTGATCCTTTCCTATTTGTGTATTGATTATATTGTGTGCTTCACTGTCTTAGTCTCCAACGTTACCTCCTCTTCTTCTTCTTCTTCTTCTTCTTCTTCTTCTTCTTCTTCTCCTTCAGGTGGGTTTCCTGAACAGCGGGAAGGTCGTGGCGTTGGACGTGTCGTACTACAGCAACACAGGAAACTCCATGGACCTCTCTCTGTCAGTGAGTATCGCTGCTAACTGCGGTGTTCCTCCATCACCGCATTTCCTGACGATATGCTGATGTCATTTTCTGCGTGTGTTCGTCGAGGTCATGGAGCGCGCTCTGTTCCACATGGAGAACTCGTACAACGTGGCGAACGTGCGCGGCCGCGGCTTCCTGTGCCGCACCAACCTGGCGTCCAACACCGCCTTCAGGGGCTTCGGAGGGCCGCAGGGCATGATGATCGCTGAGAGCTGGATGACGGACGTGGCTCAGACTCTGGGCCGCTCGGCCGAGGAGGTGCGTCGCCTGAACCTGTACGTGGAGGGAGATTCAACGCCCTACAACCAGGTCCTGGACCAGCTGACTCTGGACCGCTGCTGGGACGAGTGCCTGGCACGCTCCGGATACGAGCAGCGCCGAGCCGCCATCGATCTCTACAACAGGTAAGAAAAGTCTTCAGAGCTGCCATGGAGCTCTACAGCTGGTTTCCATCACTGTCTGCAGCAGATAGAAACAGCCCAACCTCAGTTTCTGAGGCCGTGTTGAGCTCTGGGCCGTCTTTATCTTACCGGTGAAGTCCTGCTGGTTGAAACGAACTCTCTGTGTTTCCTGCCCTCAGTCAGAACCGGTGGACCAAACGAGGCCTCGCCATCATCCCCACCAAGTTCGGCATTAGCTTCACCGCCGTCTTCCTCAACCAGGTCTGACCCACAAACACTCGCTGACACGCTGTTGGAGGTTTAACGGGCTGCTGTTCATATCGATGCTTTGCTTTTCACTTTAAAGGGTTTTCTGTGTAACAAACCAATGACACTACAGTCAGCTGAGTCTTGTTTTGGTGTGTCTGCAGGCTGGAGCTCTGGTCCACATCTACACTGACGGCTCGGTGTTGTTGACTCACGGAGGGACTGAGATGGGACAGGGACTCCACACCAAGATGGTCCAGGTACCTCAACTCGGCCGGACCAATCAGGGCCTCATGTTGTTTAGTTTAAAATCACCCTTAAAGTTAAATTATGGTGGAGAACACATTTTTTAATCAAACCACATAAAGGTCACAGCGACAGGAACAGCTCACTGCTCAAACTTCATTTTGGATTTTTCTGGTGTAGAAGTCAAAGTTTCCAAAGATATTTTTGCATAACAGGGAAAATATGGCGAAAAGTTCATAAAACAGAAGATTTATTGTCATTGTTTATTAAACTGGGAGTTTAAAGGGTTTAAAAATCACTTTTAAACGCCTTCACTTCAAATCTTTTATAAATATTCTAAAGAAAAATCATTTTCTGTCCCAACAAACAGTTTTTAATGGTTTCCTGTCATGCTGATGTTGGTTTCAGTTCATTTCAGTATAAATGGCGCCATCTAAAGGCCTTTAGAGGAACAGCAGCTCAGCAGTGTTTGCTGCTGATTGATGAATTTTGTGGATTTAAATGATGAAACTCGACTGATTAAAACCACAGATCACATTTAACTGGATCAAACTTTTACACGAACCTTTTAAAACTATAACTTTGTCTCTGTTTTGTGTTTCCAGGTCGCCAGCAGAGTTCTGGGTGTCTCCAGTACAAAGATCCACATCACAGAGACCAGCACCAACACGGTCCCCAACACCAGCCCCACCGCCGCCTCCGCCTCCTCCGACCTCAACGGAGCCGCCGTGCAGAACGCCTGCCAGATCCTCTCAGAGCGCCTGGAACCGTACAGGAAGAAGAACCCCAAAGGATCATGGGAAGACTGGGTGAGAAACATCTGCAAGTCGTATTAGCAGCAGTGCTTATTCTAAAAAGCCATTGATTATATTCCTTAAAAATACATAAAAATACAGTTTAGAACAAAATATTTTCTGCCTCCTTGAAACATGTTTGGCATAATTAAAGCTTCTTATTTTCAAACAAACTAAAATGTTTAATAAATGTTAAAGAAGTCACTTAATAAAAGCCAAATTAAAAAAGTTTTAAAGAGGAACATTTTCTCATTTTAAGATGATAAAGATGAAGTTTGTTGTGGAGGAAAGAGGAGCGAACACAGAGAATCCCAACTTCACTGAACGTGACCTTTTTATACCCAAACCAGGCCACGTGTGTATTACATGATATCGTGTGCCAGCTAAGTTTCCTGTTTTTCCCAATTCTTGGCAAACACTTATTCTAAGGAAAGGTGGGACATCACCAAATACTTCACTGTTTTGGGCTTTAACCAATGTGGATAGGCACTTCTGTTCTGTTCCTGTTATTTTGGTAAGCTGATGCATTTCTGCACCCGATATGCTCCAAAGCTTAATTCAACCATGACCACCACACCTGGTGCTTATCCAGGTCAGGGTTAGGGTTCCTATACACTGATCTGACTCAGATTTCTGTCAGAACTTGGAGGTAAATATAAGTTTGTCTGGACGTTGATGGATCTCAGTGGTGAAGTGATGATTTACAGATAAAATTCTGTTAAATCGTGATGAGGTTTGTGATGTCAGCAGCTCACTGGCTCCAAATGTTCAGTTTCTTTACAGTGTGCATTAAACTAGAGGCTAAAATCTTTCAATTCTGTCTTCAGTATCTCATTAGATTGACCGACTGACTTTGTTTTCCTAAATGATGGTAAAATCATGAAAATACAGTTAAAATAAATGTAATTATGACTTCACAGGTCAATTTTGAGATGAACGTTGTTGAGAAACTCCTGAAATCTCCCAGTTTTGAATCCTGTAACTGAGAGTATTTCTGTGTTTCAGGTGAGAGCGGCGTACTTCGACAGAGTCAACCTGAGTGCAAACGGCTTTTATAAGTGAGTTCACCGAGCGAGTCGCTGCTTCAGTAGATGGTTGGATAAATAAAAGTCCAGGGCAGAGTTTCACTGTTCCTGTTGTTCTCTGTTAGGACTCCGGATCTCGGTTATGACTTTGACACAAACTCTGGCCGAGCGTTCAACTACTACAGCTACGGAGTGGCCTGTTCAGAGGTGGAGATCGACTGTCTGACCGGAGCTCACAAGGTCGGTCACTTCTGCTGAACCGTCTCTGTTTACTTTATGAAGAATCATTAAGCTAGAAAGGTAATCAGTACAGGAAATGGTAAATAAATCATTCTTTTAAACTGTTGTTACCCCCAAATTGTTGATAAGGTCTTCCTGCAGGGGTCAATACTCGGCCCTGTTGTTTTCCCTACACACAAACCAAATGACAATATATTAATTATACACTTTTATGCTGATGATACCACGTTGTTTGTAACAGATTCCACTGAAATCCAGACTCTCTCCATGTACCAGTCTTTGCTTTTGATTTTGTTTACTTTCAAATATAATGCAATAAGGCCTTATGAGTTATTATGGCAGGTTTTCTGTCAGTAGCTCAACAAAGAACGAAACAAATGCAGATATTTATGCGACATATTTGTGTTACAGAACCTGAGCACCACCATAGTGATGGACGTCGGTCACAGCCTGAACCCGGCTATAGACATCGGACAGGTGAGTCGATCGATCAGTGAGTCAGCTGATCAATGAGTCAGCTCAAGACTGGAGCAGCAGCTTCAGGTCGACGTGTGTCCTGTGGTCTCTGCAGGTGGAGGGGGCGTTCATGCAGGGTCTGGGTCTCTTCACCCTGGAGGAGCTTCATTACTCCCCCAAAGGTGTCCTCTACACTCGGGGTCCCGGTACTTATAAGATCCCGGCCTTCGGTGACATTCCCACCCAGCTGACCGTCTCGCTGCTCCGCGACGCGCATCACGATAAGGCGATCTTTGCCTCCAAGGTAACACCTCCGACACTGAGAACATTTTAAATGTCAATGAACAGAAGAGCAGATAAAACAGCTTGTTCGGTTTTTTCCCCATCAGGCTGTTGGAGAGCCTCCTCTGTTTCTGGCATCATCAGTTTTCTTCGCCATCAAAGACGCCATCAGCGCCGCCCGGGCGGAGTCAGGAATCAGCGGACCGTTCAGACTGGACAGCCCCGCCTCCGCCGAGAGGATCCGCAACGCCTGCAGCGACCGATTCACCAAACTGGTACGAAAACGTGTTCAAATAACAAACTTTGGTGTCTTGTTACAAAGTTTTAGTACCAGTTGTTCCTGTAGCAGCAGTAACTCTTTAAGAAGAGGTTCGGGTACGGACAAGAACGTACTGTCAACAAAACTAAAGCGTCCTCTGATGAGACGATCGGCTTGGTTATTTTTCCAAACGAAGGAAACAGCCGTCAGTGACCAGAACACCAGACCTGGTGACAGTTAGCTTAGCATTGTTCATTCAGACAACAGAACTTTGTAAAGCTGATATGATAATCAATACTGTGCCAGTTTCTGTGCTTTCAGTCATACTTCATATTTTCTGTTGCAGTGTCCTCCTGCAGAGCCCGGCACCTTCACACCCTGGTCTGTCCAGGTTTAGGAACGCTCGACCATCGACAGTAGAAACTACCGCCAACGACCACAAAAACACACTGAGCCATTTTCTACACGGACGTTTCAGAGAACCTCGTCACTAACGGATCGTTCCTCCTCGTCGGATCGGGACCTTCGGTTGCAGTTAACGATGCGCTACCTCAACTGAACTCTACTGAGATCTACTGAAGTCAGTCATAGAAGAATTAAAGGTGAAACTGAGGCCGAGAGTCTGGTAGACATCTTCACAGACTCAAAGCATTGTTGGATTAATGCACCATGTACGGGACCGGCCCGAATCATTTGATGTTGTGCTGTTGTGGTGCATCTTTTCAGACTAATTGAAATTAATAAAATTATCACAAAGCAACAGACACACAATGAATCTGGAGGCCTCACAGATGCTGCCGTTGTGTTATTAGTTAGTGTTCAAATTCAAATGCAAATAGCTTTATTGGCATGAACATAATGAAATACAGTTTTGCCAAAGAACTGTGCGAATAATGAATGTTGGCAATTAAAATATAAAGAAATCTATACATATAAACTCTAATCTATACATATTAACATTTAATGGTTATTGTTCATATAGCTAATATATGCACACAGATAAAACAGCAGGTCAGTCAAATAAATCAGGTTTAGACGAATTGTCCTGCGAAGACGCAACTGTCTTTCATTTCCCCCGTTTCTCCAAGAGTCCGTCCGAACTTCAGTCCTGTGAAGACGTTCAGCGTTCGGCCTCAGACAGTAAAAACTTATCACACATCTTCACAAAGGCGGAGCTGGAAACCTTTTATTTAGTGACCACATGTCAGCTTCCTGAACTAACAATTAACTTGCTAGCTAGCCAGGAACAAACCAAACAACCGGCCCCGACAGACAAGACAAGGCAATTTTATTAGATTAGATAGTAGCTCGCCAAGCTAGCTGGTTTGATATCAGTTATCTTACCACCAGTTAACAAGCTAGCCAGTTAGTGCAGCTGCTGATTGTACATTAAGTGAACACAGTTTATTCAAGAAAAGGATTTTTTTTATCATCCACCATGTCATATCTATAAAAACTGGACAGTACAGCAAAGCTAACCTGATAGCTCCTTCTGTTAGCCTCTGACTCTTCGTTCCCTTAAAGTTTCACTATTGACACAGTTTGCTAATGATCAAAAACAAGAATTACATTAAAACAAAAGAACAGTAAATCAAACTGAGGCTTAAGTTGTCTGAAACCGGGAGAAATTATGCTAATATTAGCTTGGGAGCTAACTGATTTTAGCTCACATAAACTGCCTACATTTTAAATGAACAATACATAATATAAACATTCATTATATATATAAAAACACTTTAATATTGTAACCAAAACACACTAATGAGCAAATATTTCTTTCCATAAAGACTTCAGGGAATAAAACTTGATTTCTTCACAGCCAGTCGATCTTACACTGTAAATAAGTGTTACATGATGTTTCAGGTCAGTCCAGCTAATGTGAATTATCAGATCATTAAATCTGTAACTACTAATCATCGTTTACACTCTGTATATTTTACAGTGATTGGTGCTGCACTTCCACTTCAGTTCACGTTCGCATAAACGTGAATTATGAAGTAAATGAAACACAAATTAAATTATGATTTTCTTCATTTTCACTGTTATGTTATATAAAATTATTGCACTATATGAATTAAATAAAACGTTTCAGAGGCACATGTTTTGGTTGATTTTCCATCCGTTTCTTTAACCAGTGATGTTCTAGTGAGCTTTAGTAATATTGACACTGTTTTTGCTGACCTCCAGTGGTGTAAACCTTCATTAACTGACTGAACTTTATGAACTTTTCTCCACTATTTTTCCATCAGAAACAAGCAGTGAACTCAACACTGACTTATCATCAGCTTTTAAGTTGATATGTTGAACTTGTTAGCAAACAGTTGCTTATTTCCACATCTAGCAACATGTGTAGCATCAATAATTAGTTGTGGGGTTCCTCAGGGTTCTAGTCTTGATCCTTTATAGCTTCAATCTCGTCAAAGATGTTTTAAATTATGTTTTTTTCCAATTTATTTCAGCAGAATAGTCTCTAAACTCAACATCTGTCAGTTTATTAGCTTATAAAGTAGTTGTTGCTAACATGTTAGCACACAGAGTTTCCACATCCAGCAGTTACGGAGCAACATTATCGTTCATGTGAAGTCGTGTTTCAGTCCAATCTTCTCTGTCTTTTAGCTTCTGTTTCTGCTCTCTACCAACTCCTGAGGGAAATATCTGGCTCTTTAGCCGCTAAATGCTACCAGCTAGTCTACAGCTAACTGAGCAGGTAGCGTACAGCAGCTCTTTACAGCTTTTACGACGCTATGAGAGCCGCTGGGAGTGAACCAGAACAGTAAAAGTTGCAGCCGGGCAGATAAACAATGAGCTGAAACTCACTATAAAGCTCCGTAATGGGAAAACAAACAATATATTTTTTAATGGGTAATAATCCAGAGTAAGGCAGGTCCCTTTAGTGGCTGGTGGGTGGGGTGGAGGACCTTCGCAGTGAGCTGTCAGACTCCCTGAGGATCACCTTCCTGTTAATTGTGTGGTGATAGTGTGAAGTATGAGGGTCACATGTTTGCGCTGTCACCCTCAAACCACCAACCACATGTCGCCCTGCACGTCTCAGGGACGGCGTTACCAGATTTCACAGCTGCAGGGTCACAACACCCAAAGATCCGGCTGCTCAGATGGACGAGTGAAAGGTTGTAATTTCTTTTCCTAATGAGCTCAAACATGAAACTTGTAACTCTTCATTTTAACAAACAGAATAACTGACACCAGATGTGGACTGGCTCTGTCCTAGAAACTGTTTATTCCCCCGTTAACGCTGCAGGAAGACAGACAGACAGAGAGAGAGAGAGAGAGAGAGAGAAGGAGGGAGAGACAGAGCGCTGAAGTGAGAGAGAGTCTTCGTCCTGCCGTCTCAGTTGGATTATGGCTCGCAGGAGGATGGAAACCAAACCGGTGATCTTCTGTCTGAAGTCGCTGCTGCTGCTCTACTCCTTCATCTTCTGGGTGAGAAAACACTTTATTATTATTAATGCTGCTGTTTGTTCATTAACAGTGGAAAATCTTTATTTATGATTGTAAAAGCTTGTTGATCTTTTTTGCTTATGATCCCAAAATGCATCATTATCCAATTAAAATACGTCTGTTTTTATATAAAGTTGATATTTTGTAGATTAAAGATTAAACACATTCAGCAACTGAAGTTCTTACTGTATTTAATTATATTTAAATAGATGTTATTGACATTTAAATGTAATTACGCCACTGTTGGTGCAAATCAAATCATCTCATATTAAAAACTAGAACCCGACCGATACTGGATGTTTGGGGCCGATACTGATATTAGGGAGTAAAAAATTCAAAATATATCAGCCGATAGTTTTATAAATACAGAATACAAACATAAATATGTAATGGAGGCGTGTTATTTTACAGTTTAAACAGTAAACTTCATAATTTAATAATCATAAATAACTATAAATTTAAAAAACAACAGTTTAAAACGTTTGATTCTGACATTTTTGGGTGAAATTCACCTTTAAAGAACAAATTCACAGCACATAAAGAAATGTTTGATTTAGTTTAGTTTGCTCTTTAGTTTATAATCCAGGACTTTTAAATACTACATGATGTCAGATGTCTATTAGTGATATATGATGTGTAATAAGAGCTGAGGTCAGAGGTCAGAGGTCAGAGGAGGTTCAGTAATTATCCCGACTCTGAGGAATGAGGAGGAGGGCGAAGCTGTGACACGGGGACGATAATGAAGATCTGTACAGAAAGACGAACACAACAACCGGTCGGTGTGAAATCCTGCTGCTATAGTTTGTTTACGTAGCTTCCTGAAAGCTGACCAATCAGAGAGCGGGCTCATCAGGAGGCGGGGCCTAAAAGCTCTAATCTGTAGCTATCCCTCCTTAAAATGTGTAAAAACAAGCAGACCTGTGTTCTATATGTTGTTGTTTCATTTGGTGGCCTGTCAATGGCGTCATACCTCCTCTACCAAAGAGTATAGTGCACAAGATGCATGCGTCGGCGCCGTGTTTGTCCGCTACAATGGCGTCTAGCAAAGAGTAACTTGCACACATACAAGATAATACATGGGCTTTGTTGTGCTTGTTCCACACAAACTGTTAGAAATGGACTTTTATTCAGTTTGAAGCCACATTTTCATGATAAATTTAGCTGGTTTTTAACTTGATCAAAGAGCTCAGTCGACCTGTGATGATTGTGTCCTGCACGACTCAGAGAAATCTGTTTTAAAAAGTCTTTCACTACTTGGCTTTTATCCACAGACTGTAAAAATATGGTCGTAGTCGCCGTGACGACACCTGTTGGCTTGCCATTTTGAAGCCTCGAGTGTAGCGATTTGGCCGCCGCCATGTTTGATATTTGGAGCCAGAAGTGACCATATTTGGACGAGAGGGTGGAGCTGACCGTAGCGCTAGCTGCTAGCATGGTTAGCGTGGTGCATTTACAATCTATGGTTAGCAGTGATAATGCTAATGCTAATTTTCATCAGTGAAAAACAGGCTTCAAACCGTTAAAACAAAATGTCCTCTCAGTAAAAACTGATCATGTGACTCATTATTAAAAACGCTGAACGCTGGAGTCGCCCCCTGCTGGCCGGGAGAGAGAACGCAGCTTTAAATCACTTCTGTCTGAATCTCTGATCACTTCTCTGCTTTATACTTTAAACTATCAGCCTCATTTTACTGCTCACGGTCGATTTCAGCCGTTTAAAGCAAAGAAGAGGAGATATTACTGTTCAGTTAATAAGTTGTTGCTCTCGCAGTGATTCTCAGGTTTGTTTTTAAATTGTTGCAACACAAATTGTTTTTCTTGGCAGCGAACAGACTGACTAAAGCTCGGCCTGCTCGGCTGCAGATGGATGAAAATCTGTCACTGTTTGTTTGTTTGGTGAGATGTGATCATTCGTCAGTTTGGCAGCCGGACAGAACGACTTCGTGTGTTTTTGTCGAGTTTGTTTTTGACTCATTTGAAGTTTCTTTACATTTTCCTACAGTTTTATTTGTACTTTGTTATAATATATTTATGTTTCCTTTGTTGTTTCATCCTGTTTCTACATACATTACACTTCAGCTGTAAATAAAAGCAACATTTCTCCCTTTAAATGTAATTACAGTGAGGTAAAATGATTATATTCAGTGGTGAGACTGTTGCTGCTGTTCAGTTTATTTATTGTTGGTGTGAAATTTAATCTGATCTTTCAGCTTCACAAACACTCTGACTTTTATCTTTTATCTTTTCCATTTGAACCGAACAAACGTGAGACGGGTTTTCTTTTTCTCTTATCTTATCTTCTCCTGAAACACCGACAGACGGCGAACGTTTCAACAAACATCACGTCTTCTTCGCTCTGACTGTTTGAAATGTTCACACAGAGACACAGTCAGGAGTCAGAATCAGACCGCCGTTTATCTTCCTGCCGACTCGTCTCCTCTTTAAAACACCTGAAACTAAAACACACAAGTTCACTTCTGCTATAAAAAATACAAAAACATCTACAAATATAATTTAATATAATCCAATCAAAATATGATGTTTTACTCTTGAAGAAACTTTTTCTATTTTGACTTCTTTTCTGGAATATTAAATTACAACTTTATTCTTTAAACATTACAACTTTCTCTAAATATATAAATATTGTGAATTTTCTTCTCTAAATATGTTTTTTTTTCTAAATATACATTTTTTTACAGAATAATTGCGTTTTTCTTTTTTAAAAAAAAATAAATTTTTAAACTTTTTTCTCGTAATGTTCCATTTTTTCTCTCTAAATATCTAAATATTCCTTTTTTCAGATGAAGATGCAAATTTTATAAAAATTACATAAAATTTTATTTTATTTCTGAAAATATTTTTTTCTAGAAATATTAAAACTTGTGTTATGATTTAATTCTCAAAATCTCAGGTTGTTCAACAACTTTTTTTTTCTTAAAACATGATAAATTTCTTTCTGTCTAAATATCTACTATAAATATGTATTTGTCTCAAAATTATTCAACTTTTCTTCTCTAAATATTAAGATTTCTTTTATCTAAATGAGTTTTTTTACAGAAAAAATTGCAACATTAATTTCCAAAATATTATTTTTTTCTAGAAAAATTAAAACTTTTTTCTCATAATGTTATAATTTACTTCTCATAATCTCAGATTGTTTTTTTAATAACAGTGGCTCTAATCCTCCATCTTAACCTTCAGTCTATGTAACAACAGCTCAAACTTCACTTATTGATCACAGTTTTCTAATAATCTACACTCAGCGATCAGTTTATTAGGAACACCTGATGAAATCTAATAAAACATTTCTGCCATAAATTCTTCTTTCACAAAGTTTCTTTTTCTCCAGTTTTTGTATAAATATGTGTAATTAAGGTCGTGGTGTGTTGGTGTTCAGCTGGACTGCGTTTTATTTCGCTGCTGTTCCTAATAAATCGCTCGCTGCTCGTAGAAAACACAGATTTCTCCGTGTTGCGTTTTGTGTTGTGGGAACGTTGCTGTGACTCGTTTCTTCCTCCCGTCTGTCTGTCACTTTGTCACTTTACTGTCAGAGCTCATAACGGAGTCATGTGGCGCTGAATCACACACACACACACACACACACACACACACACACATATTTGTCTTTTTATACTTGTGAGGACACTCGGTGATATCATGCATTCCCAAACCTCCAACTTTACTGATCACAGCTAAATACCAAACACCTTCAATCAGGGCTTCAAATCTGACAGAAATCATCATATTTAGCTTCAGTTTTTAGCAAATTCAATGTTTTAAATACATGAAAATCAATAAAATATGCTCAGATCAATAATTCCTGGAGCTCCTCCCCTCCTCGCAGGTGACAGGTGTGGTCCTGCTCTCGGTGGGGTTATGGTGGAAGTTCATGTTGAGCCCCTACATGTTGTTGATCTCTAACAGCCCCTCCAACGCTCCGTACGTCCTCACCGGCACCGGAGCCTTCATCGTGGTGTTCGGCCTGTTCGGCTGCTTCGCCACCTGCAGGGGGCGCCCCTGGATGTTAAAACTGGTCAGAGGAAATCTTCATGTTCTTAGTTGTTCAGTCTAACTTTTTTTATTTCTCGCTTTCTTGCTGAGAACTAGATGTTTAAAATGATACCTCTCATGCCTGTATGCTAAATATGAAGCTACAGCTAGCAGCTGTTAGCTTAGCTTAGCATAAAGACTGGAAACAGCTAGCACGGCTCTGTTCAAAGCTAACAGAATCCACCTGCCAGCACCTCTAAAGCTCACAGATTAACAGGTTTAATTTGTACAAATACTCAGGTGAAAGAACGACAATGATTTGTTGCTAAACGAAGCTAAGCGACTGCTAGCCGTAGCTTCATATTTAGCATACAGACATTTATTTTCCCATGACAATGATTACCTTCAACAAAAAAAACTGTTCAACTTATCATTTATCAGAGGAACAAAAAAAATTATGTAATTTAATGTCATTATAACCTCTGACTGTATTTTATGACCTCTAAATGACCTCTACGTGACTTCCTGTCTCTGCAGTACGCTGTGTTTCTGACTCTGGTTTTCATGACTGAACTCATCGCTGGAATCTCTGGATTCATCTTTCGGCACGAGGTGAAAAAACTAAACAAAAAACATGAGATCCTTTTAAACAGCGGCTCTGTTTTTAACATCATTCTGTGTTTCTGTGTTCAGATTAAAGGAACGTTCCTGACGACGTACAGCGAAGCCGTGATGAGATACGACGGGCGAGATGACAGGAGTCTGGCTGTGGACGGCGTCCAGCGCAGAGTCAGTCGATCACTCTCTCGATCAGTAATCAATAACTCTAGACGACATGGGTCCTCTTCTCTTTCTTTTTCTTCATACTGATGATCGAGCTGAAGTCTCTCTGTATGCTGACGATGCTGTGATTTATTTACAAGATGAATTAAAGCCTACAGATGATTGTTTCCTCTCTGTGTGTCTGTAGTTGCACTGCTGTGGAGTTCATAACTACACCAGTTGGCTCAGCAGCGTTTACTTCCCGGTCAGCGGGATTCCCGCCAGCTGCTGCGTCAGTTTCTCCGACTGCAGCGGAGCCGACCTGAAGAACGCGACTCTGGCCGCTCAGAAAGTCTATAAACAGGTCGGAAACACACAAACATGCACTGAATCAAACAAACATGAAACAAAAACACTGAGCGAATGAATGAATGATGAACCATGTGTCTGCAGGGTTGTTACGAGTTGGTGACGTCCTTCATCGAGGGAAACATGGGAATCATCGCCGGAGTTACGTTCGGCATCGCTTTCTCTCAGGTACTAAACTCACGGCTTGTTTATGTCAGGATGTGAAGAACAATAACTCTAATATGGAGGTAAAACTGCTGTAATGATCACAAAAAAGCCTATAAAACGTTTTAAAAGGCGACACAAACATGCAGAACATTGTTAAATCAATTATTAGAGACTTTTGGGTGAAAGCTGAATATATCGGACACAACAGGATGTAAATATTTCTGTAACTTCCTGTTTATTCTGGAATATAGTTAGTCATGATTTAAAAAAACATTCTTATGGTTTGTTAAAATCTAGATTATCAGATGAAAAATTAAAAATCATGAGAAAAAAGTTAAAATTCTAATAAAAGTCAAAATTTGGACAAAGTCAAAGTGAAGAGAAAAGAAGACACAATTATATTCTATAATTTTAATTATAATTTTTTCTTATTAAACTTTACTGTTCACATTCTTTTTTTTCTTTTACTGGCAGATATGAGCTTCCATACAACAATCCTAGATTACTAATACAAGAAATAAACTTTATTTATGACGTCAGATCACATTTGTAATTAAGTTTACTCACTTTATGACATTCTCACTTCATACATAACTTAATATGTGAGTAGAAACTGAATAGAAGAAGACATACACATTTATTTTTATTATTATTATTATCACTGTTGGCCTTTATAATGTATTTTGTAACGAGTCTGTATGTTGTTCATTAAGCCTGCAGCTTACATATGTTATGTATTAATTTTAATAAAATAAAAGCAATAAAAATATTTAACGTTTAATGTTTAAAGATATTAAAAAAACGTCCTGTTTTTTTTTTTAAAATAACGTCTGTGTCTCAGTTGATAGGGATGTCGTTGGCCTGCTGTCTGTCTCGCTTCATCAACGCCAACCAGTACGAGATGGTCTAACAGGTAACACACACACACACACACACACACACACACACACTTCCTGTTGTTCATCATCACCTCCGTCTGCTCGTTCTCTTCTGATTTTTGTTTTGTTTTGTTTTACAGGAAAGAGGCGAGGATGCACGTCACCATGGAAACACTCACACAGAGCATCTTGACCAAACCTGTCGACATTCCTCTTCTGTTCATTTTTTGAGGCTGTGAAAAAAAAACATTCACGTTTTCGCCCCCTTTTTTTTTTTTCTTTGGTTTTGTTTGTTTGTTTGTTTTTGCTCTCTTGAAGCTGATTGGTTAACTCTTAAATCTATTGACATGTCAATCAAAAAACATTTTTACATTCATGATGTCAAACTTTCAGAACAAAAAAAGTGAGTTTGCACATGTGCATCATCACTGAATGTTGTGGCTCTGCGGTCTTTTATTTATGTGTCTGATGAGGACAGTGTGAAACGTTTGAAAGCTCCAGAACAACTACTAAAAGGACCGTGAAGATTGTATTTCAGTCTATTTCGTGCTCACTTGGTGGATATTCTTAAATACGTTTGTCTGTTGGGGTCAGTAGGTGAAGCTGACCTGTTTTTACTTACAGTATTTTATTTATGTGTGTCCAGGTGTTATCACAGTGTTTTGTACAGCAGGTGTGAGTCTGTACGGCAAGCAGCAGGTCCAAACTCTGTTTCACTCTTGACTTTTTTCCCTGTTGGTGTTTTCAGTGGACTTCAGCGCAGGGACGACTGTATGTGACACTTTAATTAAACAGTAATTTCATTGATTGTCTTTACAAAATGTATGTTTTTCAGTGGGAATAGTGTGTTAATATTGTAACAAGTAATGTGGTGAAAAATAAAACAGGAAAACAACTGGACGATCTATTTATTGGCAGAATCTATTTTTTCATTTTGGGGTGGAATATTAATTAGTTTTATTTTTGGGGTGGAATATTCTATTTTTTTTTTTTTTTTTTTTGAGGTGGAATAATAATTTATTTTAGTTTTGGGGTGGAATATCAATTTGTTTTAGTTTTGGGGTGGAACATTATTTTTTGATTTTGGGGTGGAATATTCAATTTTTTTGATTTTGGGGTGGAATATTCAATTTTTTTTAATTTTGGGGTGGAATATTATTTTTTTAATTTTGGGGGGAATATTCTGTTTTGTTGTTTTTGTTTTTGTTTGTTTTTTGAGTGGAATAATTTTTAAGTTTTAGGCTGGAATGTTCTAGTTTTCTATTTTTGAGGTGGAATGTTCAATTTTTGATTTTTGGGGTGGAATGTAACGCAATATTTTTCCCCGTGACGTCAGGCGTCTTTGTCGCCCTGTGATTGGCTGTGTTTGGAGGTTCGGTCTGTCGACACGCTAAGCTCCGCCCCTGCCGCCCCGCTGCCGCTAACTAACGCATCCGCACGAGCCTACCGGTTCCCCCACACAGATTACGGGCCAGATAACGGAAAGAAAGCAGCGCTCACGACACTGACAGGACCGAAAAACGACACCGGACACACGGTGAGGTCACCCCGGAGGTTTCCATGTTGATGTGACCGACTAACGGAAGCTAACGGTTCCCGGAATTATCCGCCCCGGAGGCGGTGAGTGTTGAGGCGGCTGCTCTGTGCTTAGTTCCCGGTAAACCGGGAAATACAGACGATCTAACCGGTCAATAAGGAGGAAACAGACCCTTTAACACGCGGGTTGTTTCTCCTGTTTTTAAATTAACGGATCCCGTTTTGTGTTGAGCAAGCCGGGGAGTAGTTCCATCATCGGACACCGGCAGAACTTCGTTTTATCCTCTCGTGTTTTTACCGGACAGACATCACAGCTTTAAATCAGCTGTTACTTAAAACACCGGAGTGTTTTCACCGTAATTTTACAGCCGTTTCTGTGATTATTTACCGTAGTAAACATGTTTAACGTTGAGTGTTAATAAAGTGGTAAAGCTGATGTTTCTATGGAACCCGGTAGTTAGCTCTGTTAGCATTAATTAGCAGCTCATAATCACAGTTTCTCATTATTTCCTTCATTAACAGTCAGCTCCGTTAAATAACGGGCTGACTGTTGATGCATTTAACGGGAATCATCAACCGGGACTCCGTTAGCTCGTCGTGTTAGCCGCTTTAGTCTGCTGATGCTAACAGAAGCGGCTTCCGGTTATTTATACATTTTCCATCAGATTAAAGTCAGTTTGTTCTTCTTCTGTCTGTCTGACGCTGACCCCTCCCTCTCTTTTCAGGTGTTTTGGGCTGCGGGGTGAAACAGTCGGCTGGCGTCCCGCAGCAGGACCGCAGCGAGCGTCAGTTGCGGTCAGAGTTCAGCGGCAGGAAGTGAGGTCACCTGAGTTACCTGCAGCTCGTTAAGACGGCGGCCTGATAATCCTCTAACGAGCTTTAGCGGCTAAGTTTGGCTGTCAGCTGTCTGCTCGCTGTGATGCAGATCTCCGACTCCTACAACCAGAAGAACTCGCTGTTCACCGCCATGAGCCGCTTCATCGGCGCCGTCAACAACATGGACCAGACGGTGATGGTTCCCAGCCTGCTGCGCGACGTCGAGCTGGACGCCGGCGAGCAGCTGGAGGCGCTGCAGCCGGCCGGCGGCGGCGACGGCGGCGGCATGTACGGCTCGTACGTCCTGCTCAAGTCGATCCGTAACGACATGGAGTGGGGCGTCCTGCAGAACGGCGTCCTGCAGAACGGCGGGACGGATGCCACGCGGCCGGCGGAGGACGAGGACGACCTGGAGAAACAGTTTTACTTCCACCTGAACGGACTTCACGCCGTTCTGTCCAAACTGACGCGTAAAGCCGACACGCTGACGAGCCGCTACAAGGAGGAGATCGGCTGCAGAAACTGACTTTTTAAACTCTAGACGGCGTGAAAACGAAGCTTTTACACGTTTAACTCGTTAACGACGAACTGACGAGTCGCAGGAAACAAAAATAATTTAATCTCTTCAGTTTTTAAACGTTTCCTGCAAGAAAAGTTCAAGTTATTAATATTTTTTGTCAGTTTAACCGTAAAAAAAAGTAAAAGAGTTCAACAGAATTTCAAAATAAAAGATCAAACAGACGATTAATTAATTATTTTATCAGTTAATTCATTAATCGTTTGGGTTTTAAAAGATTATTAATTTCTGTCGAGTCGAGATTAAAAAAATAAATTAAAGCTGAAACAGAAATTAACCAGAATATAAATATAGAATAAAAAAATAAACTGATATAATAATAATAATAAAAATAAAGTTCATGAATCTGAGAAAAGATTCAAAAATTTATCACCAATAATCATTTGAATCGTTTTTAAAGTGAAACTCTCTCTGATCTGTTTCCTGCGTTGTCACATTGAAGTGAATCGGATGTTTTTATCGATCAGACGATTAATTAATCATGAAAATAATCGTTAACTGTGACTCTTTGATTTGTAGTTTTATGACTTCACTTTGTTTCTTTTGCAAAAAAAAGAAACTTTGAGACTTTAAATTTGAAAAATAAACAGTAAAAATGACTTCCTGAGCTTCTGATCAGAGTTGAAACGTCGGCGTGTCCTTGAACGCACCACGAGGACGCCTGATGATGTCACAACTTAAAAAAAAGACTCTGAAGTTTGTTTTAATGTTAAAATGTGTAAAAAAAAAATTGACTGTTTCAATAAAAACATTTATTGATCAGATGGACGCAGCAGGTAGACGATCGGTTGATACGGAAGATCAAATGTGTAAAAAACAAAAAAACAAATCGTCGTTTTGTTTTGTTTCAGCCGTCCGAGAGTAAAACGTTCGTTTACGTCTTCGAGATGCGAGAACGTGCTTCCTTCTAAAAAATATGTGATTTATTAGCGGAGAACGATCAATAATTAAACTGATCGATTTGTCAGAAAGCTGCTGATCAATCAGTTTTTTTTGTCTCAGCAGTCGACAAGTTAAATCAGTTCATTGTTTGTTGGACTTTTTAACTTTTAACGATTATTTTCATTATAAATTAAATTATTTTGTCCATAAAAATGTCAGAAAATTAGTGAAAAATAAATAAATAAAAAATAAGAAAGAAAAGTTTGAGCTCGATTAAAAGTCAAAACCAAACGATGAATTATCGGCACATTGACTTCATATCTACGTCTTTGGTTTAATTTAAATTATTATTATTTATGTTTATTTTTTATTTTTGTGAAGCACTTTCTCTGGTTTTTCATAAGTGCTGTAAAAATGTATTTTTGTTATTTTGTTATTGCACTAAAATACTAAAGACGAAGTATTTTTCCTCCATTATATATTAAAAAAAAAAAAAAAGGTTAATTATCTGTTAATTAATGAAACAGACTGTGTTCAGGCTTCATGTGACTGTTTGAAGCTTTAATAAAAAAATAAAACTTTCTGATGTTTCTGGAGTTTGTGTGAAAGTTTAATAAAATAAAGATTTATTCTGCATTTTTTCTATTTAATGTTCAGTTTCACTTTTAAAGGTTTTAATTAATATTTTTGGTGGGGTTTTTTTTTTTTTTTTTCATATTTTAAATAATTAAAACCCTGAGGATCATTTTTTTGCCTCCATATCAGATGATTTTATCGTATTTTACAGTTTTTCCAGTTTTATTTTTATTTTATTTGTATATTTTGAATTTTGGTGCAGAAATGTTCATTTTTTTTATCAGTTTAAAACCAGACAAACAAGTTTTATGTGTTTAATTATTATTAAAAAAGAGCAGCTGATTATATTTAAATAATTTAACAACTTTATTTTAAATACTTTTGAATAATTACAGTTCAGCTCTGAAAAGTTTGAAACAATTTATCTGAAAGAAAAAATAATTCAATTAATTTATTTTGTATAAAATAAAGTTTTTACTGAAGTTTCTTTAATTATTATAAAGATATATATATATAAATATATCTATAGCTGTGTGTAATGTCTCTGAATACTACATTACCCATGATCCTCAGTCAGAAGCACCAATCAGAGTTGTAGAAACATTTAAATGTTTCATTGGTGCATTTGGTTCCTACGGAGACCTTAAAGTCCCAAACAGTGTTTTTTTATCAAGATAAAAACTTATTTATCTGATAACAACAGAAAGAATTTCACTGTCTGACGTTATGAAGAAAATAAAACTTGATTAGCTTCTCTCCGTTATATACAGACGCTTATGAGTTCATAGTGCAAACAAGTTATCTTGTTCCTTCAAACTATTTATTTGTGCACACAAG